>OX578273.1:80387968-80987968 GCA_951217065.1 Baccha elongata | reverse complement strand
CCGTAAGATAATAATTGTAACATGATAAACTAATTGAGCGCTTAAAATTTAAACTGTGTGCGCAGAGATTTTCATAATTATCTTTTACTAAAGTTGGGAAACCACTAAACCCCGTAAAGTGATTTAACTCTTCTGCGACAGGCCTAAGCTCCTCAGATGGAGTAGGACAAAACGCCTCAAGATACAATGGATCATTCTTTAACTCCGAGTTTGTTTTAACAAGGGTTGGCCAACAGGAAGAGAATCGACTGCAACAACTAGGTTACGAACATTGTATTTTGGTCTTGAAATACCACCTTCTCTAACAAAAGGCCTTTGTGGCATTCTGGATGGCGATGGACGTTCTACAGCGTATTGAACATTTGGTTGATAATTCGCTGGCATCTGTTGTTGATATTGCTGCTGAAAAGCAGGTTGAGCTTGTTAACGCCAATTGGCGTTATTATTATTATTATTTCGGTTGAATCTAGACATTTTAGCTCTCGATTTCTTTTATTATTACTGACACAAGTAAATAAATAAATAACTTCAAAATAAACGATAACTTCGATAATTGCTGTACCTCTCCGAGGATTTACTTTTTATACACTTAGTAGCTGTGTGTGGGACTACCACTTCGTTTTTAAATTACTTTTAACCCAAAAAGGTAGACTCTCCTGTCGCTACTGGCTCAGATTCGATAACTACTAGATCGTCTTTTTAATATATGGACGGTTTCATAAAACGTTGATCATATCGCTCCTTCCATTTCTTCTTTTGCTCTTCTATTTGCTTGGATGCAAGGTTGCGATTAACAGCCACCATGTGTTTGCCTGAGCTTCCGTATCTTGAAAAACTAAAAGCAACTTATTTTGAAGAATATCCCTATGCCTGAAATCGAAAAGGAGTTCGTTTGACTCCTATCATTATGAAAATGTCTAACAAGTTGCGAACGAACTCCTGAAGGGACCACCCACATTTTATATCCATTTACATTCCGAAATAACCCATTATTTTTAAGTGTATAATCGATTCGTAATTGTTTCGTTTCGTTATCTTTTATTTCTGCCTTAGGCTTATTTATTATTTCTACCAATTTCAGATCTTGGGCTTGTAAGGATTTTATTCTTAAAAACATCGTTGTTCATTAGACTGCCGACTTAGTGTGTCTACGTGCTGCATTTGTTTACCTGGTCTGTGTTGTACCGTAAAGTCGTATTCCGACAATCGTAACCACCACCTAGCTATTCGTTTGTTGAGAGCTGTTCTGTTCTTAAGAGTTTCTATGGCTTGGCAATGGTGAGATGTTTTCCTAAGACATACACGAAATCGTTCTAGACTTTCTACAATTGCGAGTACTTCCAATTCAAAACTAGAATAGCAACGATCGGCTTTATTTCTTTTTCTGCTAAAATATTGCACTGGGCGTTGCTTACCCGATTCTTCCTGCATTAATATACCAGACAATCCAATTGGCGATGCATCATAGTGGAGTTCATGCCTAGCATGCAAAGAATAAATAGCTAATAAAGGTTCGCTGCACATTGCGGTCTTTAATTCTGAAAATGCAGTTTCTTGTTGGGAAAGCCACTCAAACTTCGACTCTTTTCTCAGAAGTGACGTCAAAGGTTCTGCTAGCAATGTCTAAATTCATTAATACAGTTTAGTAGTGACACAACATCATTTTCTTTGAGGACGGGGTTATATTTTACATCTGTGTTTCCTATATAGGTTCGAAAATATAGGTATCAGGACAACATACCTGCGTTTGTTTTTTAGATTCAAATGTCAGGGTATTTTTATCTTTAATGGCTCGGATATGTTCTTGATCTAGAAAATCCCTACCTATAAGAATGTCTGTATGGAGTAATTCATCGTCTACTATCAGCAAATATATGTTCACCATGTCAACTGAAACCTCAAAAAAAACTCTTACAGAACTATAATAAGAGCCATCCCCAAACCCTGTAATATGAAGTTGGCTAAGAGTAGAAGCTTATTGAAGGAATTGTAAAATACTGCGTTTAATTTAACTACACTCACTCCCAAAATCAATAAAACCAATATAAGATCTATCATTTATTACAACTTCCTTACGATATTCATCAGGCATGAATATAAGATTTACACGGCGGAGTTCGGTTACATTTGCTTTGTTCGTTATAGATTTGTTTTCCATTGGACACTGTTCTTCGGAATGATTTGTTCTGTAGCAAGTTTAACAGCGAGGACGTCGTGATGGTCTTGGACAATGTATGGAAATGTGACGCCGCTCGGAACAATTGAAGCAGATGCGGTTGTCTACTGTTATATTATCAGCAATATTGTTGCCTGGAATTTTTTTGTAATGCCCAAACCCTCGTGAGATCTGATTGTTATTCCGATATCCAATGGAAGAATGATGCGTTTGAGTACTTTCTAATGCCTTCAGCCGAACGAGTAATTCATTTGTTGAATTGAAAACTAGTCCCGATAGGAGGCCAGAAATGACATTGTTTTGGAGTCCTGCAATAATGTATTTAGAAATAGCCGGAACCGATAGGTTCGCTTTTGTACCTATGGCACACATGGAAAAAAAAATGTCTAAGTCTTCTTTACTTCGACGAAAACGATAAGACAGCTGTGCATGTACATCTGCTTCGTTGAAAAGACAGGGAAAGCTTTCTAGAAAAAAAATCTAAAGTTTGAAATATTTTCCTCTGTCCATCCATCCAAATTCTTGCAGCTCCTTGCAAATTGGTTGCCATTGCAAATAAAATTAATTTGTCGTTCCACCCATACGCTGAATTGTGGAGCGGTTAATCCTGCCAACTGTTCAGCTGGATCGAATTTTGGCAAAATGTCCATGACATCCCGTGGATTTGAAAACATTTTCATATTTTCAACTCTGCCTATTCCCCTTTGCTGTTCATTTTGCTGGTAACTTTCGCAATTTTATCCAATTCTACAATTCGTGTTTGTATTTTTTGTAGTTTATTTTCCAGCATTGAAACGTACGATGTCGATGGTTCATTTTCCACATCCACTATATCACTACCTACCCCTAAATTATTCTTCTTTAACCAATCTACAAGTCTGTCTCTCAACTCGTTTATTTTCCCCTGTGCATTCAAGTTGTTTTTCTTTAAATGATGTTTTAAAAGTTTCATGTTCATAGTTCGTATAGTTCGTTCTGTCACACAAAGTTAAGCCCAACGAAGAGAAAAAAAAGTAAAAGGATGTTATGTATGTAGGTATTTGTTTTGGGACATTATTGGGATGGAATAAAAGGAAGGAAATAAAGAGAATAAAATAAGCAAAAAGAGAGAAAGAAAAGCCAAAAAACAAAATTAGAAATGTTTAACAATAGAAATGTTTAATAATAAAGTAAAAAGGTATTCAACCCAATAAAATAACTAGGTACCCCAACAGCCAAGATACAAACAAAGTAAATTACCCGATAAAACAGGATCATCTAAAAGAGTATTGCCTGTTGAACGATCAGACATCTTTCGTTTTTTACCTCTGCCAGTCATCGTGGTTTTCGTTTCCTAACAAGGAGAGAATCGCTACGTTTTTATTTTGATTTTTTTTTTTCACTTCTAAATTTGTTACGTTCACTTTCACTTTCTTATATAAACAAATATCTATCAATTTATCCTTTTTATTTGCACAAACAACTTAAATACACAACGTTACAACTCAATTAACAACATAGGTCCGTCACCAAAAAGGCTTCAACGTGTACTGGAGAACTGCCTGGAATTTGATTGAGGCAACATAAACACAATCACACGCAATCGCCGCCAGACAGTTTATCCCTTCTCTCTTTTATATGTATATTTTCGTTATATATTTTCATTCTAGCCGTTATTTATTTATACAACTCGGCTTCATTCCTTGCTCAATCTTGTCATTTTCGGGCGGGCTGTATGTTTGTTAGCATGTCTTGCCCAAACTACATACTTTTAATAATTTGTCTAAAAATTTTCCGGCGCTTACACTCAAAAAATCTATACCAATCTTTTTTCTTTCTTCTCCTTTTATATTGGTGCATTGCATACTCTTTCATGGTAAATATTTTTTCGAGTATCAACTTTTTTTTTGTTTTTGCACAGCCCGAAATTTGACTATCGCATTTTTTACTAGGGCAATAGCCGGAAAATTTCAAATAGTCCACGTCATTTAAATAATTGTTTATCCTAGAATTTTTGAAATTAAAGGCACATGGTTAATTGTTCCTTCTTCTTATAGCATCATTTATAACGCTTGACCATGCAAACTTTTTTAACCTAGTTTGATTTGGCTTACTGGGTTTTATCTTCCGTCATTCTTCAGAAGAAAGCAAAACATATAAATTCTCTTGCTGGTACTGCCGGTGGATAATCTGTTGCTCCAGAGTAATCGCACCGGTGTTGAATTCTTCTTAATTGGCGGCTGTTAAACGATCGTACTGCCGTTTGATCGCGGTACTCGTAGCTTACGTGCTAATTCAGCCATTTTACTGACGCGAGGGAAAAAGTACACTTTTTGGTTCAGTGTAAGCACGGGTCTTAGACACACACCACGATATTTAACACTTACATATTTATATTTTGGCTCGTCGTGAGCCAACAAAAAAATTGCGGGAGCGACGCAGATCGAGACAGACCACAATATAGGACACCAATGTCCACACAAACAATTTCAATAATTTCTCTAAGATATTCACTTCTTCACAGGAGGCAACAACATTTCAGGAATTTAGACTTCAGACCACCGGGGAATGAGTACACCTGTGAAGTCTAGAGAGATAATAAGGCACAATGCCCAACACAAGTTTATATAGTTTTAAATTTATTATTTTCTTAAATGAGCCGAATGCTTGAATAAATGACTGGACAAACAAAACGTCGAAGACTGAAATCGACCGAAGACACTAAGACTGAATGACCAACTCGGTCATCATCCAAAAGGTAGCAACTACCATCAGTCCAGTTCAAGTGCGGTGTCATCAAAAATCCCATAGATGTAGCGAGTCTAGCTCTTAATACCAAGCCCATGCCTTAGATATCCAACGGCATATCAGGATGAATGTGGCAACCCCAGCAATGATCATGAGAATATGTTGACGCTCCATCATTGTTTATTCTTCGAAATGATGATTGTCCTCATCCAGTGTGCGGTATTTATTCCTCATAAATACTGACCATCGATCGTTCGACTCATTGATCGGCGATGGTAGTGTTAAATCTTGCTGAGCCCATCCTTTTCCAGAGAGAATTCTGTCTGCAAGTTTGTTTTGGTCTTTAACGAATTCTTGTTGAGCCAGTTTATACTCGATTGTTCTTCTTCTTCGTCCACCTGCTCCTTGAAGTTGTCTGATGAGATTCGTGTTGGTAGGTCTATAGGTTGTTGTGTTTTCTCTATCGTTTTGCCTAAGAAGGTTTATAGTCCAGTTGCTTAGTGCTTCCTTACTGGATTCGTTGGTCAGCGCGATAGAGCTTCTTATTTGTATATCCTCTTCAGACAAATTCAGTCCATCGAGATGAGTGACGAGCGCTTGTTCGATGGTATCCACTGGTTCGTTTTCTTCGTTGGCGGACTCATACTCGGAGCCTTCACTTCCTTCTCCAACGGAAGCTGCATGTTTAATTCCTCTGTACCTTTCAACCCTGGTTGCAAAAGACTGACGCTGTCTTCTCTTCTTTATAGCATCTCTAGAGCGAGACGAGATTGTAGCCAGGTGGTTAATGATGGCGGTCGGATCATTGGTTTCCATGCACGCTTCCGCTTGGGCAAAATCGTTTTGCTCATCTTCAGTCCATCTTCTCCTCGTTATCTGCCCTTCAGCTTGAAGTTCCGCGTTATAATTCGCCTGGTGTTGGTGAAGAATGTGTTGGCGAAGTCCGATGTACGTCGGGAAAGAGCGATCGCAGTACGTGCACGTATTGGTTTGGTCGGTTGGTGCACCTCTGCAATACCTCCTTACGTGCTGTTTCCTTCCAACCTCTGTACGAAAGCGTTTACCACATCCTTCACAGATGTGCGGTAGCAGATTTTCGACAATGGGCGATATTGGCATCGCAGCAGGGCTTGCTTGCCTGTTTCTTAAATTGTAATTTGACATCGCTTTAATGTCCCGAATTTTCGGTGCACCTCTCTTGTGTGGATGTTATAAGTTTCGTCCGTGTGGATTGATCTTTAGTTATCCTGTAAATGGCACCTTTAACTTATTTCATTCCAAAACCAGAAATTTACTTAGCTTGTTTCCGAATCCAAATGTTTAAAGTCTGGACTCTTTTGTCCACACTTGATTCGTAGGTACATAAACCTAGAACCTGATGTCGATGATATATGGGATTCGTAGGTACATAAACCTAGAACCTGCTGTCGTTGATATATGGGATTCGTAGGTACATAAACCTAGAACCTGCTGGTGCTTGCTAATATAGAACGATTCATGTATCGCTTATATTTGTGTAGTTGGTTTTCCAAGCAGACTCACTTGAAAGTAAAATTAAAAGTCTTGGTTGATGGTTTGAAATTAACTCATTATATTCTTTATTGATAGCAACATTTTATAGAAAAATATTGTTAATTAGACAATTATTACTAAACCAAAATTAATCACATTGATTGCTTATAAAAATAAATATTACAGTTGAGGCAAAAAGGTCAAGCTCACATTTCATTGTCTTTTATGCTGAGATTCGTAAAATATTTAAAAGCATGACTTTGTTTACCATCAGTTTATCAACCCGAATTCACAAAAAATGTGTATCGTTTATTTTGCATGAAAATAAATCAATTATGTGTATGGTTTTTTATTATTGAGTGAATGAACTGCTTATTGCATAAAAGATAATGAAAGGCAACCCGAACATTCTGCCCCACGTTAAACGATTCGTTTTACAAATTACATAGAATGTTTTTAGAAAAAGAACTATAAATACAAATACAAATTTTGATTTTAAATTTAATAAGAAAACAATTTACTATTTATTAAAGAAAAATAAAATAAGTATCGTGTTCATTCTTCAGTAGTTACATTAAATCTAGCTTCTGATGGGATGCTTTTTGGTGTTGATTGCATTTTCGGGATGGTGATGTTTGCACTATGTTTCCTCGGCTGAGGTGTTGGTTGGCTTATCTTTTCTTCTTGCAGTAATACTGGGCGATTAAAAAGATGACGATTGAAATCGCTCTTAATATTCCAGCATGTCCGATAGTATGGTGGATTTCATGCTGTTCTAATTTATTTGGGAGAGTTTCTCGAAATGTGTTATGACCCAATGTCATACGAGAATAAATGAAAAAGGAACTTTCTTAATAATTATGTTTTAATCAAAATCTCGTTAATACAAATAATCCACTTCCAAGCTACTGCGTATCAATTTTAAAAAGCGCCAACGCTTGGGTTTTTTATTCGTACATTGGCAATGGTCGTCTGGTTCTTCAAGTTGGTAATTGTTGTCTGGCAATGATACCAAACAGCACCACTTTCCTGGTCTCAACAAAATGTTTCAAGATTTTTCTTTAATGCTTCAAGATCTGTTGAATATTCTTCGTAAGCATGTGGTTGTTTTCTTGTGAGAAGTTCTTGTGTTGAGATTTTGACATCTGTAAGATTGAGGAGTGGTACATATGACAGTCTGGTTTCTGATGGATAGATGTTATGACCTCGGATGGTTAAAAACCTTTGTTTTATTATGCAGTCACTCTGCAACTTGGCAATGCCCGTACCGTGGATTGTTATTTGAGAAGTCTTTTTGTCACAAACTAAATTTAGTGTTGTTTCTTCAGAAAGTGCATATATCCAGGAATTTGCACTGTATAGTTGAATCCAATGAGGACCTTCATCCATCTTCTTGACACGGCATTTGTTAGGTTCAAACTTGTGATTGAACAATGCTAGCTCACAAGCATTAGCGATGGATCCTTTGTGGTGAAGAGGACCTCTTTGTTTGCATAGGAGTCCTCCCAGAGGATTTGATGAGCAAGCCTTTATTTCTTCTTCCGATAGGGCGTAGTATAAGTCTCGATGCAAGTTGATCAATAGAAATGGTGAAGATGGTTGTATTCCAGCAAATCCGTCCTCTTGCAATACAGATACAGGGATTGTTCGATAGACTTCGAATTCTTCGGGGGTTATCAATGGTAACTTGATCTTGAAAATCGCATACCTTTGCAGAATTTTTCCTTCAATTGACATTATATTATAAATTTTTGAAAATCCAGCATTGGACACCGGAAGTTTCAATGAAGGAGATAAATGTTCTCGTATTGATTGTAGTTCTTGATGCAATTGTGCTAACAGCATAAGAATTGGACTGATTCTTCCATGTTGACTATGAGTTATGATATCTAAAAGTGCCCCATGAACGCGTTGAAAATTGGTTATTGAAGTTAGAGTTTGGACAGCCCTTGATAAGAAGAGTTGGGCTAGATTTTCTTCATGAAGATCCTTCGAAATAGCGTTGGTTTGATTTGTTAGGCCGTCTATCTGGGATGTAACTGTCCAAAATTGATGCAAATTCTGTGCTTGAGTTCGACTCATGATGTTGGCGGTTGTTTGAAGAAAGGATGTCTGGTTTTTGATGTGAGTAAGTAGGATGTTTTCATTGTCCTTTAACCCATCAATTTTTTTAGACAGATCTTCTGCATATTCGGAATCTAGGACACCAAACAGTGAATGTGCGATTCCACCTACAATGTTCAGAGCTCCTCTTCTGACTCGCCTTTGATTGTGGCTGGGTGGTGGTAATAGCTCACTTCCCTTTGATAAGTCATCCATCAAGTGTTCAATTTGGCTTGTTATTTTCTTGCACTGTTCCTTATGCGCCATTGTTTTGCATAAATCTGCAAGCGAAGAACATGACTTTTTCACCATCTCAAGTTCTTGACTGTAATTTATCATATCAAAGTAAGCTATAATGTTCCATTCGCTTGCTATGATATTTGCCCTTGCAATGTTTTCAAAGTAAATTCCAGGCTGTGACGTAAAAGGGGTTAACTGTATAGGTGATCCGTTGTTTAACGGAAGGATCATAAGCGTCATCAGGACCATCGCTATTGTAGAACCCAGCGAGTGTTTTATTTTTTTCTTAGGTATGTCTGGTTGTACCCTTGAAATGTTGGAATTTCGACTAGAACCTTGCATTTCCTTAAATGTTTTTTCTTTTGGCTCTGAATGAATCACTGGTTTAGATTGAACAACTGTTTCATGATCAACTAATGGTTCCGAATGTTTGAAGTGTGCTTTTGCTACGGGTGTAACTATAAAATTTCCGACTTTTCTCTCTTTTTGGGCGGAGCAATTATTAAGCACGTCTTTACGGTTCGGCGATCAGTAAGAGAGTCTTAGTTACTAGTTAAGAGAGTCATAGTTACTCCCGCCGTTTACCCGCGCTTACTTGAATTTCTTCACTTTGACATTCAGAGCACTAGGCAGAAACATTGTGTCAACACCCGTTAGAGCCATCACAATGCTTTGTTTTTTTTACTTGGCTCAAGTGCCCATTTTTGTTTCCCCGAATATATAGTATAGTAACAAGTTTGAGGGTTTCATAAACCACCCAAATCTTTACTCATCTGTTTCCATAACTCTGCAGATAAATTTCCTCTCTTTGGACGATTGGATTTCGACCATTTTGTTTTTAAGAAAGAAAGTCTCTACAAGAAAAAATTATTTAGGTAAAGTATTTTTGTTCCACTATATTCTATTAACACTATTACCTTACCTGTCTATTGAAACCAATCCATCCAGATCGTCCAGGCTCTATGTAATATACAACACCATCTCGATCGTCCACCTATGTAAAAATAATCATACACACTATATTCTATTAACACTATTACCTTACCTGTATAGTTCTCTGGTAAACGAATAAAAGAAACTATTTTAAAATACAAATAATTCAATTTTGATTTTATTTCAATTAAATAAAAATGTAATTTTATAATGCCCAGTTTCACCAAAATGCACTAAAAGTGGTTTTAGCTAAAAGGGTTTTAAAATTTATCGGCTTGGTAAAAATAATTGGTGTGCCCCACTGCTCTGACAGCTTTTTTTAGTTAAAATGCTGTTTGCTAACCAGCCGCTGTACTTTGGTAAACTGAACGAAAAATTTATACGAGTGCAAGTGAGAAAGCAAAACGATGAGACGTCAATTACTCGTACCGTTACTTTATTTGTGTTGCGCTTAATTTCAAGAACAACAAACATTGTACGCGAATTTGTTTATTTAACGAAATTATTTATTATAAACGAAATTAGAAAAGATGGAAAAAGATTTGAAGAAAAAAAGAGAAAGGGGAAGGAATTATGTCGAGGAAGAAAAGAGCGCTTTGATTGGCATTGCTGTTAAATTTAAAAACATTATTGAAAATAAAGCAACTGATGGAGTTACTCTGGCCGAAAAAAATGAAGCCTGGACAAAAATTGCTTCACGCTTTAACAGCTCGGTTGCCAGAACTGGTGAAAGAACTCCACAGCAACTCAGACAATTGTATGAAAGTCTAAAATGCACCACAAAAAAACAATTGTCAAGCAACAAGGTAAGTTTCAAATATAAATAATGTACACCTATGTGCGCTCTACTAGTTTATTTATTTTAAGGTGGATATGTACAAGACAGGTGGCGGGCCATCATCGTATAAGCTGAGTTGTCTGCAGGAGAAGATTGCTGCGATTGGTGGCCTTCAGTTCGTTCCTATTCCAAATAGGTACGATTCCAGCTCCGATTTTAGCAAGCCTGAAAATAATACGGAGGAGTTTGACGAGTCAAATATAGAAACTTTTGAATTGCCATCAACGCCAGAGCCAATCGCAAAAACACCGACAGCAACTGCAACACCAAGAGCAAAAACGCCAGCTCCACAAAGCCCAGAGTACCCAACAGACTTCCTCGACATAACTCCACCAGATGCCGAAATTCTACAAATATCGCCTCCAAAAAGTATAAAAAAAAATTTTATTCAACGTGCTCGCACTAATAAGAAAACAAAAATAAACAATATATCTCAAGGAAATGAGAATATATTAGCTCTAAAGCAAAAAAAATTAGAAAAAGAAATCAAATTACTAGATGTAGAGCTCCAAATCAAACAAATTGAGTTGGAAATAAAAAAAACACAACGCGATGCATTGCTGCTTGGATAATTTTTTTGCTTTGTATAAAACTTTTACTATTTACTATTACTTTTAATTTACTTTTCATTTTCTACTTGGTTGATTTTTTTTAAATTAAGAAAGTATAGTAGAAGTTATATTACCTATAATAAAATGTATGAAAGATCGCATTTTTTTTAATAAAAATTGTTAAACTAAATTTTGTCCTGTTTTGAATTAAATTAAATCTTCACAGGAACGAATCCGTCACCTTATTCTCAAGTATATAAGAAAGTTAAGGACGATAATAAAATGCATATGATTTGAGACACATCCTTGGTATAAATCAAGATTAAAAATTCTGGAACTCGTTTTCTATCGGACCTCTTATCACATCAACACATCTGAGTACTGCTTATAAATTATCTTAGGTATACAGTTTTTTTGTATTTTTGTCTGAAACCAAAATGTAATGATGCAATCAGTAGCGTTAGCTCATTTAGAGTCAGGAAGTACAAAAATTTTGTCTCTGAGTCAAACCGTTCGGACATGGCACTAAAATATGTTCATGACATTACCCATTTTTTCGTTTATTTTTCATTTTTTTATGAAAATTTAGGTAATGTCTTAAACATATTTTGGTGCCATGTCCAAACGGTTTGACTCAGAGACAAAATGTTTGCACTTCCTGACTCTTGATGAGTTAACGCTACTATTTGCATCATTACATTTTGAATCCAGACAATATTAACAAAAAAAGTTACTGCAAAAGCAAATATCACATCAAAACGTCTGAGTACTGCTTATAAATTATCTTAGGTATACAGTTTTTTTGTACTTTTGTCTGAAACCAAAATGTAATGATGCAATCAGTAGCGTTAACTCATCAAGAGTCAGGAAGTGCAAACATTTTGTCTCTGAGTCAAACCGTTTGGACATGGCACCAAAATATGTTTAAGACATTACCTAAATTTTCATAAAAAAATGAAAAATAAACGAAAAAATGGGTAATGTCATGAACATATTTTAGTGCCATGTCCGAACGGTTTGACTCAGAGACAAAATTTTTGCACTTCCTGACTCTTAATGAGTTAACGCTACTGATTGCAATCAATTGGGTAGGTATGTTAATACACTTATATCATATTCGAGTGGACGTGTTCGGAAGGCTGTGTGAAAGCGTTAGAGCGTTGAATGAAAAACTGCAGTAATAATCTTTCCTTTTAGCTTAGGGACATTTATTGGTCAAAGTAGAAGGCCAAACTTTTCACACTTCTTACTAATACCACGGTTTTATAACCTGTTTGCTGCTAATCAAAATACGCAGGAATACTTATTATTACTTAATTTTGTTTCTTTAATTTTGATTTAAAAAAAAAAACAAGTATAAAAACTTAAACAATTATGAACTACATTTGTGATGATCATGATGAACTTTTGTATTATAACTTCCCCGCAAGAGGTGAATATCCTCGAATTTCTTGCATTAGTGCCTATAAAAAGAGGGTTATAGTAGCTTATTTGTGTATTTTTTTATTTTTACTTATTGTTTGAGCTTACCGGCTGAAAACGGTGTCAATCAAAACCGTGCGTGTTGAAGAACTGTTGACACTATTTTCTGATGGTTCAACTTCATCAAAAATTGGCATGATAACTTCTTCAAACACCGGCAAAACTACTTCCGGGTCACTTGGAGGCACTTCTTCTCCCAACTCAATTGCAATGTTATGAAGTACTGCAGTTGCTACAATAATGGCCAACACTGATGTTACTTTCACTCGCATACCCATTGATAAACAAGGAAATCGTCGTTTCCAAACTCCAAAAGCTCTTTCAATTGTGTTCCTTGTTTTAATTTGGGACTTGTTGTATGCTATTTCGGCTGGTGTTCGAGGATTTAATAAGGGCGTCAGCATGTAATTTTTATACGCATATCCACCATCACCGAGTAGGTAGCATCTAGGGTACTCATTGTTTTCGAATTTGGCTCTTATGAGAGAATCGTCAAATATGTTTGCATCGTGGGCACTTCCAGGCCATCTGGCTACTATATCAAGGAACTTCAATTTTGCATCACAAACACATTGGGTGTTTATAGAAAACCAACCTTTTCGGTTCCGATAAACTTCTGCTTGTTCCCCACCCGGTGATTGTATTCGGATGTGTGTGCAATCAACTGCCCCAATAACATTTGGAAATCGTGCCAATAAATAAAACTGATTTTGAATGCCCATTATTTCATTTCGATTTGTTGGCATCGAAATGAAATCTGGCCTTAGACTGGCTAGTAGATGAGTCACTTTTCCTATGATGCGGCAAACTGTTGACCTATGTATATTGAACATATCTCCAACACAGATTTGGAAAGATCCTGTTGCATAAAAACGCAGTGTAATAAGAAGTTGATTTTTTGCACTAACGGGGTTGTTTCTAAGGTTCCTTGGCTGCAAATGGGTACCAAATAACTCCAAAAGTTGTTCGACGCACTGTTTGGACACTCTAAATCTAAATTTGAAGTCGTAATCATCGAATTCAAAGAATGGATTCCTATGCACTCGAATATTTCTTGGACGGCGTCTAGCTCTTTCTTCATATAAATCTTCATCAGATGAAGAAGATGACCATTGTAAAAATCTGCAATATTTTTTTTTATTTAAACAACGAATAATTAAATAATAATAGTACAAAATAATAAAATTTAAATCTTTAACCTGTTCATTGTTGTTTTTTTTTATTTGTAATTTTCAATGTTCTGTCAATCTTGGATGATCTGTCAAATATTTCTTTTTATTCTTCGTTAAAATTGCTTTTAAAAATTTAACAGGAAGAAAATGGAACTTTAGTTTATTAGCTCGTTTATTGGCCTTTTAAAACTAAAAATGCTTGGAGAAACCAATAAATGTCGTTTTAAAATTTAACGAACCAATAAAAATTTAAAAGGGCTTGGAGAAACCGGCCATAAGTTAGGTTATAAGAATTAATTTAAAGTACGATGGGGAATGACGACTGTACTGAGTCGATGTCGAATGCCAAGTTATCCAGTTATTGCACATTCGGTAAAAGATAATCTTCTCGTGTGATGTTATTGCGGGATTTATTTATCATATACTTAATGTTGCGCGAGTTATGTTGGTTATTTCTCTGGGAATAAAAAAAATATATTTTCCTTCTCCCAAAAACTTGGAGGAACTTCTTGAAAATGATAAACCGCAAATTTAGTATTTTAGTAGGATCTCAACGATCCTCTTTATTTGATATCGAGAAAAGAACTGACTTATAATTATAATACATTTGATTTCTTAACCTACTGTGCCGTATCTTTTTGTATTTTTTTGTATTATAGCATGATCATTGGATCATGCTGAGTGTTGCATTAATTTGTCTTCTGGCTTTTGTTTAGGTTTGAATATTTATTGGTTTCATACAAAGTAGCTGACGAGTGTTTATGTTATCTTCGGGATGGATATGGCTATCATCTGTGGAGTATGTATATCAGCAATGGGTATGGGATGTGAGGGTACATTTGTAACTCGCGTGTCATTATGTATTTTGACTCCAGTGCTGCTACACCTGTCTATTGAAATAAATCCTTCCAGATCGTCCAGTCCTATACAACACCATCTCGATCGTCAACCTATGTAAACAAATCATACACACTATTGTCAGGATGGATTCAGAGTGAATAGAAATAAGCAACGTGAGTTTTAATCCTGAGGTGAATTTCTTACTACCAATATTCCCCTACTTGTAGAAATAAGTCCTCTGATCTTTATACGATGTCTGGAAATCCTACTTACTATAAATATATTTCCTAAAAACCTAGTCTCCAGAGAGTGTTCCCTGCTCGCATCGTAGTGACTGATCCAGGTACCTAGGATAGTGACACATGTTGCTGTTAATGGCCTGTTGAAAATCTCACATGGCCCGTCATGCGTCACTTCGAAACATGCGGTTACCATCTTCTCGTCATAACCCTGCTGGGCCATAATTCTTGAGATAGAGAACTCTCGTGAATCCTCCAGCACCAAGTAACTGCCATGATCTCATCCATGTCCCAGCCTTGGGTAACGAGTACTTTTGATTCTGCGATTTGTGCTTCAGTAAAGTCCGCAGGATCATGAATGAGATTTGCTTCCCCATAATAGTAATGAATTGCTGCCATCTTGAAATATATGTAAGTAAGTAGTTTCGATTGAATTGACTTGTCTCCGTTTATATGTTTAAGGTGTACTTTGTATATTTTTGTTCTTATACTATGTATTATTTCTTAACTTTATAATTGCACAAGTATACGACTTTACCACACGCCAATTCTATTATATATAAAGCAAGTGTCACATTTTTGCACACGATGAACACCGAAACTATCTAACCGATTTTCAAATTTTTTTTTTTATAATTTTTCTTTCGCTGGCGTTCCTAAGATAGGATACTTTTTATTCTTTAATTTTTATTATTTAATTTATAATTCAACTTTAATTAAATTTGCATTACAACAAACAAAAAAAAAGGATACGTCAAAATTAGGTACGTCCGTTTTCATTTATGCGATCCGTTTTCATTCATGCGATATGTGTGTGGCTGCGTTTTTCTATTGTTTTCCAGCAGTAATACAATTGAATCCATTTGAACTCGCAAACGAAGTCAAAATCATCTTTATTCTCTCAATTTTACTTTAATTCTATAGGCATGATTTCTCTAACTTAGACCAAAAATTAAAATGTCTAATTCTAAACATGAGCATCAACAAGCAGTGCATACTGCATACATGAAATGCTTCTGCTCTCTCTTTCTAAATCTATTAAACAAAAACACCGAAGCGAGTTCCCGAATAACTCAAACTATTTGAAGTCAGTGATTTTGCTTGAACGGGACAAAGTCAAAAACATAAGAATTTTTTTTTCGAAATTATTTAACAGCTCCGCAACTTTCGCCTGTAGCTCGCTTTTTTATTCATTTTTACAATGCTTGGATAAGGATTTTTTCGTGTTAAGAATTTATATTTTGTTGTCTGGCTCCTGGAAGTCATGCAACGCACAGAGACGTTGCTTTCACTACTTTCCAACTCAATCGTCACATACATTTACTGTTTTTCAGTAGTATACAATTCACTGTTTTTTGATTTCTCTAATGAAATCTTTATGTTTGAGTCTTTGATTGTTTGTCGTCTGGAATTTTGTTAATCCCGACACGCACTACAATAGCACTGCCAGAGAAGCACAAAGAACCTAATTCCCGAATGTCTACCGAACATTCGCTTGTTTTTTATTTTTGCAATTCCTTAATAGAAAACAACTGATATAAAACCAAACGTTGATGAATATCTGAATTTTTCTTTGCTATTGTTTTGCACTTCTGTTAGCTTTCAGAATTCTTAATTTTTGTTAGCTTCCAGAATTCACTGTCTCTAATTTTTATAATTGTAAAAATTAAACTCAAAATACTTTTTGTTTAGGGCTCCAGTTGAACCGTTTATTATTTCTGCTTATTAATCACTGACTTAGTGACTTACAATCTAAAACTCAAGATACATGTAGACTCGTTATCTAGGGGGTTTCTTTTAACTCAAATAAAACACTTTTATCGATTTCAAATATGAATAATTATTAGTAAAAAGATTAAAGTTTGGATACAATTGTTCATATAACTCAAAGGGTAGTAATAAACTTAAGCCAACGTTCGCAAAAAATAAAATAAACTGTCTTCATCGACTCTCTATTGAAAACTAAACTTTAATAAAAGTGGTTGCATGTGGCAAAAGATAGGGATAGGGACGCGGTTTCCTTCATTATTATATTTGTTCATTTGTATTTGTGTGTGTAGGTAGGAATTTCGTTAGTAGTGTAGGGTATTGTATGCAATATATTCCCATTCCCACTTACATTTTCCTTATAATTCGTATTTTATATGTATTAACTTATTATATACCTACTATTATACATGTAGTATAAGTTATAGGAAGTTTGGTTATTATATGAGAAACAACTTAAATCTTCTAAAACGGCAGCTTCTGTAGCTTCCGTCAGAGTAGTAAATCTCGAAACTTTAATAATGAGACTCATTCTAGGATTAAGACTTTCAAATACTTTTAAAGCAGTTTTACTTTTGAGATTTAATAATGCTAGAACTTTCTGATCGTTGAGATTTGCTAACGTTTGTTTGAATCTATTGTAGTAAGAACGCAGTTTCGAGTTGAAGAAAAGAATTTGAGGTCTCAAAGGAGACCTTGCTTCGACCCGTTCGATTCCCTGTAAAATCTTATAAGAAAAATGTCCAATAGAAATGAAATACCGAATATTTTATTTCTGAAAACCTTGACGGTGGAAAACACAAATTTATTGTTTCGCTTTCTATCTAACACTGATTGAATAAATTTATTCTCACTGGCATGTTTTAATTCCTGTTGACAGTTTCCATCAGCTGAGAGTGACATCCATGAATAAAAGAATACAACACTAACCTTTTCTGACAGTTGATTGAGCGCTGAATTTTTCACTAGCTGTGTTTGTTTTGATCATCTTGCAATTTCAACTGGTTTTTGCAAAAACCAGTTGTTTATGAAAACTTGCTACTTCGTTTGGTAAAACTTGTGTTTTTGATATAGGTTTTTGAGTTTTCATCAAAACCCGGGTTTTTGATGCGGTATGAAAAGGCTATTGTAATAGGGTTTTCACACCGAGCCAAAAACTCGGTTTTCGGCCAAAAAGTTTTATAAAACCAGAAAACTATTCACACCAAATATTTCATTGTTTCGTTTGACATTACACATTGTTTTTGACACCCGCCTGTCAAATTTCGTAGATATAAATTTTTTATTGCCAAACATTTAATCGTGTTAATATTATTTGTGAACATAAAATGAATTCTAATCAATTAAAACTGATTTTCATCCATAAAAAGAAAATTGAACAAAATACCAAGATTTTGTTAAGCTTTATTTCTTCTTCTGAAACTTCTATTAGAAGAAAAAAAAGGTTGTATTTATTGAAAATCCTGAGACTTCAGCAGAAAAAAAAAGCACTTATCAGTGCTATTAAAAATAGTAGACCAAGGAGTATGTGGACAAAAGTGAGTTTCTAATAACATTTCCTTTACAAAAAAAAAAACATATTAACGCATATACGCACAAGCACTTTTTGGGAAAAAGAAGTTTTGGACAACAACGATGACTACTTTAAGCAACATTTCAGGATGACTCGTCAAACATTCATAATACTCTGCAGTGAACTTAAAAATTTAGAAATGCAGGATACAAACTACAGGAAGTGTATACCTCTCGAAAAAAGAGTAGCTATCGCAATTTTTACGCTGGGATCATCTGCTGAGTATAGAACCGTTTCAGCTGTGTTTGGCGTTGGAATATCTACAGTTTGTACAATTGTGAAAACGTTTTGTGAGGAGGTTTGGCGTGTTCTCAAACCAAAATTTTTATGTGCGTATCCACTTAATGCAGAAATCATAAAAGAAAACGTCGACGGTTTCGAAAAACTTGGTTTCCCACAGTGTTTTGGAGCTATTGGTACGTATCTACGAAATCCTGCATAGTAAATTTTCTTAAAAATAATTTAATATTTTTTCCTATTTTCTCAAGATGGTTGCCATATTGAAATAAAACCTCCTGTTCAAGACGCAGTAGATTATTATAATTATAAAGGATGGTATTCAACTGTTTTACTAGCCTTGGTTGATTATCGGTAAGAATATGAATTCTAATCGCGAATTTATGAAAAACATCATATTCCTATATACATATCTATATATAGTTACAGATTTCTTTATATAAGCATAGGAAGTCCAGGCCGGTGCAACGACTCCCAGATTTACGAAGATTCGTATGTAAGAGAACAGCACCGGCTACCTATTTTGAAGGAAATGTCGAAGCAAATAGGAGGAGAGAATGTTCCTGTGGTACTCATCGGAGATTCAGCTTTTAGGTTATCTGAATCTCTAATGAAACCATTTCCATTTGATACCAACGCTTCATTAGAAGAAAAAAACTTCAATTATGCCCTTTCAAAATGTCTAAGAGTTGTCGAGAACAGTTTTGGGCACCTTAAAGCCAGATTCAGAAGAATCGGAAAAAGGTTAGACATTTAGACAACCGAATCGAAAACAGCAATTTGATTATTAAAGCATGCTGTGTTTTGCATAATTTTCTCAATGGAAACAATAATGAAATCAATATTCAATGGCTAAAAAATATTAAGAACACAACACAGAGAGAGCAGCCAGACCAGACCACCCAGATAACACTATTTGCGTTTATTTGCTTAATAATATCAAGTTTTCTATTGTCCCTCAATCCCAAATGGAATCAAAAATGTAAACACACACACACACACACAACAAATCTTCCAAAAAAGTAGTAAAAACGATTAAAACAAAACTCTTTCTTTTATTATTTTTCATTGTTGAAACAATTTAAAAAAATTTTCATTAAATTTTTTTGTTTCGTCAACAAATTCCTTGAATAGGGAAACTTTTTCTTTCTCAAGGTCGTGGCTTCTCTCGTCGGCCTCAGAACATTTGTTTAAGAAAATTTCTATTTTCTCATCAATAGCATCCACTGCCATTTCTTGTTTTTTTTTTTTTGCAGCTGGCGTTGAAGTTCTTGCTGATGCCGATGTGGTGGATGAGTACGAAGCCTCATTATCATTAAACAGAATTTCATCAATATCTTCATATTGCGATGAGGAATATCTCCTGGAACCAGAAGCCGAAAACATGTCGGGGGAAGTGCCAGCTGAATAAAAATAAAAAGAATATAAAAAACATAAATAAAATACTACTCGAATAATTGTGTTGTTATTTTACCGGATGGGCGGCTGTCCTCTACAATATATTCCAAATTATGAATTCTTTGTTCCCCAAGGATGGCATGTATTTTTAAATATAGTGGCCATTCCGACGGGGAACCTCCGGAGGGTCCAATTAGTTTTTTTTCACTCCTAGAAAGAACAAAACGAATGCATTATACAAACTGATTGAATTAAAAGTTAATATCAAATTTACTTACTTATATTTATTTCTCAAGTTGTGTAACTTCATTTTTAACTCCTCCGGAGTATACTGCATTAGCCGCCCTTCAAACGCCGCTGACATTTCCTTAAATATGTGCGAATTTTTCCGGCTTCCACGGAGCTCCGGCTCCTTTTCTGCCCACAGTTCCAGGAGAAATTCCTCATCCTGCGAATCCCACGACTTCCTTTTCTTATTTTTTTTCTTTTCATCCATTTTCTGCAAGAAAAAATCAATGAATTTTTATTTTATAAGAAACATACAAAAAAATCTACTTACCACAACAAATTCGCTATCAAAATAATTTTTTGACAACATTATCAACGACTG
Organism: Baccha elongata; assembly: GCA_951217065.1. Classification (NCBI taxonomy): domain Eukaryota; kingdom Metazoa; phylum Arthropoda; class Insecta; order Diptera; family Syrphidae; genus Baccha; species Baccha elongata. The sequence goes on along the minus strand of OX578273.1, from coordinate 80,967,570 downwards.
CTTGTTTTTAAATTTTTTTTTGACGTTTGAGTGCTGAATGTGTTGCTGAATTTTCTGTAGGGTGTGTTTGCTTTGATCATCAACTAGTTTTCGGCTGGTTTTATATAAAACTAGTGGTTTACGAAAACTTGAACATAGCAAAAATGTATGGTAAAGCTTGTGGTTTTATATAAGTTTTTGGGATTTTTTTACGAAAACCGGGGTTTAGCTCGGTGTGAAAACCGTATTAACGTCCTAAGAATGTGTACACCATTCCGTTTTTGAGATATGCTCTTCTTTTAATGAAGAAAACCATCTCCAAACTAACTCTTTCGGATAATGACTTGATTGAACATATCATTACATCTCAGGCTGGGTCCTCTTGGGACAGGGATAATTATCTATCGCCCATCGGAATTTCCTCAAGAGATCTAGATAGTACTGAAATAACTCCTCCGCGTTTTTATCTTAACGCCATGTCCAACCAAAATCGTGGATAAACTGACTTTGTTAAGACACTTATTTTTTTTGCTACCACTTAGTTGATGATTTATATAAAATGAAAGATCCGATTATCTCTAAAGATTTTAAAAATAAAAAAAAAAGAAGAAAATAAAAAGACTGAATTCATCTCCTACGTTTTCAATTATTGGGGGGAAGTATTTACACCCATAGGTTAAGCTTCTTTATTCGACAGATTAAAACACTACGCCAGTACAATTTTTTTTTTATTGAATGTTTTAATGTTTGTAACCTTTAAGTTCCCATACTATTTGTGATATATTCAATCTCATATATTTTGATATTCATTAAAAAGAGAGATAGATCTAGTATTCCATAAATGTATCTCTGAAATTTGTTGTTTGAGTCTTCCACTCACTCTTAATATTCTCATATATTAACACACATACTCATTAACATAATACTGTGATAGTAAAAAATGTGAAAACATTAATAGAGCGCTCTCGCTTTATAAAAATTTAAAAATAACTACAAAGTTAGTAAGATAGAAAGAGAAAATTATCAATTCGAAACTGTGTGAAACATATCTTGCAATGCGCTGGCGCATTTTTCGTTTAAATTTTAGTTTGTAAGTTAGTATCTTTGATATAATAACTTTTCGCCACGAGGCTTTCCATTACACAACTGAAAAAGAAGGCCATACATTACAGCCACTTTTGTACTCGCTAAAGCGAACAAGAATTAGAATTAGAATAAGACAAAAATTGTAACTCGAAACTAAAAGACTCAATAAAAATTCAATTCAATTCAATTCCTAAGAATGTGTGCTTGGTTCATAAACACACTCAATTTTGACAGTATGGCTTGCTCGGTCATGCCCATTATATTTGGACCATTGACGTACTAGATATGGACCGCCAGTCGGTTGAAATTTTAATACAAACAGCCAAGAAAAGTTGTTCCAGCTAAAAACAGCCTAAAAACGCCATCATATTTTAGTGTTAAATACGTGTACTAATTTCGCCGTTAGAATATTAATGAAAACGATAATATATTCATCTGTAAGTAACTCATGGCATAAGGAGTGGATGTGTTTTGTAAAATAAAAGTAGTTTGATAATAATTTCCACCAAAATATTTCAATAGTAAATAATTAATTAAAGAAATCATATCACTGCTAAGCAGATTCCCTGATAGTAGTTGATGGCGCCCCTAGTTGTGTTGGAACACGTGTGAAGTTGGCTACTGGCGGTCCATACCTAATACGTCAATGATTTGGACCTTTAAGAAATTATAAAATTTATCTGCACACAATGGTGAATGTTGATGTCTGGTTTACATAATGCACTTTATTGAGACCCATAACCAAGTTGCTTTGAAATAAACTAAATACTTTTTGATTAATGGTTAAATATCGACAACAAGAATATAAATTTTATTTTTATCGCTGGACATAATGTAATATATAAACAACACATATGTTTTTTCAATTCTGAACCAATTTGAACTACATCAATCAAATCAAGTAAATATTAAGAATTCAATAAAAATTATTTAAAATAAAAATAAACTAAACTAAATAATATAATTTAATTTGGCTATTTTTAGTCTTTTTATTGTTTTTATTTCTCAACCTTATAAACTAAATAAATGTAAATAGATAATACCGACAACAATTAAAATGCTCTATACCTAAAAGCTTTTTACAAACAATAGATTATAATTATAATATTATTGAAGATTGAAATGAATTTCTGTGTAATTTTTCTAAGGAAGTAAAAGTTCCAAATTTGGAAAAAAAACATCTGTTCATAGGTGTAGACATAATTTTGATAGATAAGGAGATTTGATTTGTTTCAAATAGAAGTTCATATTTTAATTGTTAATATTTAGTTATTAAATATAAGTGTTTTATATTTATAAATAAAAATAATTTAAATGTAAGATTTAAGAATATTTATATAGATTTCTAAACTCAAATTTGTTATTTTTTTATAAGAATAAACTTAGTTACCAGATTGAAAATGATTTTTTTTATATTGTTTGCTAAGATTCAAAGATTGAGTAGGTAAGTACAATGCACATCGAATACTGATAATATACAATACTGTAGTAAAATTTTCAAAATCGGAGGTAACATCGTATTTCTTTATTTTTATTATTAAAGCTAAAACAGTCCATCTCGCCTCACTCGCCAAAATAGATGAATCTCTACACTAATAAAGAATATATTCTATAAGAAGAAAGAAAAAATACATGGTAAAATCTGACTATAGAAGAGCACGAAACATCCCGTACAGTTCGTTGTCATATCTTCGCCTCCATTCTGCATTTATGCAGACAGGACCATATATCACACGGATAATTTTGTTTTCAAAGCAGCCTGATGCGTTCTCATCCACCTTTACTCTTTAGTAATGTCCATGCTTTTGCACCATAAATAAAGACCGGGGGTCAATTCACGATGTGAAAATGTGAAATGATAAATTTTATCACGCCTTAGCTTAAAATTCGATTCCCAATTTCAAAAACTTTTCATAATGATAAATATTTTATCACAGTCAAATCATTCTGTGAAGAGCAGTAAAAACGCGCTGACAGACCTTTCACAGAGAGACAAAAAGGCAAATTAAAATTTAATAGATTGTATTTGATTTTCGTTTTATAATGGTACCTTAGCTCGAGTAAATTTGATTTAATTATGCTTCGTTCTCAATTTTTTTTTCTCAAACTTTGATTTTAAAACATTTTTATTCGAAGCTAATTTTTTTTAAATCTGCTTAAATCAAAATGGTTTTCTCTGATTGAACGTTGTTTTTTTTTTCTCTGGGTGTATCATTTAGTACTTTTTAGTACACACATTGAGAGCTGTTTATCATAATAAGTTCGAGAATCTCAATATGCGAGTTCATTAATTGATAAAATGAAAAGTCGCTATGAAAAGTGAAAAGATAATTTTTGTATATGGGATTGGAGGCTTGTAAGGAATGTGGCGCTGCAGTAGTCAAGTTTTTACTAAAGAACTAAGATAACTTAGTGCTAGTTTTGACAATCCGAAGCGCATTTAAACGATTCCATATACATGGGGCGTAGTAGTAGTAAAGTTTATACTAAAGACCAAGATAACTTAGTTCTAATTTTGACTACCAATTGCGCATATCAACTTTACCAATCCTCAATCACTTCACAGTTTCACAGATCGGTAATTGACCACCAGGATAATAAGTGTCTTATAAAGGGGTTCATATTAAACTGCAGGCATGACAAGCGCGGCATTTTGAAAGTGTGAATGATATCATCATGCGGCATGATGGTTTTCAAAATATTTTGACATTATGCTGACCATTTACGTATTAGGTATGGACCGCCAGTAGCCAACTTAACGCGTGTTCTAACATAACCAACATCAACTACTAGCAGGGAATCTGCATACAAGTGATATGATTATTTTAATTAATTATTTACTATTGAAATATTTTGGTGGAAATTATTATCAAACTACTTTTGTTTTACAAAACACTTCTTATGCCATGAATTACTTACAGATTCATATATTATCGTTTTCATTTAAATTCTAATGGTGAAATTAGTACTCGTATTTAACACTAAAAGATGATAGCGTTTTTAGACAGTTTTTAACTGGAACAACTTTTCTTGGCTGTTTGTATGAAAATTTCAACCGACTGGCGGTCCATATCTAGTACGTCAATGACTGCAGCACCACACAGGGCATTGACGTACTAGATATGGACCGCCATCGCCAGTCGGTTGAAATGTTCATACAAACAGCCAAGAAAAGTTGTTCCAGCTAAAAACATCCTAAAAACGCTATCATCTTTTAGTGTTTAATACGTGTACTAATTTCGCTATTAGAATTTAAATGAAAACGATAATATATTCATCTGTAAGTAACTCATGGCATAAGGAGTGGATGTGTTTTGTAAAATAAAAGTAGTTTGATAATAATTTCCACCAAAATATTTCAATAGTAAATAATTAATTAAATCAATCATATCACTGCTACGCAGATTCCATGCTAGTAGTTGATGGCGCCCCTAGTTATGTTGGAACACGCGTGAAGTTGGCTACTGGCGGTCCATACCTAATACGTAAATGCACAGGGTATTGGATCACCTCCCCTACAGTAAAGTTATAACTAATGTCGAATTCCTTAGATTTTTTCAGATTTGATCGGAAAAGTTGACTTTTTTTCCTTCCTATGGATGTTGAAACAACAAAGTTGCTTTTTTTCTGTAATTGTGTGGTGTATATTTTATAGACGCGATCTAAACAATTCACTTAAGTTCACTTTATTAACATATTGCACTATTAACAACAAGGTTCACGTCCAATAGATTATTTTAAAATTATTTTATTTGATGTCGAATTCCTTTGAAATAAAAAGTTGACTTTTTTCGGACTAAAGTCGCTTTTTTCGGACTAAAGTTGCTTTTTTTCCGAAAATCATGATCCATAGACAAGAAAAAGTTGCTTTTTTTCCCCTCAGATCAACTTTTCTTGAATCTCGATTTGATAGCAAGATTCACACATATTTGCACACATACTTAACAGATTTGATTTCTTCTGTCAGACGAGCCGTTTAATTGTGTAGTTTGGTTTATTTTAATATAGATTTCTCAAATAAAATAATTTTAAAATAATCTATTGGACGTGATCTTTGTTGTTAATAGTGCAATATGTTAATAAAGTGAACTTAAGTGAATTGTTTAGATCGCGTCTATAAAATATACACCACACAATTACAGAAAAAAAGCAACTTTGTTGTTTCAACATCCATAGGAAGGAAAAAAAGTCAACTTTTCCGATCAAATCTGAAAAAATCTAAGGAATTCGACATGAGAAATCTATATTAAAATAAACCAAACTACACAATTAAACGGCTCGTCTGACAGAAGAAATCAAATCTGTTAAGTATGTGTGCAAATATGTGTGAATCTTGCTATCAAATCGAGATTCAAGAAAAGTTGATCTGAGGGGAAAAAAAGCAACTTTTTTTTGTCTATGGATCATGATTTTCGGAAAAAAAGCGACTTTTGTCCGAAAAAAGTCAACTTTTTATTTCAAAGGAATTCGACATAAATTTCCATCGCTAGATGGCCTAGCTTCGACATTAGTCAACTGGTTTTGGAACTGTCTCACTTCACAAAAATTCCACCCGTTTCAAGTGAGGCGTCCTCACTTGAGGACCTATGCAATCACGACAGTACTCACGACGCCAGAATCAAATTTCCCAGTCTAAACACGGTCTTTAAGTGCATTTGGTGCAATTGGACTCTATTTTGTTTTATTAATATGCGATCCATTGACGTATTAGTACGTCAATGATGCGATCTTGGTATACCCTCTCCCTCATATTCGTGGCTTGTGATGTGTGGTGAAATCGAAGGTCTCTTCGTTTTTCACACTGTTGTACTGTTCTTCAAACTTCAATCTTCGTTGTCAATTTCACGTTCTGCAAACGCATTCAACTTGTTGATTTTAACATTTGATAATAATAGTAATAAAAATCTGTCTAGTAATAAATTAAATTAAATAAATCAGTCAAGTCACTTCAGTGTAGTTTACCATTTGATTCTGATGGTCAATCCAAGATTACCACTAAAATTTTAGAAGACAAAAATAAACAAAATTATTTCATTATTGTTCTCTACGAAATCGGTACGCATCTGCAATATTTATACAAGATTTTTGTACGAAAAGAAATCGTGGATAAAATATGAATTCTTTTGTGTATATTCAGTACCCTACTAGAATTCTAAAAACTGAAATCATGTCTACGAAAAACATAAAACTCCTTTACAACAATGAAGATAATGGCTGAACAAGGCACAGTTCCTTCATAAGTTTAAAGACATTTTGGTAAGTTGGTTTTTGATTATAATTATTTACATAAGCCATCTTCCCCGATATCATCTTGTAGGATATTTCATACCTCTTGTTATTAATGTGGCTAGTGTAGATTTTGCTGTTCAATGTTAACCACTGACAAACCAGTCAGTTTGCTTATTTATTGCTTTGTTGAGTAACATGAACTCTTAACAATTTTACATTTATGAAAGATTTGCACTTCTTACAATCAAAAAAATACAAAAAATCTTAAAACAAAAAAATTCTACAAAAGAATCGGAGAGTTAAGTTCGAACTGTAATTTAATTCCCTTCATTAAAGTAGACTTCGTAAGGTTTTTAACTAGGTTATTCAGTTTAGCAGCACTGACTTAATTTTTGTTTGCTTCAAATGTAAAGAAAAAAATATTTCAGTTTTGCTTTTTGCTTGTACCTACATTATGTAATTTTTAAAACAGAAACAAAAAGATGCATAAGCAAACTTGATGAACATAATATTATTATACAGTAGATATAGTATGTTCTACCTATCGTATTATACCTATCAAAGTAAAATAACAAACTACTGTGTCGACAATTGTATCATCTTTTTCAGGATCTCTACTATCCAGACTGTCTGAACCGTTAACTTTACGTTTAATAATAAAAAAAACATTATTTACGCTTAAATAGGGGTATAAAACTTATTAAAATCATTAATGATAGAACCATCATCGGCTATAAAAACAACAAAATGTAGTTATGTGTCTCGGCATAATTTTCTTTGTAAATATTTCCGTCAGTTTAACCATTTATTGCTTAGTTGAGTAACATGGACTCCCAACAGTCTTACAATTATGAAAGATTTGCACTTTAAATATTTTCCAATCCAATCCATCCGCGTTCAACGTGTAATTTGATTTTCTTAATTATAGTGGAGTTGGCAAGGTTTTCAACCGTTTGCTATGCTTCTACTTGTTAAGTAACCAGCTCAACTCTTACTCCACTCAGTGTGTTTATTTACTTAAATTTTACTTATTTTTTTCGAGGAAGAAGAAAATAAAACGGAATGGTTTCTTCACAACAAAAAATAAAAAAATTCTTTGTTACCCATATAATGACAATAAAACAACGTGTGTGCATCGTATGGTTAAAACGCCCTGGGAATTCCAGGGTAAGTGATCATTTTTGATCTTAATTGTAAACATACATACATATTATGTGACATCTTTTCAGGAATAATTTTTTAGAAACTCCATGCTATAAAAAAACGATCGCAAGTAAAAGTGATTGGAGTTTAAGGTATTAGGTATAAATAATAATGGTATACAGTTGCACCGATTTTAATTTTTTTTTTTGTAATTGTCATTTATATCAAGTTTATTTAGCTGAAGAGTGCTATTTTTTTACAAATTGTTATTTACATAACATGTTTTTATGTAATACGTGTTGGGATCACGAGAAGTTATGCTTCTGCCTTTTTAGTAACTTGTACCTATCATTGTGCTTTTATTAGATATCTATGTTTGATGTGTAATGTGTACTGCGAAATGGCGCAACCCAGCTTGATTTACTGACTTTATTTCGTTGCCCAAATTTGTTAATATAATAAAAAAAAAGAAAACTTCTCGCATGCACAGCACATAATATGGTCAATTCAAATTCTTAATTGAAAAATCGGAAATAATTTTAGTGTAACAATGCATATACATATTTCAACCAAACCGCAATGACTGATTTAAAAGCCAACCTTTCTCTTACACAACATTTTTAGTTCTATTTTCGGTGGCTTACATGTAGGTTCCTTGTACAAATCGGTAGTTTGCCAACAAGTAAGAATGAACCCACAATTGACCTTGTGAGAAACATAGGAATTCAAAATTGATCCCACGAATATCCAGCGATTGTCCTTATGATTCATTTATTGTCATAGCAAAACGAGACGCACTAGTAAAAACAAATGGCAAATCGTTCGAAATAAGCAAAACCCTCAGAATGAGAAAACACCTTCTTCTTTCCATTTTCTCATCAAAATCATCGCTGGAAAATACATTTGATTTTAGATTCTTCACAATCAAACGCGTTCCGTTAAAAAAATCGGTGCATTGAGAGCAACAAATTTAGAACGGAACATACTTTCAATTTCAAATAGTGTGCCGTTGTATCTAAATAAAGAATAAAGAATTATTGCGAAAATTCGTTTATCATACCTGTAAATCTTTCAAAGTTAGATCATTGTATATACATTTCTATAGTATTTTCATGCTGAATAATCACCGCCTGGCCATCTTAAGAAACTTGTGAATAACACATTTTTAGGTTCGTGCATTTACTAGGTGTCTATTCTGTTACCCTAACAACAGTCGTAAACATACATGATTTTTGTTTTGTTTACGACTCTTGTCAAGGAAATATGGATTTTAGAGCCAATAAAATACATTAAATATTGTTAATTTGTTTTGTTGACGACTTTTGTTAGGGTAACAGAATAGAGACTTAGTAAATGTAAGAACCTCCAAGTGTGCGGTTCACAACTTTCTTTAGATGGCGCTGCTCCATGATTGTACTATAGAAATTTATATACAGTGGTTAGATTTAAGACTTCCAATGCGCGCTTTTGAGACAAAATTAGATGTACACCCGACCTAGATGATAATTTTACATTGCTGCAACACTTTTGCCATTACAGTTATTGCAAATGTTCCATGTTGGTTCTTCATTCACTTACAAATTCAATTTCAATTTCAATGCAGAATGAGCTGAGTTAAACTCATTAAATAAACGCAAATTATATATTGAGATCAGTTAGCGTGATAAGCTGACATTTTTACTTTGCTAAATTGTGTTGTGTTTTCTGAACGCCACCAAGGTAAAATGTTCGATACGCATGATGTCCGTGATAAGCTGACATTGGATACGTTCAATGCGCCGACTAAAGGCAGAACCATAATAGACGAAATGGCACGTACGGCGCCGTACGAAATCAGCGAGAACAAGCAAATCGTATAGTGCGCACATAATGTTGGACTGCTCAGTTTCGGCAAGTTTTCGTTCACTTTTGCCTCCGTACGTAAAGAGCGCTCCAGAGCGCAGTTTACGTACGTAAATCTGACAGCCAGCCAAATACATGTGAAATTGGCTTGCGTGTGCGTTCGACCATTATGGTCGACTGAAGGTAATGGCGGCACTTAAGGAAACTTGACGTAGAACTATGACATTAGCTTTCGTTTGCTTACGACTATTATGGTTGGCCCTTAAAAGTTAGTCGACGAGCTCTGATTGGTCAGATCCCCTCAAAAGTTAGTTGACATTTAGCTGACATTTAGTGAAGAATTAAGTCGAGAATTTTTGCACTAAAAAAATTAGTTGGTATGATATGAAACGTCAACAACTGCATAGAAAAGTTAAACTTTGTTTCATTCTGTAAATAGGTGGTGCGGTTGCAAATATTATTATTTTTTATTTTCGCTTTAAGTATTCCAATGCTTTTGGTTAAAAGAAATACAGAAATTGCAAATGCTATAATCAACAACAAAGTCGAATTGAGGTAGGTAACAATTAAGAAAAAGAAAATAATGGTCAATTTTTAGTAGAATTAAGAGAATTCTCGCAGAAGTATCAAAGATAATTGTAAAATGATAATATTATCGACTTAAAAGTTCATTTTCAAAAGTTAAGGGAGTAGTCACTTCTTCAAATATAACTTTATCATTAACAAAAATACAATTTCTCAAAAGTAAAGGCGGTAAGTAAAGGAAATGTTTGAGTATAAACAAAACAGGCATGACATTTCTGACATTCCACTTAATTTTAAGTTAGTTTTGTCGTTCAATGGTTCCATTTAAACTTTACTTAAGTTCTTAATTGTGCCCATTTTTACCTTGCGAAGTTGTGTTATTTCTTAACATCACCAAGGTACATTTTACTCATTTTTTTTTGTATGTGTAAATTTAGTTAAACGGTTCAATTTAGACGGACGGTTCACTGCTCAAAAACTAATCGATTTGTATGCAATATAATCTCAGTTTGAGAAAAACTAGGTAGTATTTTTGACTTTACCCCTTCCATTTTCATCTTCAGCATGATACTAGAACTAGTCCAGACATCGAAGGTCGCAAAAAATCGCAGATCGCTGATCTTTTTGGGAAGTTGTTAGGATAGATACTAACAATGTAATACCAAGTTTGCAGCTTCGAAAAGCTTGTCCTAACTTGGTGGTGGTCAAAAATACCTCTTTTTTTTTAAACTTTTTTCAGTTTTTGTCTTATAACTTCGTAATAGTGCATCCGCGGAAAAACGGTTGTACGCCCTTTTAAAGTAGACACAATTTACTAACATTTAAGCCCAACAACATTTTTGTAGGTATAATAAGTTTGGAAATACAGCACATCAAAGATTGACTATTTTGCCTAAAAAGTTTTATGTAAATTGTAAAAATCTTGAAGTTTCCCCCCCTTGCTGTCGATATTAGGGCACTTTCTCGTGAAGTATCACATTCACAGCTGTTTTTATGTACTCAAAAGAGAGGTGCTTCCTTCAGTAAGAAAAATCAAATACGTTCTGCTAGAATCATAACGGACAACATGCAAAAGTCAAAAATGCAAACAAAACTAACACAACAAGGTAATATATTTTCAAAGTTATTATACCTACATAACGGCTGTTAGGCTTAAACTGTGTCTACTTTAAAAGTGTATAAAACTATTTATCTTCGGATGCACTTTTATGAAATTATAAGGGAAAAACTGAAAAAAGTAAAAAAAATGTTGAGGTTTTTTGACCACCACCAAGTTAGCACAAGCTTTTCGAAGCTGCAAACTTGGTTTTACATTGTTGGTGTTTGATCAACTCCCCAAGAAATTCAGCGATCTGCGATTTTTTGCGATCTAAAGCAATTTTTTTTTTGTCTTTATTGACTGGCCTAAATAATATATAAAATTGTATATTTTTCCAGGAAGAAGAAAATAAAACTGACTAATTCCAAAACAAAAATAACAATATAACATTATAAAGATTAATCTTTAAAGTGTATAACGCCCGCGATAAGAAAAACCTTAAATCTGATATAACATTATGTTGTAAACCATCCATAGTGGCAATTAAACAACATGTGCCAAGAATATGCTTCATTATCATAAAGGACATTTAGGTAAGTGATGGTTTTTTTATCTTAATTATAAACATATGTGACCCATTTTCCCAAGAATCATTTTTTCAAAAAAAAAGTGATTCGAGGACAGATTCAGGTATAAATATGTACCTAATATACAGTCGGGAAAATGTATCGCAAGCGAGCGCAACTTGCTTGTCTTCATGGAACACTTACGTTTGGTTTTTGGTACAATCTTTTAACAAGATTAGAAAGGCTAGATTTAGTCGACAAGAGTGATCGCAAGTGAGCGCAACCAAGATTGACTTGCTCTTCAATAACGTTTATTTTTTGGTGGTTCAATAAGATATACAAAACTAGTACATATTTATACTTGGTGTCATCATTATTAGGAACTATTATATTATTTGAACTTTGTAAGAAAATAAGTTAAAATTTTTCCGGTGATTTTACTACTGAAACAAGTATAAAAAATTGCAACTGTTTTTATTGTTTTACAAAACGGATTTTAATTATACAATTTATTATATTCTATCGATTCATATACTAGTTCTATTTTGTACACATATTGAATATCCTGATATAAAGTTATTCAATCTTCCTATTATTTTTGAAATACGAAAATAGGACTCATTGATTTTTATAACAAGGATCAAGCTGTGTATATCGTATATTATGAAGGACATTTTAGTTGGTAAGGAGCTGTTTTTGAAAATTAATTATGTAAATTTTTGAAACAAATTCAACAATCATTTTTTGCGAAATTTCTATTAGGCAATATGAAGTGAATAAAATAGATTTAGGTATGCACTTATACGTAATGTGATTTTTATTTTTCTTATAAGTTCTTTGTTACTTATATGAAAGCTATAAAAATAAAATAACAATAATAAACCAGCTCGATCTCTAGCTTGCCGTCAATAATTACCCATATTAAGTCGTTAAATATATCTTTATACGTAAAAATCTACAACAGTGAAACGGTTAGGATACACAAAATTTATATTGTTGGTTATTCTCCAATAATCTTATTATTCTTATTGAATTTATGTTTTAAATATGAGCCTTCTACTTTATAAAGTTATACAATTTTTCAACTACATAATTGTTCCTTCTTTAAGAAAATATATCATTTTTTCATTTTCAGATATAATCAAAAAAAAAGTACCGTCCCTAAAGAAGTTTCACTTGAAAAACATATTTTCTTCAATTTATTCCTCAGAAGTGGACTTCGAAACCAACGAGTACATCAGTAGATAGAAGATGATCTGCAAAATCTATTCACAAAACAAAAAATTAAAATTAAGGTAATAATAGTTTTTGCAAAAATTTTACTTATAAATTATTTAAAATATTTTTTATAACAGTTAGTTGTCGCCTGAAAACAAGAAATACATAGATGTGATATATTATTATGGGTTATGTGTACAAAGACTACAACCGACAAATACAACCGGTATGATACTGAAGTGCGATGCAAATGATCGATTCAAGATATAGAAAAATTCCAAAATGAATTAATAGGTGAGTTTTTATGTTTTTCCATTTTTAAATTGGGCAGAAATCCAAAGTCAATCTTTTAATTGCTTCGAAATTCTGTATCTTTAAACTCGACTTCAAAAGACTACTGTTTCGTTCAAATAAATGATAATAGACCAAGAGCCGAAAGCAGTATGATGATGTGCATAATGTGATTGACAATCCAATAAAGTTGACTTTATTCGACAGTACTAAAGTTGTTATTTTGAAAAGTCAGCGTTTTACAGTCCCTTGTAGGCAGTTTAGAGTAATATTGCACCAAAAATGATTTTTTTCCAAGCACTAAACAATTATGATAACGATTAATAAAATTAAAAACTAAGTTAAAAGTGCCCTGATAACAAAATTAGTGGTCCAAGACGTACTGCTCATTATTACTAGAAATCACCCGCACAAGAGACTAAAATAACAAAATAACGAAGAATGCTAACTTTACTAGATTAAGAATCACATCTAAAAAATAACTGGGCTATTAGTCTATAATTAGTATTTGTTTTCTTTTTCATGAGATACCAAAACATCCCCGCATATATTAATATCGTAGTAGTTCGGAGTCGTTCGGAACTACTCCGGACGATAGAGAAGTATCCGAATACGTCAGAGTCAAATATCGAATTAAGAAAAAAATTGACAGCTAAATCCTTCGATTCCGGAATTGAAATCAGAAACAAAAACAGAGTCACGCCTACTTGCACAGATTTAAATATTCAAATCGAGAAATGTCGTTATTTTGTTATTTGTTTTGGAAGAGTGATAGAAAAATATTTTGCTTTTTGAAATAAATAAATTATAAAGCCAATATAGAACATCAATGGATACCTCGCATATTTTAAGTTGCATAAATAACTTGTTATCACCCCACATCACCGACATTTTCTTCAAATGAAAAAAAAATGCATTTGTAGTTTCACGCATACAATGATATAGAATCTCAAAAGCATCTTTGCTTGTTCATTTGGTATCCGGAATAGGACAGTTCTGCTTATCGATTCTGGACTACCAAATGAAAACGCTATAAGTTCTCGGTGCAAGAATGAAAGTATTTCACTTATGATCGCTACACGTCCGCAAAAAATAAGTAATTGACTTTCGGGACTTTATCTTCAAGTAAGGTATCGGACTTGTTTTACTAGTTATTGAGAACTGTAATAAAGAACAAATAACCTAATGCGCTTCCTTAGTTTCAGTGACTCCTGCAATCCATCTAACCTTTCTTTCGAATTACTCGTACTTATTCATGATCATCCCCACGTAGATTTTCGAAGCGCTTCATTTCCTTGGAGTTGGGGCCATAAATATTAAATTCGTGGTTGTCGATGGAACCCTTTTAAAAATCAACAAACATAGCATGCATCGTCTGGAATCAAGATTTTTTTTTATTTCTGATTCTTACACTCAAGATTGCGTTTATTTACCCGAAACTCGATGTTGCCTTAAATTGGGTAGGGTATACTTTCGCCACTAACCTGCAACGTTTGTCCTTTTTCATCTTGTACACACCACATTCATAAAGATGTTTTTTCCTAGCCATTACTGATTTGGCTTCATTTTTACATTACCATGTTTGTTGGTCCAGTTGGAAGTGTTCCTAGAAGTAATTTTGCTTTCTGAATGCAAGTTCGTTGAAAATATGTACATGTTTTCTACCTCAAACTTTTTATTCTCAAGTTCATTGATGGTTTGACGCTGAACATTTTCATTTTAATGAAAAATGATTCGCCCTTCGCTTCCGATGTCTCTTTTTGGTTTCTTTTCCTCTTTTTCATAAAAAAAAAATCCTAACGCCGTATTCCAGACCACCATGGCAGTCCTTAAAGCCTTCTCTTCATCATCTCTCTCAGCTATTAGCTTCATTCGTTCATGCTTCCAACGTTTCAACTCTTCACTCTCAGATTTCAACTAATCTAATCTATACATTACTTTGCCAGCCCCCGGATTCCTTCTAGCTCTGGTCTGGTCCGATTATTACTTGTTCGCTCTAGAGATTTAGATGATTAGAAAGATTTCTTTTTTTTTTTTTTTAAATAATTACAAAGTTATGCAAAGTATCTTTTCCAATACAATCTTTTTTCATAAAAATAAAACAAAAAAAAGAAATGTTCATAGTTTTTATATTGTTATTCTTATTTATCTGTGATTATATTATTATTTAACTATTATTTCTCTAAAATAAAAATATATATTTCTTTCATTTTTAGATGCAATCAATAAATTAAAGTCATTATTCTACGCCAAACTCTAGACATGCAGGCTATGCAGATATTTAACAAAGAACACCAGCTGCCAACACATCAAGTTATTTGTTATGAACTGACATCAATTCGTAAGTTAATTTAAGGTAATCCTTATTTAAGCAAAAAATTAAACTAACGGTTTTTAAAATGTATATTTATGTACATATCATTATGAATAGATCTATTTTTAAATCTTCAATATAAATTATGTAAGCCGAAAATAATAGTGCTCATATTATTAATTAACTATAATAAGCTCTATAATAATTTTTGCAATACACATTAGAATGCGCTGCAGAGAAATTTATAAAAAAAAGTTAGTACAAAAACAACTGACTAAAAAGTTAGTACAAAACAACTGACTAAAAAGTTAAGACAATCAAAAATGTGTAATCTTAAGACAGAACATAATTTAATTTCTGATCTAGTTTTCATTTGTTACGTAATTAATTTGGTTATTAGAACTTTTTTAATATGTGGGTAGTCAGTTTTAAGAAAGCTATGTGAAAGCAGCGTGACTTTAAGAATAGCACTCAAACTAGCGAGCTCATACCTTGGTAATATACGCATATATACATACGTACATTTTTTTTTGTATTTAACTAATTTATAATTTATAATTTACTAGCTGTTACCCGGCGCGTTGCAGCCGCAGAAGAAATAAATAACTTTTGTAATTTGTAAAAGCTACCATTTTTTTAATTATTAATATATCATTAATATAAACAATGAAAATGATATAATATTATTTTGTAATATTATTATTCTAGTATGTACTTTTGGGTTCACAAATTTTTTGTTTTTCCGTCGTCATCAGCAAAAACAAATAAATTTCTTGAAAGAAGACACCAGATAGTAATATGAGAGTGCCACCGAACGGTTGTACATTTGATAAATCTTTAATACTTCGATCAAGCGCTTCAAGAGATTTTTTATGCGCCATGGTGCATTCGTCCCAGCTTAGACAATGGCCTTGCAAATTTGTAGAACTTTAGCCATGTCATATACTTTTGAAATGGTACACGTTGGAGATTCCAAAAAGTGCACATTCCCTGTGCTACCAGGAGCATCAAGGAAGAAAATTACACCTCTCCCATTTAACACGGCATTTGTAATTGTGTAGAACGCCAATTTTTGTTCAGCAAGTTGTTCGTTTGTTTCAACAAATGCACACAAATCATTAGCATTATACTGCTTTTCCTTCACTAAATCGCTATCATTGACGTTGTGGTGCAACCATTCCAGGTTGGATGAGCTCTTTGTTGTTTATGGTTAACATGTATGTATGTTTTCTATTTCAATCAAAGCTTGATTAAAAATACTGCCGAAAACTCAATTGAATTGTCATTCCTAGCTGTACGAACATGGTACAAAAAGTATTCGCTCAAATCCTCTTTGAATTTTTTACACAAATCTTTCGTGTTGGATGGCGAACAATTACAGCTTATATGTACATATATCTACGATCTACTTGTCTGAAATTGACTTACTTCATGGTTATACGCGCATCAGGTCATCAATATACTTACTACTGCCTTTGTTGACGTATTTGCATATATGTACCTATACTTGATGGATTTAACTGAATGACAGTCTTCGACGTTGATATGAACTTTGAACGTTTTCGATAACAAAGGAGAATATGGCACAGTCCAACTTATTTAGTTTGTTTCGCTAGGAACGTTTTAAAAAAGGTTACTGCTTACTACAAACTCTTTATTAGAACTGAACTGATTTCTGGTACAATATCTTTCTTATAAGAATAACCTATGATTAAACCATTGTGTTGATCGTTGTAAGCTGATGTCATCGGGACTCGCTGTAATTTGATCCTCGAACGTGCTTAGTAGGCTGTTTCTTACTTTGACGTTTGAGGCACGAATTCAATTATAAATTTCATGGTAATTAAGTTCCTTAACTTCCATCTATTATGTTCTTAAGGATGGATTTAAAATATTTGTGTATTCTATCTTTAATGTATGTATATATTATGGTACTTACATTATGTTTTCCTTGATGAAAATATACACCATCGTGGTAGTCCAAGAAATAAGTTGACAAAGTTTCATCGCAATCGGATAGTATGGCCGCGCACAAAGAACGAACAAACAAATCTATTTTTTATATATTAGAAAGAGAAGATTTAGATTTGTACATTATATTGAATTTACAGCGTAGGATTTTTCCTTCTTTGTAGTTGTTGGGGGAAAGTTGTATCAATCGCAATTTAACAAATTGTGTGTTCATTAATTTAGTTGTAGTTGTAAAATACAAGGGAGGGGATGCGATGTATCTTCATCGATGTTTGAGTTGTGATAGCGATTTAACAAAAAAAAACTTGTTGATTAGATTTGTTTGTTTGATAAACCTTTCGAGATCAAACTTGGTGTGTTCTAAATTTGTTGGGTCTAGATATATAGATGACCGGTTGATATTTTCGTTTTTATTATATTTCGTAGCTTATTTTGAAGAAACATTCGGGTAACTTGATGATTTTGCCTTTGAAAAGTAGCAGGACCGAACGGCATACGAATATATTCGTAATGTCCGAACAAGGTACTAAAAGCAGTTTTGGATTTGTCCTTTTTATCCTTGCGAATTTGATGGAAGCCTTTTGCTAGATCAAGCGTACTGAAATACTTTGCCCTTCGCAACTGATCTACAATATCAGTTATTTTTTAAAGTCGACCACGACTTTCCATCGTTTAGTCCCATCTTGTCCAGGTTTCTTAGCAACAAGTAGTAGGGGTGAATGGACTATTGCTTGGTTGTAGCATCCATCGTCTAACATTTATTTTACTTGAATTTCTTGTTTTGTGCTATATGGAAGTCTATAAGGTCTTGTGTAGGGGGTGGGTTTTCCCTCTTCAGTTATAATTTTATGACGTATAGTTTTAGTATGCGTAAATTGATCGCCTTCTAAATAAAAGAGGTCGTTTTATTCACGACAGATTTTTAAGATTGATTTTCTTTCATCAGGATTACAATGCTGAAAGTCTAAGAGTGATTCCTTCCAGTGTCTTAAGTCTGTTTTCTAATGGGTTATTAAAATAGTTTGCCTCGACAATGCTGAAATCGTCGAGTTGACTTGGTCAGTTTTTATTTTGAATGTTTGCCCGTATAAATAAGGCCTTAAATGTTGAATTGCCCATAAAATAGCTAGACATTCCTTTTCTGTAGTGCTGTACCTACTTTCCGCTGGATTGAGAGTTCTACTAATAAAATGAATCGGTAGATCTTTACCATCTTTTTCTTGAGACAATACCGCCCCTATGCCATTATTAATGGCGTCTGTGGTAATAATAAGCATTGTAAAATTTTATAATTCACTTTTTAATTTTTCAAAAGCAATTTGTTGCTGATTTTCCCATTTCCAAGTTGAGTTTTTTTTATTTATATAAACGTA
Organism: Baccha elongata; assembly: GCA_951217065.1. Taxonomy (NCBI): domain Eukaryota; kingdom Metazoa; phylum Arthropoda; class Insecta; order Diptera; family Syrphidae; genus Baccha; species Baccha elongata. The sequence continues at coordinate 80,948,994 of OX578273.1, read as the reverse complement.
ATAACCTATCATACCCAGAAATAATGTTAAACCTTTATGATTTTTAGGGCTTAGTAAATTATTTATAGCTTCAACTTTAATTAAGTTTGGGTAAACTCTATTGCTGGTTATAGTATACCCAAGATAATCTACTCCCTGTTTTAAGAATTCAGTTTTGTCAATTTGAATCTTTAAATTACTCTTCTTAAGTCTGTCAAAAACTCTTTTAAGTCTATCAGCATGTTGTTCTACTGTTTCTCCAAAGACGACGGTATCGTCCATATAAAAAAAAACAGTCTACCTTGTAATCCATCGTTTCCAGTATTCATTAACCTCTGAGAACAAGCTGGAGCATTCTTAAGACCGAATGGCATTCGAAGGAATTCAAATTGTCCATAAGGTGTAGAAAATGCTGTTTTTTATATACTTTCTTGATCAAGAGGAATTTGATGAAATCCAGATTTCAAATCTAGAGTTGTGAAAAACTTAGGATTCCCCAACTTATCTAAGATATCCTGTTTGTTTGGAATAGAGTAGTTATCAGAAACCGTAATTTCGTTCAACTTACGAAAGTCTATAACCATCCTCCATTTAGGAACTCCAACTTGAATCTAATTTTTTGGGAAAAACACATAATGGGCTTGACCAAGGCGATATACTATGTCTTATAACATTTTCCTTTAAAAGTTTTTGTTTTATGGCGTTTGTTTCGGATAAACACTCACCGTCTAAGTTAAAAATATCTTCATTAAATCTTATTATCTGTTTCAATATATTTAACTGTTTTGTATCTTTCAAATGTTCAGTCCTTACTTGATTCCATATCTTTTCAAACTTTTCAGAATTTTTTGATTCAATTTTTTTAGTACATAATATATGTCATTTTCTTTGCTATTTCTCTTTTTATTTTCTTTTATATTTTTGTTTTTCTTCGTAAAATAATTTTTAGAATTCATTGACTTTATAAGTGCGCTTGAAGTTGGTTTTCCTCCAATCCGTTGGCCTATGCCGTTTGAACATTCCAGTAAATAATTTACTTCATCTTTGTTTATTAATTTTAAACATTCATTTTCATTGAAAAGCTTTTGTTCATTACAGTCAATTATGAATTGAAAATATTGAAGAAAATCACTACCTATGATTCCATCACAATAGTTAATAACATCTTCAGTGATTACGTGAAAACTAAACTCATTTAAAACACTTTGTGTTATTTCGATTTCTATTTTGGCAGTACCTAAGCTATTTCTGTTGATTTTGCCAATTACCTTTAAAATTATTGTTGTGTCTGAACACAGATCTTTTTCCCAATACGTTAAAACACTTTCGTTCCCCTTTTGGTTTTACTAGTGTTAACAAATTGCCCGTTTTATTGTATCACACAATATTATAATAAATTTTAATCGACACGAAGTTTACTTAAACTGCTTGGGCGCCAGTAAAAATAAAAAGAATGTCTTGTACCCTCCTCTGTAATGATTTTAGATTCTTCGAGGTCTATCGTTCCTTTCCCAACTTTTGTCGAAATACGGAACTTAGAGGTTCTAACTGGTCGATCATAAGACACACCATTTAAATACATGGGTTCTCCAGGAGTACATGAGCCTTCTTTAACACTTCTGATTGTTTCCATGGACACAAAATTTATATTCAACCTTTTATCAATAACAATTCTTCTTTCCATATAGTCCAGTATCCCATCTTTAATTAGCCTAAGACAATCTGTTTTAGAAATGTTATATAGTTCTTCTTGAAAGGCAGATCTCTCCAATGTATCAATAGTTTTCCCACATTTGAACAACTATGTTCTATTTCTATAAGACATTGGAAATAAGGTACTTCTTGATAAACCAAAGGCTGTATTATTTTGTTTTTTGTAGTGATATTTTTTACATCTGGTGAACACCTGTCAATGTCAATGAGAGACAGCTCAGAGATTTTAGATCTTGTGCTACTACAGTCATAGGCTACAAGGGACAAAGATGTGGACAAAAACATAATAAGTAAGAGAGTAGTACTCATGAAATAGACGGACATATTGATTAAAGTATACTGATATGTGATAGCAATAAATCAAATTAGTATATGGTTATACATAAAGTTTAGGACTTTTCCTTTTCAGTTATTATATGAAAACTAAATTCATTTAAAACACTTTGTGTTAATTCGATTTCTATTTTGGCAGTACCTAAGCAATTTATGTTGCTTTTGCCAATTCCCTTTAAAATTATTGTTGTGTCTGAACACAGATCTTTTTCAAAAATACATTTTTGCTTTAGCAATGATACTCCAGCTCCAGTATCAATCAACATATTAAAACTTTTAATTTTATATATCAGTTCTATATGAGGACATACTAACACAACTGACGAAATAGTTGCCTCTTTAACTATTCGTTTTGCCAAAAATGTTGTGACTTATTTTCATTAGTTTTAAATGGATTTCCTCTTTTTAAATCTTGTTCTTTCTTTGGATTCTGAAATTCATTAAAATCCCCTTTGTTAACATTAACATAAGTGTTTTGATATTAATTATATTTGTTCCTGTTGCTCCGCTCTAAAAAATATCCAAATAATAAAGTTTGGCCCAAAAGTTGATTGGAAATAGTACAATTTTATTTCCTGGAAATTCACAAATTACTATATAATATAGTAAAAATAAAAAGAATGTTTTTATTTTTTTAAAAAGTTTTATTCAACTTGCTATGTTGACGAGTTCTGAGAGACTAACTTAACATTCGATTCTAAAGATTGAACTTTACTTCAATGTTTAAAGATTGTTCTGCCGATAATAATACTGGACATATCTAGATATGGATAGATAGATATCTACCTACCTAGGTACCTATTCGGTTTTTTGTGTTGTTTTTTTTTTTTTATAGATAATAAATATTTGTTTAATATTTAATAATTAATTCGGTTTCGGTTTTAATATTAATAATATTATTATGTGCGGGTATGTAAATAATATTGGTAGTCGGATACCAATAATATAATACGTATGTAGGTATTATGAATGTACCTAGGTAGGTACATAATTTGTGCGATTAGTTGATTGATTATTGGTTGTGCGGGGGCCAATAATTTATGTTTTCATATATTAATGATTAATTAAGTGTTCGTGTTATTCCGGATTGAATAAAAAATCAAAATCAAATCAATCCGATGAAGTGGTGTACCTAATGTGCATAAATTCAAATATAAATGATAGGTATATATGTAGTGTAGTATTTCTGGTTCCTGGTAGCTGTTGATGCTGTTCATGATGCATAATTCGCATAAAGCGCGAATTGGATAGCGACAGATAAGTGTTTTATTGATTTTAAATATTAATTGATTCCATTTAAGATTATTTCTCCATTTTTATTATATAAGTACATATTTTATTAATCGGTTTAAGTGCGTGCGTGTGTTTCTTGTACGGTTCGGTTCGCGATTTTTTTTTTTTTTTTTTTTTTTTTTGTTGTTTATACGAATCGGTTTGCCGGCGAATTCAATTTTAAATGTGTGTAGGTATTTATGTGATTAATATAATTTGCAAATGGTTGATTTATTTCAGCTAATAAAATTTTTTTTTTTTTTTATGATGACGTTTTATCGTTTAGTGTGTAGTGCAAATAATTAGTTGTTAATAAGATTATTTCAATCTTAAATTAATAAAATAATAAAAATTAAGTGCAATTATTCTTATGTGTTCAGTGCAAAATTCAAATATTTAAATAAAATAAAAATTGTTTTTTTTTTTTTAGATTGTGATTTGCCGTCGGCTGTTTTACCCGACGGCATTTGAAAAATTTGAAATTCAGAATTGTGTTGAGGTTTATTAATGTGTTGGGTTTTCGAATAAGATATTTAAATATTAATTATTTTTATTATTATGTGCTTATTATTTTAAAATATTTGTTTTGTAATTTAGAAATAAAAGATAATAAATATTTTAATGAATTTTAATCCAGTTTTGTTTTCTTTACGGTTCCTTTCAAGTTAAAATCTTCGTTTTATTTTTATTTTGTGTACCTATTGCTTTTCCGTCGGCAATTATTTTTTTATTTTACTAGTTATAGAAGTGGACTGTAATTTATTTGGTGAATTGTGTTGAATTAAATATGTGTGGTGTTGTGTATAATAAATCCTATTAATTAAAATAAAGGTGATTTCTAAATTGATTGTGTGATGTGTTTTTTTTATATTTTTGTGTTGTGTTATATTTTGTGTTGTGTTGAGTTAATTAATTAAAACAATTTTCCTTAGATAACAATTTATTGTGTTGCGTTTTGATAGGTATATTTAAGTAAATTTGTTTCAAATTAGAGTGTTGTTTTCGGTGGATTTGTTACATGGAAGGTAACATATTTTAGCTATTGGCCTTTTCATCGTACCCGTTTTTGTTTTTAACGTTACAACGCGAGTTAATTTATCGGCTCCGGGATGTGTATCGGAGATTCTGGCTAACATCCATTGGGATGGTGGTAATCTTTCATCCTTTATGATGACCAAATCTCCGATTTTAGGATCGTTTTCCTTTTTTGTCCATTTAGGCCGTTGTTGTAGGCGTGAAAGGTATTCTTCGTTCCATTTACGCCAAAAAGAATCGACGAAGAATTGAGTTCTCGTCCATCTGTCGAGATAATTTATATTTCCGGTTGAAATGCTTCTTTCAGGTATGGCTAGAAGAGGTTCACCAATTAAGAAGTGTCCTGGAGTTAAGACGTCGAGATCGTCTATGTTTTCCGACAGAGGGCATAGAGGTCTGGAATTCAAACACGCTTCGATTTGCGTGAGAAGTGTGCAGAGTTCCTCGTAGGTTAACCTTTCATCTCTTACGGTTCGCTTTAGGTGGTGTTTAACTGATTTCACCCCAGCTTCCCAAAGACCACCAAATTGGGGAGAAGCAGGGGGAATAAAATTCCAGTTTGTTCCCAAATTGGCTAACGTTCCTGCAATCTCTTTCCAATCATGCGTAGCTTGTTGCAACATTCGGGCTAATTCTCGGTCAGCTCCTACAAAGTTTGTGCCGCAATCGCTGTAAAGCTGAGCACAAATGCCACGTCGTGCAGTGAATCGACGAAAAGCTGCCAAGAATGTCTTCGTAGTCATATCCGTCACAGCTTCTAGGTGTATGGCCTTTGTAGCTAGGCAGATAAAAATTGCAAAATATCCTTTTGATGTTTTGGATCCCCTTCCTTTCCATGCTTTTATCTCAATAGGTCCGGCATAATCCACTCCAGTGTTAGCAAATGGGCGTGCCATTCGTACTCGTGGTGCCGGTAAGCTTCCCATGAGCTGCTGCATTAATCGTTGTTTGTGTCGAAAGCATTTAACACATTGGTGAATCTGTCTTTTGACATTCTTTTTGATGCTTAAAATCCAATGGGATAGCCGAATATAAGCAATAGTTTGTTGGTTTCCTCCGTGTAGTGTTTGATTGTGAGCATCTCGCATCACAAGTTCTGTGAAATGGTATTTGGGTTTCAGGATGATCGGGTGCTGTTGGTTGTAGGAAATCAATGCGTTTTGTAGTCGACCGCCGACGCGTAGTATTCCATTACCATCAATAAATGCGTTGAGTGAAAGCAAAGGTTTTGGAATTGTATCTTTTTTCTTCAGATCACTCAATTCCTCGGCGAACATAAGTTTTTGCACTGCTTTATGCACTAATATGGATGCATTTTCCAGTTCATAGAGTCTCAGTTCTCCTAGCTCCATTGATTTTTGCCTTCGTTTTGCTAAACAATTGCTTCTAAAGCGACAACAGAACGCAATTGCTCGAATGACTTTTGATAGTCTTGAACATCTGAGGATACTTTTATTTATGTCATCGTCTGCTGCATCTGCAACCGCAAGCGTACATTGAAGCTTTGTTGGTCGCTTCTCTTCTTCAGTGTCGTACGAAGATAGCTGCTCAGGTACTTCATAATTCCATTTTTCTCGTAAAAATGCAGGTCCTGTCCACCATACATCCTGTGATCCTAACGTAGAGGGTGAGACGCCTCTGGAAGCCAAATCAGCCGGGTTGTGGTGTGTTGGAACATGTTTCCACATATTACAATTAGTGAGACGTTGAATTTCTGACACCCGGTTGCTGACAAAAGTTGTCCATTTAGCAGGTTGTGCTCTAATCCAAGCCAACGTGATCATCGAATCTGACCAAGCATTGATTTTGGCATTCGAAACATCTAGAACTTCTCTAGTGTAATTTAGCAGTGAAGCTAGAAGAGCAGCTCCACAAAGTTCCAGTCGTGGGAGACTGATTGTTTTTAATGGAGCCACTTTGGTTTTAGAAATTAAAAGGTGCATGTGGATTCGATTTGATTTATCAAGAACACGCATATAAACCACTGCACCGTAAGCCTTTTCCGAAGCGTCGCTGAAACCATGCAATTCAATAATTGTATGGGTAGTGTGAGTGTTGATCCATCTTGGAATTTTAATTTGTTGAATTTGAGGAAGTTCACCTCGAAACAGCTGCCATTCTTCCAATAAGTCTGATGGAATCGGTTGATCCCAGTCAGTACCTCTGCACCAAAGTTTTTGCATCATAATTTTGGCCTTAATAATACACGGTGATATCCAGCCGAGTGGGTCAAAAAGTTTTGCGATAGCTGATAACATCGTTCTTTTTGTTATTTCGTCGGTGTCTTGTTGTATATTTTGGAAAGAAAACGTGTCTTCATTGGGTTGCCATCTAATTCCTAAAGTTTTGACATGATTTGTTAATCCAAATGGAATGTCGAAACTAAACTCACAATCCTCTTTAGGTAAATCTTGCAAAAGATCCTCACAATTGGACGTCCATTTCCGAAGTCTGAGCCCAGCAGATGCCAATAATTGACATACTTCATTTCGTTTTTTCCTGGTTTCGTCAATGGAGTCTGCACCGCTTATAAAATCATCGACGTACATGTCCTCCTGGACCGCAATAGCCCCTTCTGGGTAATTTTGGGCTTCATCTTCTGCTACTTTGTTTAGGACACGAATAGCTAAATATGGTGCACAAGCTGTGCCAAACGTGACCGTTTTAAGTTTGAAGATTTTTAATGGTTGATTCGGGTTTTCTCTCCAAACAATCAAATTAGTACTGATCCGGTTGTTGTATTGAGATTTGGCGGTACATCTTCTCAATATCCGCTGTTATGGTGTATTGGTGTTGACGCCATTTTAAAATAATGTCCACAATATTTTTTTGTAATTTTGGGCCTACCATTAAGTGTTGATTCAAAGACGTCCCATCAGATGTCTTTGCAGCTGCGTCAAAGACGACTCTTAATTTTGTGGTGGAACTGGACTCTTTAAACACGGCATGATGCGGAAGAAAATAATGAAAAGGTGATTTTAAGATTGAATCATGCAAACTTACTTCTTCCATGTGTTTCAGAGTTAAGTACTCATTGATGCATTGGCTATATCCTGGTTTTAACTTTGGTTCCTTCTCGAATCGTCGTTCCAAAGACGTGAATCTCCTTATAGCGCTTTCCTTACTACATCCCAATTCAGGATAAACTCCTTCTTTAAATGGAAGAGATACTTCATATCGTCCATCAGGTAGGCGTCTTGTCGTTTCTGAAAAATGCTTTTCGCAGGCAACATCTTCTTCCGACGGTTGAGTCAAAAATGGAGTTTCTTCAATTTCCCAAAATTTGCGGATTTGAGTGTCAAGATCGGTTGTTTGAAAATGACATTGAATAGATTTTGGAATTACCTCAGGAATCTTTCCCAAGACAATCCAGCCCAACTGAGTTTTTTGGGCAATTGGTGCAGTCTCATGTTCACTGCGTACAATGTCTGGCAAAACAATGTCTGGATAAACATCCGAGCCAAAAAGAATGTCGATCGGAGCAGGAAGAAGGCCAGTCAACGACTTAAAAATAAACGCTTTGGTGGCGCCTTCAAACGTTGAATGTTTGGAAGCAAACATAATGTCAACGTAATTTTGACTGGTGCCGTTGCTGACCTTCCCTAACTCTGATACTTTAACAAATGTACGGTGTCGTGTGAGGTTTAAGAACCTTGATGCAGATTCAGAGATAAATGTTGCATCTGAGCCTGGGTCGATGAGAGCTCGTAGATCTGCAAATTTACCACTTCCAGATTTTACACGTACAATCGCAGTGGCTAATAAAATCTGCGTACCATTTAAATGTGAAGCGTAAAAATTGTGATGAGTACCAGAATTAGGTAAGTTGTTACCCGTTGGGTGAAAAATAGGAGCGTTTGGATTTACCGCTAACTGGTCGTTCCTAGTCTGGGCATTTTGTTGTTGAAATTGTGTTGTTGGGGTATTAACGTTCGAATTTGAGTTTTGAGTGTGCGAATTTATATGTAAAAGAGAGTGATGTCTTTGATTGCAAAAGTAGCAGCTCCGGCTACTTAAACAATCTCGTGTCGTGTGGCTGTAAGCAAGGCAGTTTTCACATACCCGAGCTTGACGTACAGCTTGATGCTTGTGAGCTACATCCATGCTCAAAAATCGTCGGCATTTCATTAAAGAGTGTTGTCCTTGTTTGCAAATTTGGCATGAATATATTTGCTTATTGTATTGTTGTTTTTGTTGTGTTTTAGCGTGAAAAGTCTTATGTGTAACTTGTGATTTAGTGATTTGTTTGGGTTGCGACGTAGTTGAACTTCCTTGCTGCAGAATGGCCTCTAAAGTTCTAAAACGGGATTTAAGAAAATCAGTGAAATCGGAAAATGTTGGAAGTTCCTTAACATTCCCCAGCTTTTCTTCCCATAATTGTTGGGTAGTGGTTGGTAATTTTTGAAAAAGAATATAAATTAATAATGTGTCCCAATGTTGGACAGGTAATTGAAGATTTTCAAGGGCATGAACGACTTCAATAGTGGTGTCTAAAAGTGTTTTTAGACCTTCAGCTGACTCTTTACCTTGAGCAGACTGAGCGAACAGAACCTTAAGATGGGCACTAACTAAAACCCTTTTATGGTCATACCTTTCCTTTAATAATTCCCATGCCTTTTCATAGTTCCCTGCCGTCAGATCTAAATGTTGAAGAAGACGTTCAGCATCACCCGTTAAACTTGATTTCAAAAAATGTAATTTTTGGATTTCGTTCAACGCTGTATTGGTGTGAACCAAGGAACAAAAAATGTCGTGATAAGATCGCCATGTTGTGTACGATCCTGAAAACGTTGGAGGTTTGATTGGAGGAAGCTGAAGAAAATTGACTTGTTGCGATGGCTTTGGTTGCGGCGGCACTATCGCAGGAATCGATCCCAAATTGCCTACAGTAGGTGAAGATGGAACAGGTGGATTGATTTTGTCCAAGGCATCCATTAATTCACTTTTATATTCGAGGTACGTGTCACGAATTTGGTCAAATACCGCTACAAGGTCCTCCATTTTAAACGTGTCTTCAAGCTTCCCCCCACTCACGATTTCCTCATGGTATCTTTTGGCATTTGAAAGATTTTCTTCCAAGAGCTCCAATCGAGTTTTTAAATAATTAAATGTAAAAATATGTTTATATTAATTTCCCCCCTCTCTATAGTCTATACTGCGCTTCTACCATAAACAAATATATGTCCTTCCCCTTGGCCTGTCTTTTTAAAATTAACGAAATCTCGTTCCACTTGAGCCAATAATTCCTTTTGAAGCCCCCCAAACGACATTTTAAACTTTGTTTTATCAAATGTAATAAAAAAGAATAGAAAAAAAATACTTTAAAAAACGAGGACTTACGTGTTGTGCCTTCAATGTAATATATAGGTGATTTGTGTTGTAGTATATTAAACGCGACGCGGGACTCCCGTTTTGCACAGCACAGAATGGAGTTATTAAATTAATATTGTTGAATTAATTAAAAAATTAATTAATGTTTTAAACTAATTTGTCAATTTAAATTAATGTTTTAAATTAATTTCACTATAACCGTGAAAGTCATATATATATATTATATATATGTATATAAGCACTTTGTTCTTTGTGCACCAGTAAAAAAATCACATATATAATGTACCTACTTTGTACTGTTTTGCACTTTCATATTAATATAATGAATATAAAATGGTTCTTTATTAATTAATTTTTACACTTTCATATTATAATGAATATAAAATAGTTCTTTATTAATTAATAATTAATTTAATTTAGTATTCAAATATTCAAATAATTTCACACTTTAAAATGAAAGTTTTATATATATTTTATGTATATATATATATATATGCAAGTACTTTGTACCTTGTACTTAGATTTTCACAATTGAGAAAATAAAAAAAATTCTCATACAACTATAGGTAATTGCAATTAATTTTTTGATTTTGATTTAGTGGATCGAAAGGACCAATGATTTTTTTATCGCGCTGGTTTTATCTTCTAATTAAGTTTTGAAATAAAACAACTCAAATTCTTAACGTTATAAAAAATGCGTAATTTATTTAATTTACTTGGAGATGATGTGTCGTGTTGAGATATTCGATACGAATGACCTTTTAATAATTTAAGGTTATTATTACATGATTTTCAGTTTTCATTTCTTTTTCTTTTTATTCTTAAATTCAACGATCGTTAAGTTTAGAGAGGGAAATTTGTTAGTACAATTATTAAGTGATTCACAATAGAATACATTTTATTTATTAATTAATTATTCAATAATAAAAATGAGTTATTTATTTAATTAGTAAATAAATAAAATAATCAAATAAATATAAATAATTTGCTGTTGTAAACACTCTGCAATGATTTATATTTTAAGTGGAATAATAAAATGTCAACAATTACGTTAATTCGTTGGGTATGGGATTGTGTTTACATTAAATGATGATGTGGTCATTTCTTTGGGATAAAGAGGAATAAGGTTGCGGATGTTTATACTTTAACAATTTTTTGAATCTTGTTACGCTTCTGCCGTGCTTCAATATGGAAGAGCAGACGACGGAGAGTTGTCTTTGAAATAAAACAAAGTGTTTTGGTTTAAATGATATTTTTTATTTAGAGTAAAAGGCCCGCTGTCTCGATGCTTATGGCTGCAACCTTTACTCTACACTTTGTCAGATCAACTCCGGCCTTCGTCGCATTTGGTTCCTCTTTTATACATTTTAGAATATATCCTCCCTCTTAACACCATGCCCTACAATCCATATGTCATTTGACATAGTAAGAACTATGTCACTTAACAATGCGTTTTGTTTACCATAACCAGGCCACACATCATGATCTATATTTCATAATATTCATAATATACCAAATTCCACTTGTCATAGCAACATAAACAATGTGTCTTCAATGCATTAATTCTGTTGATCGTATGGTGACCCACTCAAGTACTTCGGTGTGTGTCATAATCGATCGCAGTTTGCAGTTGGAAGGTGTCACATTACACAATGCACTTTGAAGAAGCGCATTGTTTTGTTTACGTTGTGTAGGCAAACCAATGTTCTATAATTAGTATTTGTTTCGTTTACATAATCATGACGATTATGGATTATTATTCATGGTCAAGGTGTTTCTGGTTTCTGGGTGGTTTCATGCGCGTATGGATTATATGGAATGTATACAAAAAGAGGTTTTGTATGGGATTGAGGTTGGTTGGGACTGCGGGTCACAACATCCTCCCCCTCTTGAAAAAAGAAAATTCATGGCCTAACGAAAAAGGTTAGGAATTTTCGTAAAAAGAAACGCGTAGAGTTGAACCAAGTGCGAAGAGGTTAGAGCTGTAAAAAAAAATTAATTAACATTTGTATTAATAATTATGTATGTTTGTATGTGTAATACTTATTTTTAAATAGTGTGAACAATTTTATGCTTAGGTACTAAAATTACAATTCATACATTTTTAAGTTTTATTTTTTTTTTCATGGTATAATTAACATGGAGTTTGCATTTTTTTTTTTTTTTTTTTTTTTTTTTTTTTTTTATACGACAGATATTTTTCAATGTTATTATTATTAATTTTTTTTTTATACATTATGGATATCGTTGTATCATCGAATTCGTACATGTAACTACATGTGTACATTTATTTATTATTTTTAAATGATATAGATTTTTTTTTTTTTTTTTTTTTTTTATATATATATGTCACTGAAATTTAATATATTTTGAATTTATTGATTCTTATGAGTAATAAAAATTGGTTTTTCATTGATATCTTGACTTAGTTTTACAATGTTTTTATTTATTTAAATTTTTTTTTTTTTTTTTTTTTTATTGACTCAATGTGATAGGACAAAAATTGGCATTTCATTACTATTTGTATCTACTTGGACAATCTTACCCTTCTCTATGCTCTTATTTTTCGCATGCTTTAGTTTATATATTTGGTATCGCTTGTAACAAAGCGATATTAAAAGAATTATGAATACTATATATATGACTATAGTGATGAATATCATGTTTGTCTATTGTTAAAAAGGGAGTTAGTTCTTTTGCTTTTTGAAATTGAATGTTTTTGGATAGAAGTTTTAGTTCATCTTGACTAGAGTATTTGATGAATGTGACTTCTGGGATAGTTTCGTTTTTCAAGTAACTAACCTTTACTTCGGAAATATTCAAGGCAGGAGTAAATGAATTATAAACATAAGTCAATTTCTCGTTTTTAGATCGTATAGTTAGATCTTTCGATTTTAGGAAACAATCTCCTGTAAGTTCTAGGATAGATGTTCCTTCTAAAGAGTGAGTTATGATTCGGTCTTGGCATATTTCGTCTATGATATATTTCCCTAAAGAAGAAAATAACCATGTATTGGGCTGTGATACTTGTATGAAAACAGTGGAAATGTTAGATTCTTTTATTTCACAAGAATCCGGAAAAGATTGGACTCTTTGCAAAAGTTGAATTTCACATTTAGGGTTATTGTTATTTGTGTTGAATAATGGATGTGTCATTTCGCATAAAAAATTGTTATCCAAATTTTTACAATGGTTCATTTCTTCACTTTCTATATTATAGAAATGTTCTTTTTTGAAATCAATTATAACAAATTTGGAAGTTGGTTGTACGAATACAAGTTTGTTATTTAAACGTGTTGGTAAAGGGATGATTTTGTATAGTTGGAAATGTTCTCTGAAAGGTAGAGGGATTTTAAATTCGTAAATAATTTTTTCTTTTCGAATTGTTGCACTCATGCTGCTTATTTCATAGAGAGGTAAAACATCATTTGTATTGCCCAAGTACGGTAACTGCAGGTCACCAGGTAGTTCTTGTTTTATTTTTAACAAAACATTTTTAAGTTGTTCAGGTGTAATGATTGTCGGATGGGGTGTGCCGTTTTTTGCGTTTATTAACACGTCTAAGATGTCGGAAATGGTATTTTGATGCCTTATAATCAGAAGAGTTAGAAGTGAGGTAAGAGATTCTATTTTTAATAAAGTAGATTGGTCAGACGTTTGATTGGCGAGTCTGTCAACTGCCTTTTTCACGTCTCCTATCTTTGAGTTTATCGCTTTAAATTGAGACTCAATAGTGGTTTCTGATTTATTAAACATATTAGTTGTTGTCTCTATTATTATTGTTTGGTTTTTTACTAGGTCTAAAAGATAATTCTCATTGTACCTTAATTTTTCTATTTGTTTGTCGTAGAACTTAGCATCATCTTCATCCAGTGTTCCGAATAAAGTTTTGCTGATTGTTCCGACAACATTTACCAATGCCCTTTTACTTCTAGATTTAGGTTTAGGTTTGGACTGTATAAGGCTAAACTTTAATTTTATGTCTTCCATTAGGTGCGATACTTCTGCGACTGCACTACTACATAGAAGATCGAAATTTGGTTTACCTTCTAATTGCTTACACAGGATATTTATTTCATGAACATAAAATTCCGCGTGTGTTAGTGCTCCATTAAACAATGTTAAGTCGTAGTACGCGACTAGTTTCCATTGTGTCGTATAGAGTTCAACCTTACCTATTTCTTCAAAGTAGATGCCTGGGTGATTTCCTATTTGGCTTATCTTTAAAGCTGCGCTGGTTAAAACTGGTAGAAAAATGAGTATAAGGAGACCCATGACCTATAATACCAAAGAAAATGGATGGTTTCCTATAGTAATGTTTAGGTTTATTTTTATTTCTGTTTTTGTGTGTGTGTGTATGTGAGTGTTTTTGTATAGATAGATTATTCGTTGAAATGTTGCAAATTGTTATTATGCATGAGCTTAGATTTTTTCCCGATCCTGATTACCGTGTTCTCATCCGAATGGATTCTTATGACTTCATATGGTCCATCCCATAGGGTCGAAAGCTTATTTTGTCTAGTTTGATTTTTAACTAGAACCTTATCACCTACGTTAAATGTTTTAGATTTTGCATTTCTATCGTAAAGGGTTTTTGACTTTTCCTTTTTCTTTATTAGGATAGAGTTTGCTGTTTCATAACCGCATTGCAATCTAGCTTTAAGTTCATTAACGTAGTTGTCGTAGTTATAAGATATCTTAGGTTTTTGGGATAAAACACTTGGGATGTTAGCAGGAAATCCGTACAGGAGTTCATAAGGCGAGAATCCAGTACTACTATGTGGTGTTGTATTATATACAAACATAGAGTAAGGGATCCAAGTATCCCATGATAAAGGATCTTTGTTTACATAGTGCCTTAAGTATTCTGCTAATGTCCTGTGACTTCGCTCCAACGCTCCATTTGTTTGAGGATGGTAAGGCGTTGTATTCAATTTTTTAATTTTCATGACACTACACATTTCTTTGAAAAGATCACTCAGGAAATTTGTTCCTTGATCTGTTAAGATAGAATGGGGAATTCCGTGGCGACAGATTATGATTTCTACAAATGTTCTAGCTACAGTCGCGGCTTCGGCATTTTGTATTGGCATCGCTTCTGAGAATTTTGTCAAATCATCCTGGAATGTAAGTAGGTATTTGTTTCCATTGTAGCTCACGGGGAGAGGTCCTACTATGTCTAGGGCGACTCTTTCAAATGGTCTAACACTAGTAGTAGTTATTCTCATTGGAACTGGTGGATTTTTCCTACTTTTATTCCGTTGACATGATGTACATTTGTTGACATGATTTTGTACATCTGTTCTCATATTGGGCCAGAAATATTTTGACTTTAGCCGGTTATACATTCTTCCAACACCTTGATGTCCTCCGAAAGGGGAATCATGGTACTCGGATAGAATTTTAGCTATAGTTTCTGAATCGTCTAGCGTTATTCTTTCATCGATGTGTAAATACACATCTAATGTCATATCCCCGAAAACTTTACTCAATATGTTTTTGAATATATGTTTGACTTGATTATCTGGGATAGGTAATGACACAGAAATATCGTTTCCCATATTGACTTGCTTTTTAATCAATTGAAGACTTTTTTCAGCAGTCTCTTCATCTTTTTCCGTTCGGAATGGTATGGGTAATGTTATAACAATTATAGAATCGTAAATTTGAATTTTGCCTATGGCGGGTTTTGAAAAATTATCTATTTTCTTAATTAAAGTTTGCTCATCTGTTGAGTCAATCAGTGGTAAAATTATAATTTTTAGGCTTGAATGTTTGTTTGTATAAATGGATTGAAATTTTTCAATAACGTTGTATTTGGGTCTCGAGTCATTAATAGCGACTGTATTACTTAGAGTATTGTCTTCGTTCAGTTTTTGCTTTTGACCTCGAGTTACAACCATTATTGTATTTTCTCCATTTTCTTGTGAACCTATGTTTCTGCTTAAGGCATCTGCGTTTAAATTTATTTTACCCGGTTTATGTTTAATTAGATACTCGTATTCAGATAATAGAATTTTCCATCTTGCTAGTCTGGACATAGGATCTGTTCGTGCAAATAACCATTGTAAAGGTTTGTGGTCGGTACATATTATAAAAAGATTACCGTAAAGGTAGGGGCGAAATTGTGTTATGCCATAGACAATTGCGAGTAATTCTTTTTCAGTTGTATTGTATCTGACTTCTGCCTCATTCAACGTCCTACTTGCAAAACAAATCGGTTTGTCTTGTCCGATCTCACCTTGCGACAAAATGGCTCCTATCCCGACATCACTAGCATCTGTGGTTACAATAAATTTCTCCTTAAAGTTAGGGTAAATTAAAATTGGAGGATTTATCAATTTATTTTTTAGAATTCTAAAGGCTTCATCGCAGAAGGCATCCCATTTAAAAAAACAGTTTTTCTTTAACAACTTAGTTAGAGGTTTTGCTATAGTGGAAAAGTTTTCGATGAATTTCCTATAGTATCCTACAAAACCAAGAAATGATTTTATGCCTTTAACATTTTTAGGTGTGGGGTATGTTTTGACTGCTTTAATTTTTTCTGGATCAGGTTTTAGTCCCTCTTCAGAAATAAGGTGTCCTAGATACAACAGTTCATGCTTCAGAAAATGGCACTTTTCAGGCTGAAGTTTAAGCTTGTGCATACTTATTTGGTTAAACACTTTTCTTAATTTGGAGTTATGATCTTTAAGATCATATCCATAAAGTACTATATCATCCATGTAAACAAAACAGTCAAAACCTTGCAACCCAGTTAAAACGTTATTCATGAGACGTTGAAAGGTAGCAGGAGCATTTTTCAAACCAAATGGCATTCGATTATACTCGTAATGACCAAAGGGAGTGCTAAATGCGGTCTTGCATCGATCTTTCTCGTCCATTAGAATTTGATGAAATCCTTTAGCCAAATCTAAAGTGCTGAAATATTTTGATCTTCCTAATTGATCGAAGATGTCGCTTATATTTGGCAATGGATAAGCATCACCCACGGTTAGGTCATTCAGTTTCCTGAAATCTACAACCACCCTCCAACGTTTGCTTCCATCACTTCCAGCCTTTTTTGGAACGAGTAGCAAGGGTGAATTCCAGGGACTCGAGCTTGGGCGAACAATGTCGTCATCCAACATTTCTTGTACCTGTTTATGAATTTCTTCCTTTTGGCTTTCTGGAAGTCGATAAGGTTTGGTATAGAGAGGAGGTTTAAATTCGTCAGTGACAATCTTGTGTGTCATTGAATCCGTATGGGTGAGGTGATCTCCCTCAAGGTAGAAAAGATCGTTATATTCCCTACAAATTTTTAAAATGGATTCTTTTTCCTCTTTATTGCAATGGTCTAATACCAACATGGATTCTAACTTTTCCAATCGTTTTTCGATTTTGTTATTAAAATCTCTTGTATCAGACTCATCGTATTGATCAAGGTTTTCATAATTTAGATTTAGGTTGTTGATTTTTATTACTTTTTTTGTTTCCAGAGTATTCATGGTAAGAACCTTGATTTTGTTCTTTGTTGGTCTTACTATTGACTCGCCTACATATACTCCTGGACAGATTTCTTTTTTTTCTATAACGATATCTTTAATTTCGTTATTACCTATGTCGAATGGAATTTCAACCATTTGATGACTTCTAGGTTTAAGAGTTATATAGAGATTGGAATAATTTTTTGATGTAGTCTTATGGATTGCTACTTCTTTATGAATAATTGCTTTAGTTTCTTTGCTCTTTTGGCTGTCGTTTTCTAAAGTCTTATTTTTATTCTTAGCTGCTTTAGTTTCCTTGCTCTTTTGGCTGTCGTTTGCTAAAGTCTTACTTAAATTTTCTTCTCTTATTGGAGATGGTGATGCTTCTCTGCTGCTTAAATCAGCATCCAATTTTTGCTTATTGGAATCTAGGTTGATGGAAGCTTTGGAGTGCGAAACAAAATTGTTCTCCTCTGCCTTTACATTCCCTTTTGAAACCAAATCATAGCCCGTAGACACCACCTCGAGAGGGGTAGCTTTTTGGATACCTTTTTCGGCTACAGAGTCGACACTTAAACTCATCTCGTTGATTTGTAGAACTCTTTGTTTGTAATTCACCTTACATTTATATTTCTTAAGGAAATCATTTCCTAATATACCATCGTAAGATAAGTTGATTCTTTCCGTTAGGACATGGAAAGGGTGTTTAAGTGAGAGATTTTCTATCTCGTTAATTATTATTTTACCAGTTATCTCTCCAAGGGTGAAGATTGAATCACCTGAAATTGTTGATAGAGGTAGAGAGCAGGTATTGTTCAGGTTCGCGTTTGCCTTTGGTTTGTATTTAAACAAACTGATTTCAGCTCCTGTGTCGACTAGGAATGTGGAATATTTCTTGTCAGAGGGCTGAAACTGAATTCGTATGACAGGTTCGTTGAATTCTGGGCAAAGCGTAACTGTTATGCTTTTTGTTTTTATTGTTGCGGGTCGGCATTCTGATTTATCCGGGATGGATGACCCATCTCTTCCTCCCGAACATATGCGTTTCCCGAATTTTGGGGGTAAAAATCTTCACCAGAACTCCAATTCGTATGTCCTGGCCTAACATTGTATTGCCGGACATTCGTTGAATTTTGATTAGATCTATTGTGGGAGTTATCCCTAAATGGGTTTTGTGGATTTGAGTTAGCCTCTGACCGTTTAAGTCTGCAGTCAACTTCTCGATGGTTGGGTTTTTTACAATAACCACAGGTGAGACGCTGCACCTCTTTCTTTATGTGAATAGGGTTTGGTGAACTGTTTTTCCTATTTGGATTAGTGAAACAATTTTCACTAGAGTGACCAATCTTTTTACAGAATTGGCAAGTGGGGCGTGTCGAAGGTGTATAATTTGAATATTGATGAGTGTGGTTGGAACTGGTAGAAGGTCCTACTCGCTCTAAACGATTAGAGTGCTCTTCTGCATAAGCAATGGATTTTTTCAAATCTGTTTCGCCATGCGCTTGAACCATAAACCTTAAGTTTTGGTTTCTTATGCCATCCTCGAAAGTTTGGATAGCCAGTTTGTCATTTTCTTTAAAAAGAAAATTCCTAACGGCCTCTTCCGTGGAGCTGGAATAAGTTGCGGAGTTCAATGAATTTAGGAGTTGGCTTATGCGGTCGCCAAACTCTTTTATGGATTCTTTCATTCGTTGGCGAGCAGCCAGAAGCTCGTTCTGTGCAGAAGATCTTGACTTAACTACCGTATATTCCTTCTTAAGAGTTGACTGTAAATCGTCCCACTTTTCTATAGTTTTAAATTGGATAAGTTCAAAAGCGGGACCTTCGAGCCTAGTCTTGACTATACTCAAGAACATTTTATGCTCAGCTTCCGTTTTAACGGATTTGAACAAAATGTCTCCGCATGCTAAAAACTTGGGTAAATCTCCCGATTTCCCGTTAAATACCGGCACTATCGCGATTATATCGTTTAAACTGATTTTATACTCTGTGGTAGTCATTTTTACTTCTATATGCGAATGAAAAGGTAATTCCTTAAATAACGAAACCTTTTGAGATTGATTACGCGTAGTAATTTTGGCAAATAATTAAACAGAATAAAAAAAATAAAAAACAATCGAATGTAGGCGTTCCTACTCAAAAAGCAAGGGAATGGTAAGAGCAAAAAAAAATTTTTTAAATTGTCCAAGTGATATTATATATATTGATATTTGTATAAAAATTTTGTGTATGTATTGTATATGTATATAAGAAAAAATAAAAAAAAATTTTTTTTTTCCTTTTTTTTTTTTGTTTTATTTTTTTTTGTTTTATATATATATAAGTTTAAATAAAGCTTACTTCTGTTAGTTTTGTTGTTGACATTGTTGTTGATATTGTTGCTCCAATTGTTGTTGCTGATTTTGGTGATGCCAGGCAAGCTTCACGCTCTAGAGTTGGTATTGTCCACCTGGTCTTTTAATTTCACTGCCTACTGTCTGCCAAATGCTTAAGCTCTACAGCTAGCAAGGTCTTACTCTTGTAGGACTTCTAACACTTCACAGGAAAAATTATTTATTATTTTTTTTCTTTTACTTTCACTTCTTTTTTTTTTCTTTATTATTATTTTTTTTTTCACTTTTTACTTTAACTTTTTGCTGGTGTGTAGCCCCAGCACGCCTCAGAAGATCGGTCTTCTGTCTTGGTAGGAGATCACTTTTTAAAGGTAATTATTTTAAAGGTAATCCCACTGCTGCCACCAATGTAACGTTTCTGCCGTGCTTCAATATGGAAGAGCAGACGACGGAGAGTTGTCTTTGAAATAAAACAAGTGTTTTGGTTTAACTGATATTTTTTATTAGAGTAAAAGGCCCGCTGTCTCAATGCTTATGGCTGCAACCTTTACTCTACACTCTGTCAGATCAACTCCGGCCTTCCTCGCATTTGGTTCCTCTTTTATACATTTTAGAATCTATCCTCCCTCTTAATACCATGCCCTACAATCCATATGTCATTTGACATAGTAAGAACTATGTCACTTAACAATGCGTTTTGTTTACCATAACCAGGCCACACATCATGATCTATATTTCATAATATTCATAATATACCAAATTCCACTTGTCATAGCAACATAAACAATGTGTCTTCAATGCATTAATTCTGCTGGTCGTATGGTGACCCACTCAAGTACTTCGGTGTGTGTCATAATCGATCGCAGTTTGCAGTTGGAAGGTGTCACATTACACAATGCACTTTGAAGAAGCGCATTGTTTTGTTTACGTTGTGTAGGCAAACCAATGTTCTATAATTAGTATTTGTTTCGTTTACATAACTATGACGATTATGGATTATTATTCATGGTCAAGGTGTTTCTGGTTTCTGGGTGGTTTCATGCGCGTATGGATTATATGGAATGTATACAAAAAGAGGTTTTGTATGGGATTGAGGTTGGTTGGGACTGCGGGTCACAACACCATCTATCGTGGTGGTGTTCTCAAATGTGGCAAGATAGGTTCCATTTATTGTTTGGTTGTCCACAGTATGTTTTCCGGATAGCAATATGATACCGTCTTTAATTACCTCTAGTTTTACATTTTTTTCTCTTAACTTAGTACAATTTGTTTTCTTATCATTAATTAAGTTAGATAAACAAGTATTTGTTGGCTTAAGTTTACAATAGTTTCAACATTTGTATATGAACTTTGACATTTTGCTATTTCTGTATCAATTATTAATTTACCATCTGTTTGGCTTATGGCCCTAGTTTCATATAATTTACATTTAGTGAATAGCAAGGGATATTTTATCATGATTGCAATAATATCATTATTTTGTACAATTGTAAAATTCGAAATATCTATCAATTCCGTAATAACTAATTGTGTTTTTTCTTTCTTTAACATAAATACGATGTTCATGATTAATAATTTTCTCGTTCTCCTGGTGCGGGATACTTGAAGACTTCTGTTGTTCTCTTGGTGCGGGATACTTGAAGAATTAGTCTTTATTTTTCTCCGATTTTATGATCGAATGATCCGGATACTTTTTATTTTACACTTTCTCTTGTCTTGCAAGATATTTGGCTTTTTATTGTTTTGGCAAGATCTCACGACACTGAGTTTACTTTTTATTTTCAACTTTCTATTTTTGCGCGTGAGGATCCCGGTTAAGCCCCCAATTAAGTTATTACAAAAACTTTTAGTTTAAAAAAAACTTTATATATTAAAAATATAAAAAAAATACAAAATTATTTAAAAGATAAAAACACGACTGTCGCGTTTGACGACTGGATTTGGATTGAAGTTCATTTTCTTCTTTTTCAGAAAATATTATTTAAAATGTGTAAAAAATATTTTAAATAATTGAAGAGAGTCTGATCGTTCATAGCATGCTCTGAGCGTTCTCGGAACTAAACATGGTCGTTCAGATTTAATTTTTAAAACACAGTGATGCATTTATCTGTCTAATTGACATACGTTCCGACTCTTTCGCACAGAATGTCAAAACTGAAAGTTCTTTAATTTATGTATTTCTTATCGATTTGGCCCATTAAATTCTAAAATTAATTTGATGCATAAAGGTGTTGCCTTATATGAAAGGCATTGTGTACAGAAATAAAGCAATTGCAAATGGTTCATACGAAATGTATTCACACGCAATCTTGCACATTGGCGATTTCAAGTTTCTCCTCGGCCACATTGCATGAGCTAGACGGAACCATCCGTAAAGGATAGAAACCGATATAAATGTTCCATAAAAACAATATCTAAAAAGAAAAAGAAAATGTTATGACGATATCGCACCGTGCTTCCTCTTACGGGGGAAGAGTGCGTAACCGGAGAGGTATTAAAATAAAAACACTTGATTTTAAATCCCAATAGCAACTAATGGTCTTAAGTCTGAAGTCTTTATTTATTATAAGAGGCTTATAGTTAACTAGGTCCTGAGTTGTAAGCAGAATGTTCTGCTTAAATGCATTGGGATTTGTCATCGCCTCGTACGTCACATAGTCTATGGATTTTCCTTTTGTTGACATTTCATTCTCAAAGGGAATCTCCATTGGACGGCGACTGTGAGTGCATAAAGTGAAATTTGACGCTGGTTTGATAAAAAGAATATTTTATTTAGCTGACGGCGAGCGTACGTTAATAAAGTTGAATACTTTATTATACCGCTGGTATGTATGTGCATTGTGCATCATAATTTATGGTTTTAGGAATAGTATGCAAATGCTGGGAATGATCTTGCATGCGCTTAAGACCGACAAGCAATCGATATAATTTGGGGTGCATATAGTGAATACTACAAAACTATGAACCAATTCCATAAACTATGAACCAATTCAATAAAATATGAACTAATTCAATAACAAAAAAAAATCAATCTTAAACGAAATTCAACAAAAAAATTATTTCTTACCTCGTGCATCTGTTCCAATCATAATTCTTGAAATTCTTTTTTTCAACCAAAGTTTGCTCTACCAAACTGGCACATGGCCACAAAGTTCCAGCTGAAATCATCCCTCCAACTATTTTATTTGCTTTAATTAAGCTTATCAATCTCTTGAACATCTTGCTCTTGAAATATTTTTTTTTAAATGATTTAATATATTTTGACAATTAGGTACTTCAATTCGATGAAATATAAACTGTTACTGATTTTCTTATCGAATTTTGTTTGCAAGTACAAATCTGTTCTCCGATTTGTCATATTTTCTCAAAGTTGGTGTCAAAATTCAGAATTTGCCACAACTATTACAGAATACCTATGCCTATCTTGCTTCCCCATCGAGATACGGCGCGCATATTTACCTTAATGCCGCGGTGGTTTTATGAACTTTTGAAATCCTCGATATTGTTTTTCCTCTTAGAAACCCGTAAATTTTGTTATTTTTGGCCTATCTTGTGTAATAACACGAACGCAACCGTGCTTTCCTCTGTCGCAAAGGAGATGAGTTGTACGGGGAGAATTTGTGAAAAAGAGAACAGTAACAGAGTATTAGTTTTGATGATTTAATTTATTTACTCTTCGACCCGCTGTCTCAATGCTTATAGCTGCGGCCTTTCGAGTTAATGGGTCACAAAATTCTAAATATTCCTCATCATCCTTTGCCTATTTATACAAATCATACTTTAACACTTGTCCTATGAAAATGCATTATAAAAAATGCGTTCTCATCGTAAATAATCAATTTTTATTGCCAATTGATATCGATACCCAAAATGCATACATATCCAAACGTAGCTAAAAAGACTCCGGTCATTTACACCATTAAATAATAACTCATGCACTTCACACTGGCTCTATTTGTTGTGTATCTCCGATAAGATTATTTAAGTATTCCTATATAATTTTCACTTCATAAAAATTGCTTTGTTAATTTCTACTAGCTAGATGTCTGAAACGTTCAGGCCGGAATCCATTCCTGTAGTATATCGGAGAAAAGGTAAACGCGTCGGCGTCTTACAATGTAGGATAGACAAAGGCTTAAGTTGAAATCTTCTTCTTCAATAACAAAACTAACCATGTCTCCGAATGTAATGTTCATAGCTTGCCGATGACTTATTCTGGTCCCGTTGTAAGCCTTTCTTTGTTTGTATCTATTTCGATTATAATAATGGAAACGCTTTCAGTGGGTATGGTTATTCTGTTCAGATAGCCGTTGCCAATCTTAGTCAACCCTTTCCGTAGAGGAATTTCTACGTTGGACTCGACGTTATACAATAACTAATATAAGTCGGGCAAATAATCTATCGACTCCATTCTGACATGAAAATAGAAAAAAAACGTTTGCTTTTATTCTAGGTATATATGTATGTATATATAAAAAATTAATGTTGTACTTTTTGTCTGTAGTATCATTTCGTCCAAGTTGCTGAGAGCTTCTTGCTACTCTTGGATGTCAATGACATGTACAAGTTTGAACGTACCAGTTTGTATTTTTTGCATTTCCGGTATTAATGGCAACTAGTTGGGAGTTGGAATAGTCAAGCATCTTGACATCGGCGACTGTTGGTGCGATGCAAAGCATTATACACCAGACTATCGCGCTGGTCAATGGGATGTATTCTATTTTGCACATATCAGCTACTAAGGATACCTCGTTGATTCCTTGCTTCTTGCTGCACGTCTCACTGGTTATTTGGTACACTTTTTTATCTTTTCTTTATTTATCTTTTTATATCTCACTTATTTTCTTTAGTGTTCCGGATACCGATTAACACGATCCGGATACCGATTAACACGATTTTATATATGCACGGGGGCTATTTAAGATCACTGGCAAATATTTTTCTCAAGAGATATATGTCTCTTTGTCTCATTAAAATCCTACGCAATCTAATTTTAGTCTTGATATCATCACCTTTAATGAATTCATCTATTTCCCTCTTCGATATTCGATGCTCCAACATCACCTGATTCGTAACAACATCCGATACTTGACTTTGATAGAATCGGGACCTCTTTGGGATGTACTCTGGTAGGTTGTCATCCTGGAACTCGACGGATAAATTTTTTTGAGGATTTATATTGCCGAGATCTCCATCTGTTCGAGTTTCCAATAGTGTGGATTTAGTTTGACCTGTAAAGTTTAGATCGATAGGTGTAATGTTCTAGCCTACTTTTGCTGTTTAAGCGCAGCTCGCTTCAAATGGATGGCTAGAGAGCCGCAGTTTAATAAAATAAATAAACACCTTCAGTCTATGAAATGGAACTTAATTTATTTATATTTTCTTACAGCTATTTATACCTAAATTACATTACAAATCTATTTGGGATATCCCCTCTTAAAAACTATATTACAAATAAGAATGCATCAGCATTCTGCTACTCATAATTAAATTATTGGGGCAGTCGTCTCATTTCTAATGATGACAAACTTGCATTCGGGAGTAGTGTAACAAAATACATTCAGTGCCACTCACAAAGCAACGTAGTCAAAACGATGTCTTTGAACTTAGCTTTTGTTGGCTAAAGGGGACAACAAAATTGTGTACATCGTTTTACTATGATATTAAGTATCAATGAAAACGTGCTTGTTTGTTTGTCTCTAGTGTTTTGGTTGTGGCTTTTTGAATGAATGTTATTACACTACATAGGTGATGGAATTGGAAATGGGATTTTGAACGGGCCTTCACTCTCTGATGTGTCGACCTTTTCTGTTTTCTTTGTGTGATGGTTAAAGTTCCAGTATTCGGATAAAGAGACTTGAATGTCTTCACTATCCACCTTGAGTGTGTCAAGAGGGATGAGACCGGTCAAATACTCATCAGGATCATTGATACGGCACTGATGTATCAAAGTCAAATTGTGTGTCTGGTTATACATCCTTATTATCTTGATATCTTGAGTCAAGGAATATGAAGTGTGATATGGTATGACGAATGAAGTCACTGTGTCTATATGTCCGACATCATCAACAGGAATTACTCCGGATTTCTTGGCTATGAGGTTTGTAGGACTTGAAAGACTTATAGTGTCCATCAATGAAAATAAAGAGAGAAATAAAGGAGCAGTTGTATACATTATTAGATGTCTTGTTACTTTTTTTCAAGTATATTATTGTCTGCAAATCGCATATTAAACAGAAAGAAACAAACGAAGTGAAAGAATTGTAATGGGATGAATCGTGCACAGTGGATATAACTACCAACTGATAATTCTCTTAAGTGACCGTTGTCACAGTTTTATTTGGGACAATCTTGTAGAGGATCAAAATTCCTCTGAGCTTATCCTGTTTTGTGTAAATTCCTTTTACTAGATCTACAGCACTTTCAGGTAATCCGTTTTCTTTGATGTAGCGATTTATATCCTCGCACGAAAACCCCCGGGTTTGAGTCGTGATTACTCTAGGAGGAGCATAGTTCTTCGGCACAAGTTTCACCCCGTATTGTAGAAACTTATCCAGTGCAGTTAAATCTGGGACTATCGAACTTTCTGATGGAGTCTGGGTGTAATGCTCTAAACATAAACAGAACAAAATATAAAAGGTAGCGATAGGAACTAGAATTCATAAATTTAGGTACATCAAATAAATTAAATTTAGAAAATTGTCTCATCAACCCATCTGAAACTTAGTAAAATCGAAGGCAAAAGTCATCATCGTCATCGCAGCTGTCCTCGATGTGCCCTGAGCGTTAATTGGTGTTGAAAGCTTTGCTTTGATTTCAATGCCATTTATGGACCACTTGTCTTCTTTATCAGGATAAAAGAACTTAAAAGAATTTGGTTTCCTTTTTAAAAAAGTTACATCGTAAATGTTGCCATCCTTCTCAATAATTTTCCCAACAAATCCTAACATTTTATCGTTATTTTTATTGGAACATTCCACTAATATAAAGTCGCTTGGATTCAAATCGTCGTAACTCAAATTAGTACATTCTCATTGCTCTGCGCCAACTAGATCAACTGATGAGTCATCATCAAAGTTGAAGTCCAGTCAATATCATCATTCACTGAGTACGCACAACTTTCATCCGAGTCCGAGCTAGAGTCCTTAGGCCTTTTAGCTTTCTTTGCACGTTTAGCATTTTGGTCTATCAGAAGTCGCTTATTAAAGCTGTGTAATGGTGCTTTCCTTTGATTTTGAAGTTTCATGCAGGAATTCTCAAACTCATTTTTTTTCTGGTGTCTGTTAAAATACGCGATTTTCCCTTCTTCCTTCCTCGATTAGTGTTTTGTCTCGGACCAGCTTTCGGGAACGGCCTGGCAACTTCAGGTGAAATAAGATTTTCCTTGAAAGCATCACGATAGTCATCGTTTGAGTGTTGAACATTTGATTCGTTGTTTTCAGTACACAGTACTGCTTCAACAACTTGTGGTACTTCAGTTCCTGAAGCAACCGTATTTTCCTCTACTTGAGCCGTAGGATACTCTGGCAATTGTCTGTTTGTGACAGCTGCACACTCAAAATCTTCGTCCGTGAAAACATTTCTTGAAAATGGAAAAATTCCAGGTTTTGCAAAACCTGAAACTATATTTCTTGGCACAAATGCTGCAGTAAAGGCTGTATTGGCAATTCCAGCAAGATCGTGTATTGTAATAGTTTTTCCAGGATTATTTAGTAGCCAGTCATTTTGCGCCACAGAAAACTTCTGCTTAAATGGTCCTAAAACTGCAACATCGAGAGGCTGAAGACGATGAGTACAGTGAGGGGGAAATGTAACCAGAACAATACCATTTTCTCGGCAAAACTTAATAGCTTCTATTGTGCAATGGCTTTCATGATTGTCCATCAAAAGTAGGATCATGTCGGTCTTTGTGCACCTTGTTTTTTTTTTTGGATGTGTGGCGCACATAGTTATCAACTGTCCTCTCTCAGCAGAAACACACTGTCCAACTTGTTTTTGGCCCTTTTTTGCTATGACGTTTGGGGCCTGTACCACTGTAGTAAGGCCTGTTTCATCTAAGTTTAATATACGGTCGGGAGTAAAATCAAACTTACCAAGTGCTCTCTGGTAATTGGTTTGGAATTCTAGGACATTGTGCTTGTTAAAGCTTGTTGATCGAGACAAACTAGTGTTTTCAGGCTTTCGCAGAGAAAGGCTGGCGTGTCTTTTCATGAAGCCTTTCATCCAATCGATCCCAGCTAGTCTGTTGTCAGTCCACTGCTTAGGGCATTTTTTAGCAGTGTAGCATATTGGAATGCTAACGTTCGACTTTGGATGTAGGTTAACCTATAATTCATTTTCGAACTCCGAACTAAGTAATTCTCCAGCATATCTTCTTCAGCAGTGGTAAAAACTTGTCTTGTTGTGAAGTTGCTTGAATAATCCTGATTTTTGAGCGCTTGGTTTTGTTTATATTTTTTAATTCTATAAAATAAAGTATTCGGCAGAATACCGTTAGTACTGGCAGCACCTCTTAGGGTCATTGTTTTGTTTGAAACGGCCGTGATAGCACTCTTTATGTCATCTTCGTTAACTTCTGTAGCTCTTTTCTTTTTATAAGTACGCACTATTGCAGCAAACTGAAATTATTTTGAAATGAAGATAAAAATTCAGCTATACATGCGAAATTACATAGATAAAAAATTCTTAGGGGCATCTTTGAACATGATCAAACGTGCCCCGCTTGTTTTGTTCAAACCTGCCCCGGCATGCCATTTCTTTAAAAAATTTGCATAAATAATCACTTTATTAAATATTTTTGAAAAAAACTTACCTTAATGTGGTTCAAGATGAACGTCTGCCTCCAATAAATTTTTTTTACGAATAAAAACACTCACCAAAAAATGTATACACTCTTACAAAAAAATTTAAAAAAATTTAGAATATCGATAAAAAAACATCCACATTCAACTACTTTCAGGCGCCTACTGAGGAACAAGCGAAAGTCATTGACGGTTAAAGAAAATGGTATTGCCAAGTGAAAAATTCTGATTTGGTTCGGAAATATTTTTTAAATCAGATTTTATCAGCACTGTTCAAAGGTACCCCGTGTTCAAATGTGCCCCCCTCTCCCCTACATCTTTTCTCGTCTCCAAATGTCTTCCCTCTGATTCGACTGACATATATGATGTCGAGGGTGGTAAGTCAGTCGATGATACTCTTTTCAAGATCTCTAATGATGGTACCAATGTCAGTTGTCCAGATGTAGTTGGACCCTCTAAATCGATTGAGACTGCAAAAGTCTGATAGAACTCTGAAATATCTTTTACAATCTGGAGGACGTCATTTCTATGGAAATGAGTGTACTTATTGCCCAGTTTAATAATTAGCTTCTGTTTATGCACCACGGTTCTTAACTTGCCCATTCTAGCAGGATATCCGGTGTCTTCTGTATCAGTTGAGTCCTCTTCTTCCATGAATGCCGCCCCTGCACTTTCAATTTGATTTGGATTTGGAGTGTCTGATCTATGATGTGAGACAGTTGGAAGGCAGTAAGGTTCGTCTCCTTCATTTACACCTCCCGGTTCTAGTCCTCCTACTGCCCTCTTATCTAAATTGGTGGCGAGTTCATTTAAGACATCATTACTTCGTAATTCGGGATTTTCGTGTCTGTTTCTGGTTCTAGTGGTCTTTGATGGTGTCTCGGAGGATCGGGTTTTGGATTTCTTCTGTGGTAGTCGGTTCATTTTCGGTTGATTGATGTTTGTTGATGGAGATACACACGATTCGTTGATATGTGGAGATACACGTTGATTCGTTGATCATTATCATGGGAAACAGATGTGATTCTTGTGAAGAGAGACCACCCTGGATGAATATGGATAGGATGATTTGTAGTGTGAACACTACAGTCATACACACAAGCTATCCCATTGACCAGACTATCGCGCTGGTCAATGGAATGTATTCTGTTTTGCACATATCAGCTACTAAGGATACCTCGTTGATTCCTTGCTTCTTGCTGCACGTCTCACTGGTTATTTGGTACACTTTTTTATCTTTTCTTTATTTATCTTTTTATATCTCACTTATTTTCTTTAGTGTTCCGGATACCGATTAACACGATCCGGATACCGATTTACACGATTTTATATATGCACGGGGGCTATTTAAGATCACTGGCAAATATTTTTGTTTTCCGAACACCGATCAACACGTTTTTATTTGTGCACGGGGATTACTTAAGATCACTGGCAAATTTTTTCCGCACTGACCGGGTCCCTGCTCGGGCGCCAATTAAACTATAGTTAGTTTAAATAATGTGTATTTTAAATTTGGGCTTTTTGATCCTAGGTTTTTTAAAGCAATTAAAAGACTAATTCATTAATTTTCCCGACGTGTCGTTTGGTTTTTTGCCAACATCTTCAGGGGTGTTTAATTTATTAAGACCTTTATACAAATTACATTTTTAGAAACATTGTTATTTGGGCTATGGGTTTGAATATTTACTCACTTTTGTCGTCAAGTTACATTTTATAAATTGTTTTGAATTTTATAATAATTTTAAATAATTTAACATTTATATTGCACTTAATAAACGGAAACTAATAAATATAATAAATTATTTGAAACATAGACAAAACAGAAATTAAAAAGTTAGTTTAGTTTTATTTAAAAAAATATGTCTTTATTCTTTATGGAGTAGAAGCCTCTTTATTGTTTTGATTGTAACTTAACACTAACTTAACAATCATAATCTATTTTATTACGCAGCTTGGCCCCAAAATGCATTTTCATAAAAAATGCGTTCTCATCGTGAAGTATCAATTTTTATTGCCAATTGATATCGATACCCGAAATGCATACATATCGAAACATAGCTAAAAAAAACTCCCGTCATTTACACCATTAAATAATAATTCATGCTGTTGTGTACTGCCCAGTAGGCTTCGCGCCCTAAAGTTGTATATCCCTGGGTCTTTTTTCACTGCCTGCCGTTGGCCAAATGCTTTCGCTCTAAAGCTAGCAAGGTCTTACGATTGCAGGTCTTCTAACACTTATTTTTTCACAAACACAAATTCTTTACTTTTACTTTTTTTTCACTTGCACTTTTTGTTATAATTTTCAAAAAAAAAATTTTTTCTTTTTTTTTTTAATCTGGTGTATAGCCCCAGATACGCCTCAAGAGTCAGATAGCTCTTGTATAATTGGTAGAGAGATTTTGGTAAATCCCACCGCTGCCACCAATGTAACGTTTCTGCCGTGCTTCAAGATGGAAGAGCAGACGACGGAGAGTTGTCTTTAGAAATAAAACAAAGTGTTTTGATTTAAATAATATTTTTTATTAGAGTAAAAGGCCCGCTGTCTCGATGCTTATGGCTGCAACCTTTACTCTACACTCTGTTAGATCAACTCCGGCCTTCCTCGCATTTGGTTCCTCTTTTATACATTTTAGAATCTATCCTCCCTCTTA
The DNA here is from genome assembly GCA_951217065.1 of Baccha elongata. Taxonomy (NCBI): domain Eukaryota; kingdom Metazoa; phylum Arthropoda; class Insecta; order Diptera; family Syrphidae; genus Baccha; species Baccha elongata. Next base: position 80,918,080 of record OX578273.1, on the reverse strand, counting down.
ATACCATGCCCTACAATCCATATGTCATTTGACATAGTAAGAACTATGTCACTTAACAATGCGTTTTGTTTACCATAACCAGGCCACACATCATGATCTATATTTCATAATATTCATAATATACCAAATTCCACTTGTCATAGCAACATAAACAATGTGTCTTCAATGCATTAATTCTGCTGATCGTATGGTGACCCACTCAAGTACTTCGGTGTGTGTCATAATCGATCGTAGTTTGCAGTTGGAAGGTGTCACATTACACAATGCACTTTGAAGAAGCGCATTGTTTTGTTTACGTTGTGTAGGCAAACCAATGTTCTATAATTAGTATTTGTTTTGTTTACATAATTATGACGATTAAGGATTATTATTCATGGTCAAGGTGTTTCTGGTTTCTGGGTGGTTTCATGCGCGTATGGATTATATGGAATGTATACAAAAAGAGGTTTTGTATGGGATTGAGGTTGGTTGGGACTGCGGGTCACAACAATGCCCTTCACACTGGCTCTATTTGTTGTGTATCTCTTATCGGTATCTATAGCCATAGCTATATCGAGTCCAGATACAAATTAATCTTTTATATTACAAAGATATATAAAAAAAAATATGTTTTTATTCCTTTTTCTTTAAGTGAGGATTACCTCTTTATTGCAACATCAAACTAGAACTAACTTAAACTCAAGAATACAGACATTATTCCACCTAACAATTCTGCGATACCCACAAGTGCATCCGGCTGCTGTTCCCACAGGTGCTCTAAGGTTGCATCCTGTCTACGTGCTGGAATGTGCTTTGTTGTGTCTATCCTAATGCAGCGTAAGCAATTCTGTGGGAATTCTTTGCTGCAACATCTTGATATTTCCTAAGATTTTCTGTTACTCATGAATTTTATATTCTCGACGGCCGTTTGTGAGTTTTTTAATTTCTTGTTTTGTAATGTATAATTTATTTATTGATAATAGTCCGCAGATTTTATGCACGGCCCTCGGCAACAAATCGCAAAATGATGTCGATAGGGCAGTAGTGCTTTCCTTGGGTTTTCTTAGGAGTATACAATTCATCTCTGGGATGTATGCCAACACTTTGTTTGGTCCCAGGATTATATTTATATCTTTTCGACATTCGTCGTCCTCGAAACTGTTACATATTTTTTTGCTCAATGATTGTATGCCCATGTTCTGGTGTTTTAAGTAATTGAGTGATAATAAGATTATTTTCTTCCGTTTCCGTTTCTGTTTTTTTCATTTTCTTGAACCAATTTTTCTGTCTTTTTGACCTTGTGACTACACATATTTGGAGTTGTTTAGGGTTGTCTGAATCTAACTTTATTCTACTTAAGGCATCAGCAGTAACCTTAATTTGGTCAGATTACTAGAGGGTTCTTTTAGAGAAAAAATGTATACTAGGGGTCTATGATCAGTTATTGTTTTAAATTTTTTGCCAAAGAGATATGGTCGAAAATGCTGTACTGCCCATACTATAGCTTGTAACTCTTTTCCAATTGTGCTATAATTCTTTTCGGCATTAGTTAGAGTTTTGCTAGCATAAGCTATAGGTTTTTCATCGAAATTTGAAAGTACAGCCCCTAAAGCACAGCCTGAGGCATCTGTACGTAGAACGAATTCTTTTTCGAAATTTGGGAACTGTAGAATTCGGGGGCTAGTAAGGATTGTTTTTAAAAGTTGAAAAGATTTTTCACAGTTTTGGTCAAAATTTAAATTTACGTTCTTTCTAAATAATCTATTGAGAGGTATGGCAATTGTAGCAAAGTTTAGTATAAACTTGCGATAATAATTTGCGAAAGCTACGAATCTTCTTACTTCGTCAGCGTTCGTGGGGGTGGGATAATTGTGCAAAGCAGCTGATTTTTCAGGGTCTGGGTGTATTCCCTGGTTGGAAATGACATGTCCTAGATAAAGAACTTCTTTTCTGAGAAAAGCACATTTACCAGGATGAATGAATTTAGATTCACTTCCCTTAGTCGATTAAACACATCTGTAACGGTTCTGCCGTGCTTCAATATGGAAGAGCAGACGACGGAGAGTTGTCTTTGAAATAAAACAAAGTGTTTTGGTTTAAGTGATATTTTTTATTAGAGTAAAAGGCCCGCTGTCTCGATGCTTATGGCTGCAACCTTTACTCTACACTCTGTTAGATCAACTCCGGCCTTCCTCGCATTTGGTTCCTCTTTTATACATTTTAGAATCTATCCTCCCTCTTAATACCATGCCCTACAATCCATATGTCATTTGACATAGTAAGAACTATGTCACTTAACAATGCGTTTTGTTTACCATAACCAGGCCACACATCATGATCTATATTTCATAATATTCATAATATACCAAATTCCACTTGTCATAGCAACATAAACAATGTGTCTTCAATGCATTAATTCTGCTGATCGTATGGTGACCCACTCAAGTACTTCGGTGTGTGTCATAATCGATCGCAGTTTGCAGTTGGAAGGTGTCACATTACACAATGCACTTTGAAGAAGCGCATTGTTTTGTTTACGTTGTGTAGGCAAACCAATGTTCTATAATTAGTATTTGTTTCGTTTACATAATTATGACGATTATGGATTATTATTCATGGTCAAGGTGTTTCTGGTTTCTGGGTGGTTTCATGCGCGTATGGATTATATGGAATGTATACAAAAAGAGGTTTTGTATGGGATTGAGGTTGGTTGGGACTGCGGGTCACAACACATCGATCAAATTCTTGTTGTGATCGGTAAGGCTTTTGCCAAAAACTATTAGGTCATCAAGGTAGACATTGTTATGTTCGCTCACCGTGCTTTCAAAACGCTTCGAGAAGAGTGATGAAGGGAGAGTAAGTTTAAAGGAAAACAGCAATAAAGTTTATTTAGTTTATTATTTATTTATTTTATTATATATGATTGAACCTTTCCGTTGGTCAACCGACTTAACTCTGACTCTTCAACCATTCTTTAAAATGTAAATAGTCATTATCCAGAACGATCATCCCTTCCACAACATTTATATTTCGTGCACTGTTGTGCAGGTCATTCATATTAAATACACATTGCATTTCCAATAATTATTTCGTCACTTCCATATTTCATAAGACTGCCCTCAATATAGTGCAGTGTACCTCCGTCATTCATTCATCAACACACGAGATACACACGATTCGTTGATATTATCGGTGGGCAAAAGAATCTTACGAAATAAATGTGAAACGATCATTATCATGGGAAACAGATGTGATTCTTGTGAAGAGAGACCACCCTGGATGAATATGGATAGGATGATTTGTAGTGCGAACACTACAGACAAAGCAACGTGAATAAGTCAGTCCAGCCATAGATATGGACATCATTCTCGAAAATTTGCCGGGAGAAATTTTAAGTCCCATCGGAAGTCGTTTCAGTTGAAAATGGCCGTCTTCCGTTGAAAATGCTGTCATAGGTCAGCTTTTCGGTTCAAGTTCCATTTGGTAATAACCTTGGCTTAAATCGATACACGAAAAATACATTGTTCCTTCTACCATATCGTAGATGTCACTTTGAGCTGTACTGAAGCTTAATTCTTCACCACTCATCGTATCAGTTATAGATTCTGTTTTAGTTTCTAGCTTCTCTTCTTCGTTCTCTTCGAGTTCCGGAAGTACGCTTCTGATATTGCGGTTAACTATGTCTTCGGAATCGTTTTTGTATCTGTTGGCTTCCGCACTAATTCCTTTTAATGCTATTCGTTCCAATTCAGATATTTTATTTTGGCCAACTTCTTCAAAGAGTGAAGAGAATGCTTCAAAGAGTTCACCAATTTGTTGAAGCTTTTCTTCCGCTTTGGTGGGAGTCCTAGTTCGATTAGGTGACTTTTTTAAATTAACGTAGATTTGATTGAGTTGGCTTAAGGCTAATTCTAGCTTGGTTAAATTTATTGGGATCTTAGACTATGGACAAAAATGGAATTATGGAGAGAGAGCCGTTAGCAATAGAATTTTTTTTTTCATAAATGAGTCGTTCAATTAAAATTAGTTGTTTTTTTATTTTACTACCATATAAAAATTGTTAACAACAAGGGAACATTTTTTTTAATCAGCTATTTAACAAAACATTTGTTGTGCTAGTAAATAAAATTAATCATAAACTCATCATTTCCTACGCCACCTCTTCTATTGCCTAGATCGCCACCTCCTCCAGGTCAACCACGCATTCTATTTCCATTCGCTTGACACAGTTTACTTGTTTAACAATACAATAGTGCAACATCAACATATGTCGCACATATGACATAGTTGCACTACGACGATTACTACGATGGGTCAGTCATTCAGTATTGCCTTTGTTTGCAATATGATCCCTGTATTATTGTCTTTGTTTAGTTGACATAGTTCGATTGCCGTTGTAATGATTGCATAACAATACATGACACATGCGGAACACTTGGTCATAATCGAACTATGTCATGTGTTTTGAATGCGATTTGTGGAATTGTGGGAACTGTGTGTGGTCTCTGGGATTGAGGACACAACACATTTTTTTCTTTTTTTTTACTATGTACTATAAAATATAAAAAAATTGTATTGCCACAAGGTTTTATACCTTGGCGTTTCTGTTCTCCAGGTGGCTGATTACGTCCGCTATCAACTTCCTTCGGAAGTGCTGTATCCCCAGATAGGCTAATCCCACTATTATGGCGGTTACGAACATTAATCCGAGAATAATAGCGGTGTGGTCGAGCTGGCTCTGTCCCAGGTTAGCAGTGTTAAGAATTTGAGGACTAGTGTTAATGACTTCGGATTTACTTTCCTTGCCCCCCATGCCGGGCTAGTCGGTTAGTTATGTTATTGAAGAGGTCGTGAAACTGAGCCTCCTATTGGCGTTTGGACGCTTTATTTTCACTCCGGTTTTCCCTAAGCGGTTTTCGCATGACCCTGATCTCCTTGTGGTATTTGAGGCGATCTTCGGAGTTCGGTCCACTTATATTGGCGAGGCGGTGAAGTTCCCTTATTTTAGCTTTAAGGGTTGCCGTTTTTCCTCCTCTTCTGGATGGAGGCGCAGGGGAAGCGATGGTGGTTAGTACGGCCTCTTGGCGTCTTACTTGCCGTTTTTTATATTCTTCTACAGTAAGGCGCTTAGGTCCTTGCGCTTCTTCTCTGGGACGCGCTGTCGTGGCGGACTTTATTCCAGAATTTTTCAGAAGTCGTTCTGCCTCAGCGATGTAGCTAGCTGCTAAATTCAGAACTTTTTGTTGAGGTCCTGTCACGGTCGCCATGCAAAGATCCCGTGTTGTGAATCTTTATTTAATTTGATTTGATTTATTTAGCTCTAACTCAAAACGTTGGCAGTTGCCGTTGTTTTCCTCTATAAGCGCGAACGCTATACGATAGAGCAAGTTGAGGATAGATTATCCCAATCTAAGCGAGTTGCTCTTGAAAAGGGGAAGATCTTGTAGAAAGAAGTGTATTCTAGAATCGAGCGAGTTGCTCTTGGAAAATAAAATGCACTGTTTGGCTATGGAGGAAAGACAACATTTATTTTAAAATTGTTTAAAATAGTTTTTTTTATTTTACTACCATATAAAAATCGTTAACAACAAGGGAACATTTTTTTTTTAATCAGCTATTTAACAAAACATTTGTTTCTTTTTTTTTTACTATGTACTATAAAATATAAAAAAAATGTTTTGCCAAAAGGTTTTATACCTTGGCGTTTCTGTTCTCCAGGTGGCTGATTACGTCCGCTATCAACTTCCTTCGGAAGTGCTGTATCCCCAGATAGGCTAATCCCACTGTTATGGCGGTTACGAACATTAATCCGAGAATAATAGCGGTGTGGTCGAGCTGGCTCTGTCCTGGTTGGCAGTCTTACTTGCCGTTTTCTGTATTCTTCTACAGTAAGGCGCTTAGGTCCTTGCGCTTCTTCTCTGGGACGGGCTGTCGTGGCGGACTTTATTCCAGAATTTTTCAGAAGTCGTTTTGCCTCAGCGATGTAGCTAGCTGCTAAATTCAGGACTTCTTTCTTGTTGAGGTCCTGTCACGGTCGCCATGCAAAGATCCCGTGTTGTGAATCTTTATTTAATTTAATATGTTTCCACGAAGTTCGGATATAATGTCGTTTTTGACAAAAATGTTTGATTTGATTTATTTAGCTCTAACTCAAAACGTTGGCAGTTGCCGTCGTTTTCCTCTATAAGCGCGAACGCTATACGATAGAGCAAGTTGAGGATAGATTATCCCAATCTAAGCGAGTTGCTCTTGAAAAGGGGATAATCTTGTAGGGAGAAGTGTATTCTAGAATCGAGCGAGTTGCTCTTGGAAAATAAAATGCACTGGTTGGTTATGGAGAAAAGACAACATTTATTTTGAAATTGTTTCTGCTTTTATACACAAAATTTGTATTCCATTTCCATTCAACTACTCTTTCAATTTTGTATCTTCGCGGCCTTCCATAATTGAACTCCAATCACTTCACACCTTGCTTTAGAATATTGTCATATCAGCATTATTAGTTATTGCCTAAACGTTCAAATGCATCTCATATAATTAACAACGAGGGCCCTGCAGTAGATATTCAAAATACTTTTGTAACATGAACCCTTAAAGTTTGTCGCTTGCATTCGGTCATTCGCTCCATAGAAATGTATACACATTTGCCCATGAACCTATGTATATATCTTATGCGATAATGACAACACACTTTTTTTTTAATCAGCTATTTAACGAAACATTTTTTTCTTTTTTTTTTTACTATGTACTATAAAATAAAAAAAATTTTTTGCCAAAAGGTTTTATACCTTGGCGATTCTTTTCTCCTGGTGGCTGATTACGTCCGCTATCAACTTCCTTCGGAAGTGCTGTATCCCCAGATAGGCTAATCCCACTATTATGGCGGTTACGAACATTAATCCGAGAATAAAGCACTCACCCACGATTTATTATTGATTCAACCGATTGAATTAATTTTGTTTTTATAAGAATTAAGCGCGACGCTTGTATATATGTAAGAGCTTTAAAATTGAACTAAAGTTTTTTAGTTTAAAAGAAAAGAAACCTTTAAGAAAAAATTGACGGGAATAAAAAGGCGTGAGTTTGAAGCGAATTATGAAGAAAAAAAATGAAACTCTTTGGTTGATGGTTTATACACAACTGAACATTTATTTGTATCTTAAAGTAAGTTCTGCTTTTGCATATTTCTATATCCGATTGAGATATCATGTGCATAATGGAATCGTGGGAACAGACACTACGTCAGCATAATTCTGTCGTACGTGTGTTCCCATTGCCAATGCTTATGATACTACGATCAGATATGAAGTGTCATATTATTTATTGTTTGTATGTATAATGTACATATATTATACATAATTTGCGGTTTTTCAGTATGGAATAATAATTTTTATTTCATTTTTCTTCTTCTTCCTTCTCTTCTTCTCATTCGATTTTTATAGTTAATAAAATATGATCGATAGGCCCCTAATTAAAAATTTATACCATTTTTAATAATTCACAATAGTGTTCTTAATTCAACATTTTAATTTTAAGTACAATTCATAAAGTTGAAGATACACATATGTAGGTAATTTATAGTATATATAATTAAATTTATAAATTTTCCAAAACAGGTCTTTTATTTTTGGTTCCGGAAACAAGGCGGTCAATGTGAAGTTGTATTTACTTTACGCCATTGGAAGAGTAAACATGGGATATGTTGTACTTTTTGTTTGTAATATCATTTCATCCAAGTCGCTGAAAGCTTTATAATACTCTTGGATGTCAATGACATGTACAAGTTTGAACGTACCAGTTTGTAATTATGCATTTTCGGTATTAATGGCAACTAGTTGGGAGTTTGAATAGTCAAGCATCTTGACATCGGCGACTGTTGGTGCGATGCAAAGCATTATACACTAGACTATCGCGCTGGTCAATGGTCAATCAATGGGTTGCTGATGTTGTATTTGTTGCTGATGCTGCTGCAGCTACGTTATTGTTTATTATTTCTTCCTTCGAAGTTTTTCCACCCATGCTGTTAGTTGGCAAAATTCTTCCACCCCTGGTTTTTTAAGGTTTGTAGTTGTTCTAATAACTCTTTTTTTAGAGCACCTTGTGTAATGTTGACTGTTCTTTGCAGATCAGCACACTTTCGCTGGAACTGTGTTTTTCTTCCGCCTCGCTTCTTATTTTTAGGTTTCTCTGTTTTTTGTTTTATCTGCCTTTGTTTGTATTGCTCTATCGTCAATGGCTTCGGTCCAGCTTCTTTCGGTGTTGGTATGTATACGGGCACTGCTTCTTGTGGTGCAGACATCAATGGCTGGTATTCCGTGAGTTCTTCCCACTTCTTAAAAATTGCGTTAATCTCGTCTATGGTTGTCATTGGAGAACGAAATTTACGTTTTCGTAGATGATTTTGCTTGTATCGTCAATTGTATTTAGGTTCGAGTTGCAGGGTCGCCATGTAAGGATTGTCCTTTACACATATCTATGTTTTTCTTAGCTACAAGAGCCGCTTATCTGACCGAGCATTAAAATGCACGATTAATATTGAGTTTTATCTGAGCTCTCCAGCCGCAAAATAAAAATGAGTCGTGTTCTATGTAATTATAAAACTAGACTGACTTTATTCTTAAAAATCTTTCCTATTTATACTTAAAATAATTTAACAAAATTTCATAAATCTTTCAATATATATTTATCACACTCTTGGAATATGAATTCACTTTTGCCTATGACCCACAAACATACCTCTTCACATGACGTAAGAATTAAATGTCTATTTGACAAAATAAACCTTCGTTGCATTTCCTTAAAGGCATTCCAATTTCTGAGTCAATGTGAAGCATATATGTAAGTGCAGTCATAAACAAAAAACAAATATTGTAATGCACTTGGTGCAAAGCGACCCACTATGATAATGTGTAACACGATCAGGTTAATTAAACTATGAATTAAAAAAAATATTGTTAGAGCACAATGCTCGCTTTATTCATACTTCTTAAGAACTAACTTCACAATGTTTCAAATACCCTTGTTTATAGTGACATGAATGTACACAGTACATTCTTATCTTTCTTTGTTTTTAGCATCCTTATTTATACTGATATGAATGTACGGAATACTTTCTTATCTTTCTTTGTCCGATATTATTGTTTCTATATTCATTTTTATCTTATATATTTACAGGAATAGATTAGAATATTTTATGGGTAATTGGAGATTCTGTGGATATAACCTATATATTTTTTTCTTTCGTGAATGGATTTAATCGGAACAAAATTTTATGCTGTGATGTGGAGTATCTTTAACCTGTTTCTCACTTTCACTTCTGTATTCTCATCCGAAATTATGTTGATTACCTGATGCGGACCTTCCCATGATGGAGAGAGTTTATTTTTTTGAGTGTAGTTTTTTATGAAAACTTTATCAGCTATTGTTCAAATCCCTTACCTCTGGTGGAGGGAAATTTAAGAACCGCGAGTTAAAAATAAAACACCGAGTTGTAAGGTCGGGTATGCTGTTTATTCGAACTTACAACTCGGTGTTTTATTTTTAACTCGCGGTTCTTAAATTTTCCCGCACCAGAGGTAAGGGATTTTAACATTTGGTTCTTCGAGCCGGATAAATCACCTCCTATTACCACGTCTATTCTATCAGATTTGTTCAATAATGGATCTGCGAGCACATCTGCGGATACCATCGTTTTTTTGGGATCCTTGGTCTATTAATGCTCGCATTAGCACGAATTCACCGGTTTTTGATTTCACTTGTATACGTACAGTTGCCAGCAAAATGGCCGATGAAGCACCTTCCTTCGTCACTGTTGCTGTTAGTTGTTCTCCTTTTTTCTCTGCAGCATCGTGAAGAATCGTATTGTGGTGTTGTATACTGCCCAGTAGGCTTCGCGCCCTAAAGTTGTATATCCCTGGGTCTTTTTTCACTGCCTGCCGTTGGCCAAATGCTTTCGCTCTAAAGCTAGCAAGGTCTTACGATTGCAGGTCTTCTAACACTTATTTTTTCACAAACACAAATTCTTTACTTTTACTTTTTTTTCACTTGCACTTTTTGTTATAATTTTCAAAAAAAAAAATTTTCTTTTTTTTTTTTTAATCTGGTGTATAGCCCCAGATACGCCTCAAGAGTCAGATAGCTCTTGTATAATTGGTAGAGAGATTTTGGTAAATCCCACCGCTGCCACCAATGTAACGCTTCTGCCGTGCTTCAAGATGGAAGAGCAGACGACGGAGAGTTGTCTTTAGAAATAAAACAAAGTGTTTTGATTTAAATAATATTTTTTATTAGAGTAAAAGGCTCGCTGTCTCAATGCTTATGGCTGCAACCTTTACTCTACACTCTGTTAGATCAACTCTGCCCTTCTTCGCATTTGGTTCCTCTTTTATACATTTTAGAATCTATCCTCCCTCTTAATACCATGCCCTACAATCCATATGTCATTTGACATAGTAAGAACTATGTCACTTAACATTTGTTTACCATAACCAGGCCACACATCATGATCTATATTTCATAATATTCATAATATACAAATTCCACTTGTCATAGCAACATAAACAATGTGTCATATACTTCAATGCATTAATTCTGCTGATCGTATGGTGACCCACTCAAGTACTTCGGTGTGTGTCATAATCGATCGCAGTTTGCAGTTGGAAGGTGTCACATTACACAATGCACTTTGAAGAAGCGCATTGTTTTGTTTACGTTGTGTAGGCAAACCAATGTTCTATAATTAGTATTTGTTTTGTTTACATAATTATGACGATTATGGATTATTATTCATGGTCAAGGTGTTTCTGGTTTCTGGGTGGTTTCATGCGCGTATGGATTATATGGAATGTATACAAAAAGAGGTTTTGTATGGGATTGAGGTTGGTTGGGACTGCGGGTCACAACAGTGGTTACGATTACAAATTTGGCATTTTTCTGTTTTGCTTGTGCATTTTGTGTTTATTGTGTGGCCTAAACACCCATAGCATACTTTTGATTTCCGAGTCCAACTTCTTCGTTCCGCCACTTTCAGTTGTAAAAATTTTCGACAATTTTTTGTTTGGTATAACCAAAAAAAAACGTGTGTTGTTTTTGGTTATTCTTTAAAACATTGTTGCTTCCACTTTCCTTTTATTGCCTCAAGTGTTTGATACTGCTGCTCCAGGAATTGTAAAACGTCATCCAAGCTCTGGATTTCTTTCGTTTTTTTTTCACCCCTTGCTCGTACTGCCTTAGGGTTTCTTTGTCCAGTTTCCTTATAACCACTCTAGCTATAAATGAACATGCATCATTTAGCGGTAAAGTAAGGTCGGTGAATATGGACCACCAATCATATTTTAAAAATAAAAAGTAGGGGGTAATTTGGACTATCTGGTCCATATTACCCGATCAATAAAAAGGTATTAATATGGGTTACAGAATTCACAAATGTATATGGGTTTTTTCACAACCAGCACAAAGTTCGTGGCTCCACATTAGGCATGATACACATTGTATCCATATTTTACCCGGCCTATCTTCTGAATACAATGTACAGCAGCACATGCAGGTAGCATCTTCTTTCCTAGTGGCAGAATTGTTTGAGCACTCATTTTAGATGTCCGACTCGTCATGTAAGCTGAAGTGATCCAGTTCTGGGCTTGATGAGGAATCCCTCTTCTCCAGTTTCTTCTTCCCTTTATTAGAAAACCAAGAACTGATAAATATTTGAAAGATATAGGGGTGACATTTAAATTCTAACCTGCGCGTTTCTTTTTTTCAGCTAAAATATTTTTTAGCGCCTGTTTAGAAGTACTTGGCTTGTTTTTATCTGCAATTTTGTTCAATGAGTCTTCTAATGACTGTTTGTATGGTGACCCGGAAAGCAAGGTGGATTTTCCAGCTGGTCTACCACGAATAGTTTTAGTCTTTTTCTTAACTGGGATTGGTGATATGTCAGCTGGTGTTACAACACGATTGATTTCTAATAAGTTTGTAGTTTGCAGCCCACAAGATGGTGATGAGGGTGACACTTGTTGATGTGTGCTCCCGTATGAACAAACAAACACCACCTCCAACCCTATCCTTACGATCATTTCTGTGTATGTTGAAACCAGGTAAAGCCACTAATGCATCCGAGATATTGCTATTTAACCACGATTCAGAAACCATAATAACATCCAACTTAGATGTACTAAACATTTGATACAATATAGTATATTTAGCCCGAACACTCTCCGCATTTAAACAACAAATGCTGAGACCATCAAACGCTCTACACAGCACATTCAGAACACATCTTATCTTATCGGGATCTGTACCAACAACCATAATTAAAAAGATAAGTTAACATCACCATCATCACCACCAATATAAAAGAGGAAAAGATTTGCACTAAAATATTAAAATTTTAAAGATATAGTTGGCTATGTATAGAAAAAGTGTTAAGATATAGTTGGCTATGTAAAGAAAAAGTGTTAAATAATTTTGATACCAAGTTAAAAAAAGAAACGTTTAAAAAAGTTCATTTTTGTAATCATAATGATAAACATAATGCTCTTTTTAAAGAAATTGAATTTAAAAGAATAATTTTACAGATAGCATGCATATACGTAGGTTCTTATTACAAATTTACATATAGGTATATCAATAAAATAATAAAAATACTAAGTACTCATACATCTTAATCAGCAAAAACACCTGCATGAACAGATTCACCTCCAGGGACAGCAGTAACTTGAACACCAACAACAGCAGCATCAGCAGCAACATAATCAGACAATTTAGAATTATCAAGTAAAGAGGTCACTTCCAATTCTTTATCTCCATTCAACTCATCAGCAGCGTAATCAGCGGTACTTGTTGTAGGAGTACCATTATTAGCCACCAAAGAACGAAATACCTCAAGAGAATTCATGCCTGAGATATAAATAGGCTTTTTATTTTCCTCATTAGTTTGTCTCACATAAACTCGCCCTCGTCTAGTAAACACAGAGTGCAATAACCCGTTCTTCCTGAGGTCGTTGGCTCTGCGAAAGATTGCATGGTTGTTTTTCGTTAAGCTTTCATACACACGAACAAATTTGTTTCCCTCAAAACCAAGGTCACTTAATGAGACCGCTCTTAAATGTTGTTTGTAAAATGCCGTTTCTTTTGTCAAAATATTTATTTTTATTTGTGCGTGCGGCAGTTTGATAATGATCGCGCTGATTGCAGTTTTGTTTCTCGGTTTAGTGCGAAGAATGTGAATCGGATGTGGTGGTGAATAAGAAATTAAAGTGCAAAAACGTTGGAAAATATTTTCAAGATTTTCATTTGCACGAATTGGTATTCCATGTAGAACAAGATAACCAGAAATATTATTCCGCGCAAGTGCATCAATTTGAATCTTAAGCATAGTGTTATCTTTTTCCAACATCTGTGCCTTAACCAAAGTGAGTTCTTCTTCATGCGTGTCCAATCTTAGTCCTTGTTGCTCTAATGTGTCAAGTCTGCTATTTAATGTAAACAACGAGTGGTTAAAAGAGTTGAGTCTCTCATTTATTGTGTTTTCAGCAATCTTATTTTTTTTTTTTCAAGTTCGAGTGTAGTGTTATTAATGTTCAGAGATAAATCCTCACTTCTTTTATTGAATGAATTTTCAAGGAATTTAATTTTGTTATCAAAGTCCAATTCAATATTTTTTATCCGTAGAGATAAGCTCTCACACATGGAATTGATTTCATCTTTTAATCGTGACACAATAGATTCCGTCAATGTTTTGGTAAGTGAATCCAAACGGGACTCAATTTTGTTCCACAATTTAGATGAAGCTGAATTTGTTGCAGGGGAGTTTGTGTAAGGGAGAGGTGTGTTTGAGCCCTTTTCAGATCTCAACCTTCTTTGTTGTTCAGTTTGAGTGGCTGACATTTTTTATTTATGCAAATCACTTTCAGAATATAGAAAAATTTTAAATCTTATTTTATATGCCGAAAAAAAATATTTTCCACGTAAGAGTGTTAATTGCAAGTAGATTAATACTTTATTTATTCTTTATTTTACTTTATTTACTTAAAAACACAGTACAGTTTACAAATTTAATTTCTTTTCGTAGAGCTTAATTGGAAGCTACCTTCGTTTGTACATGATGTTACATTCAAAATAGTTCCGCCATATCGAAATATCTTATCTCTTCAGACAAATATTTCTTTAAGGGGCCCATAAAAGTTTTGTCCAGTGGCTGAATTTTGTGGCTGGAATGAGAAGGAATGGACAGCAGACTAACGTGATTTTCCCTTGCCATATCAATAAGTTTTATATTTCTCGTATGACTGTAATGGATTGCTTTTTTTGCGCGGAAATATGAAAAGCGGTGGCACAAACGAGCCCGCAGCACTCATACAAATAACAGTTCTTGCCTGCAGATTAATTCGTTTTGGAAAACGGATGGCTTATCCCGTTTTTCTCAGCTAACTGAAATGCTATATTTTGAATGTCTTTTCTAGTCAGTCCAAAAAATTTGCTCTCCATTGTTAATACATATTCCACAAGCATTTTTTTTTTCATGTCGAATAGCGGAACCTGATATCCATCATAGCATTCTGAAATCTCGTTGTGTTGTCTGCTAAAATATTTATTTAATAATAATTTCAGCGATACTCGTTCATAACTAGAACGAACTTTAAAATTTAAGTCAGATCTCAAATCATTAGAGCTGTAATGTTCTATTGTTGTTTCTATCATTATTTGTAAATTTTGGATAGGAAGAGTTATGGTATCTACCACTATGATTCGTCCTAAATTGCATGATGTTATTTTGTCGTGTAGACGCTTCAACCTCAATTGCTATCTGTACAGCTTCATTAAATGTAGCTACTCTTGATGCTTGTACTACCTGTCTACATGCTTCATTTAATCCATTTTTAAAAACATTTAGTCCTAGTTGGTCATTTAACTTTATTATAATTCTTTTATTGGCTTCACCTTTTCAGCTATCTGAATCTCATTTAATTGTGAAATTAGTACTTCTATTCGCTCTGCATATTTGTTAACTTCTTGTGTTCCCTGATGCTGTCTGGCTAAATCATTATGTAGTTTTAATGGGTTTATTTTTGTTTTGTAAATATCTGTTAAAACTTTCTTTAAATCTGAAAAATTGTCAGGTTCTTTGTCTAGAGTCAGAAGCCTATTTTTTGCTTTGTCAGTTACTTAAGTTGCTATAACAAATCTAATTAATTTTTTCTTTTCACTTTCTTCACCTAAAGTGTTATGATAGAATTCAATTAGCCCAAAAAAATTTGAAAGGTTCTTCGATTCACCGTTAAATTCTGTAATAAGCTTTGTAGCTGTTAACATATTAAATTCTGCTATTATTTTTTTGTTCAGTTTTTTTCGTTTTTGGCTTAAGTATTTCTAAGATTTGTTTTTCTATTACTTTGAAGTGTACTGATATTTCTTCTATTTCCGTTTCATCGGTTATTTCTATAAGTATTTCTTTCTGTAGCGGGGGGTGTGAATTTCCCCGTCTGTTTACGGTGATGAGTACGAAGAAGAATACTGTGAAGGAAAAAGTTGCCAACTCTTCTAAATACTAGGCAGAGGCTGAGGTGCTCTACCGTACTGCGTAGCAAAAGAGGATGAAGTAAACTTTTTATTAAGCCAGCGGAGAGTCGTGGTCTGGGTTCCAGAAAGTCTTCTATCCAAAAGAAATAAAAACACTAAAACAATTGGTATTTTTTATACTAGTCTTACAATTTATTCAATCAATTTAAACAAAGGCGGAGGTACTCCACCGAATGTCGTAAGCTGATTAAAGTCAACTGAAGACTGATTTTATTCAGTCTTGTCTCCTTCCTTTATACTCTTTTTTTGACAGATACAATTTATTGGTGATGCCAAATTACTTTAATTTAATTTAATAAAAATAGGGAAAAATATAGTATTGCCAGAAGGGCTTGATTTGATTTCAGTAATAATGATTAAGTCTTATACATAATGAAAATGATTAGGAAATATGAATTAAGTAATTTAACAGGAAAGATTAATTTAAATAAAAGCAAATGCTACATTTCCATATATTGTCAATTTCTTTCTTTGTTTTGTCAATGTATTCTTGAGTATATTCTCTGTTTGGACTTTTTTTTAAATTTGCTAATACTTTGGCAATGCTAAACTACCCATAATAGAAATGACTTCAAATGTATTTTATATTTTTTTTTTTTTTTTTTTTTTAGACATGATTTATTCTATTTCTTATAATTCGTTTTCTTACATATTTCTTATAGTAAGAATGAATTTTCGCTACTAATAAAATGATAAGTATTACCAGAGTTATATTGTTTATATTCGAACTGCTTAGAATCTGCTGGCTGCTACTGAGGTTGTTGTTGATCACCTCCTTTGATTGTGGTTGCCCCATTTTCTTAATTCCTCCATCAATTTGTTTTTTGAGGATTTGTCAGTCGTAATAGCAATTATTTTATGTAGTTCAGCTCGCATCTGTCGTGCCTTTACTGCTTTCCCGGCTCTCGGTCTTCTTGTTCTTTTTGGTGCTTCTACTTTGGACGTTCTAGATGATGATTGCGTTCTGATGGATTTATTTCTTTTGAGGTATTCCTCTATTGTAAGAGGTTTTGGTCCTGCTGTCTTCGGCGTTGGTATATATTCTGGAATACTGTCTCGGTCTTCTTGTTCTTGTTCTCTCCTGGCAGGATCGCCATGGCGATCCTGCCAACTTGTTTGTTAAATTTAACAACAAGACGCGGACCAAACATATCCCTTTCAAGTTGAGTTTTATCCCTCAGTTGAGTCGCTGACAGCCGACCAGTAATTGCATTATTTCAGTGAACATATTTAATATATGTATACTTGCATATATCTGCACCAGCATTTAAAAATCTTCCAAAAGTCAGTTAGTGTGTCTTCAACGTTCACCTTACCGGCCGTCCACTTTCTATCCTAGATGAGCTACTCACATCAAGAGCTTGATGATCTTTTTGAGGATCTTAACGCAGCACCAACAGTAGAAGAGTATATTCCTTTGATGCAAGAAGACCAATACAGTATTCCAGAATATATACCAACGCCGAAGACAGCAGGACCAAAACCTCTTACAATAGAGGAATACCTCAAAAGAAATAAATCCATCAGAAGTTCCATTTCATACACTGAAGGTGTTTATTTATTTTATTAAACTGCGGCTCTCAAGCCATCCATTTGAAGCGAGCTGCGCTTAAACAGCAAAAGTAGGCTAGAACATTACAGAGCTGACCTGCTCAATTAAAGACAATAATTGCCGATCTTTCATCGCAGTTACGTCGTAAACGCGAATATGCTCTTTCAGATCATTGAATTCTACATTAAGTAACTCACTGACAACAGAAGTCATATACCGCATTCCCAATTTCATCATAATTGAGAAGTCGGAAATGGCCTTAAACTTCTGCGCAAATATAAACTTTTCATCATATAGTGATTTTGCGAAATCATTTTTAAAACTTATTAATACGTAAGGTTCAGCCGCGAAACGCACTACGTCGTACGGACTACCTACATTGATAACATGCAAATCATAAATTAAGTTCCAATCACTTATTGGTTTCTGATTAATTGGAAATAAAATATGTGGTAATGTACATGACTTGGCAGTTTCAAGAGTTGAAATAATTATGTTGTCTGAGTCAATCACCTCATACAACTTGATCGGTTGAAGAGACTGCGTTACATCAGCCTTCAATCGTCTCTGTTCTATTATAATTTCTGTTGTTTCGGATTGATTAGTAAATTCGGCTGAAGTAAGCTTGGACATTTCCTTTCCGCTTTCAGACTTTTTAAACTGTTTTTCAAAGGAAGGTGGGAAAACTGGTCTTCGACCTAACTTAGAGTTAACTAAAGCTCCAATTTTAGTGTTTTCAATTTTGCATAGTCTTATTAGCGTAGTTTTTGGCACACTGTTTTCTTTTGCTGCTTTTAAAAAGCCACAACATTTAGACTTCACCTTCTCAATCGCTTTTTTCATAGCCTCCGGATCCCAAGTCTTCCGTTTTGGCGTTTTTTCTTTGTTTATCGAACTCATTGCCTGAAGTAAAACAGATAAAATTGTATTAAATATAACTGCGGGTAGTATGGACCACTAGTCCATATTGCCCTTGCCCATGGTGGTCCATATTTCCCACAACACAGTGTTAAAAAATAAAATTATTTTAAAAGGAACCAATAATGATTAAAATAATTGTCTTACTGCACAATTAATAGAACATATTCACTTTTTGTATTTAAAAAAAGAAATGGCTAAATAACACATGGCTCGCTGCCGAAAAAAAATAAAAACACTTACCAAAGAAAAATAATCGCCATACTTGATTTTACTTTTTTCCCCACTACGCGTCAACACGTCCTCTTTGACTGCTGAGATTACACTGATGTAAGCTAAGAGAGCTTGCGCATAAATGCAAACGATTCTCACCTCAATTGCATTTGTGTGGAGAAAAGCTGGTGGTCCATATTAGACGCGTAGTCCATATATTCCGCCCTTATTCTATCTTAAGATTTTTTAGTGCGAATATGCACTCATTTGTGGTGTCTAATAACTTTTTAACAGAACTTGCTGACTCGCCATTATTTGTTGGCTGATCAAGTTATCTGTCAACCAGAATTGTAAACAGCAATCTTCGATTCTCGAATCTCTGTTCGAGCATACTCCATGCCGCTTCATAATTCGTCTCAGTAACGTTGAGATGCATGATGAGCTTTCCTGCTTCAACTTTGACTACGGACTTAAGTCTGAAAATCTTTTCTACGTTCGAGATATGCTTTACTTCATGAACTAATTTCACGAATAAATCACGGATGGACATCCATTCGTTTAAATCGCCGCCATAAAAGACTGGAATTTTAACTTCTTCCAGCTTCAGGTTGGAGGACTTCTTCTGGATCTCGGGTTTTGTTGCTTCCTCTTCAAATATTTTTTGGACATTAGAAGCGCTCTTTGCCGATTCTTCGTAGATGTCCTCAATATTATTGTCTTAATATCCTAAGTCTACCGTGATCTTATTATAAATCAATTTCAGATCATTGAATTTTTCCACCACGTCTTTTTCTTCTCGGGATGAGATTTTTTCTGCTCCGACCGTCTTATCCATTTGACGTTTCAAGTTTGTTTCTAATGTTTGTTTCTAATGTTCCCAATGTTGGTGCAAATTTCGGCAGTGTTCTAGCACTTACTGTTGTTGTTGCGTCATCTTCTTGATTATTTGTTGAAGACTTTGGAGCTGAATCATCATCCTCTCCTGGCTGAATCGGTATTTTTGCTGCATCAAGCAAAGCATTTATTTTGCTAACTTCACTTTCAATGCACTGGAAATAATTCATTTCGAAATAATTATCTGTGCTGATTCCAACTTCCATAATTTTTGAGTAGCTTAGCTGGAATTCGTTCCATATAGAACTTAGTCTATTCCTTATTTCCAACTTAGATTTTCGATTGGTTTAATTTTTGAGCTTGTTATGAATAAGCACAACTTTGGGATTTGTACAGTTTATCCTTTTTGTCCATTTTAATTGATTTTTGGACTTTTTTTTAACACTGCACTCCTTGTTTTTTTCACTTCACTTTTGATTCGGTGTCTAAGTCCCGATTACACTTACTTTACTGTCAGCCGTAAAGTACGCCATTGAAAATAATAATTTTGAAAGGTAATTAACTATATTTTCTTTGCTTTTTAGCAATTGAGAAAATTTCACCAATCAAAATGTATTATAACTTCTTATTTAAATTTCCTTCGCCTCAATGACGATTGAGAAAATATAAAATAAGGATCCGGCTCGGAGGACCAAATTTTCAAATCCCTTACCTCTGGTGGGGGGAAATTTAGAACCGCGAGTTAAAAATAAAACACCGAGTTGTAAGGTCGAGTATGCTGTTTAACTAAACTATAAAATCTTAACCTACTCTACGTTACTAAAGAAATTTGTACCTTGATCAGCATTGGGTGGTCAAAAACGACTGTGGAAACAAAATACAAATGATTATTAGTTTGCGAAATTCCTGTTCAAAAGATTACATATTTATATTGATTGTTTTTAATATTAAATCTTAAATACATGTTAAATATAAACAAATGTAATATAAATATAAATTTAATTTTAAACTTGAAAATTGCGACAATTTTATAATGCAAAAATAATTTGTTATTTTCAATTTAGTTTTTTAGTTATTTTCATATATATATATAAGTTAATTTAAGGATATTTATTAAGTTATAGCTTTTCATTTCAATCTATGTGTAGTATAAATTATATCAAATGTTATTAAAACCACGTATTGTTATGTTACCGATTCAAATAAATAAAATAAAATAAAAGTTTTGAGTTTCTTTAATTTTAGCTCTTATTTGTGTTATATTGCATTGCGACATTTTGTTATGATAAAGTAGAAATGAATGAATTTATGTAAATTTTTCGAAATGAAAAAAAAAATTTTTAAAGAAAATTACCAAATTTTTTTTAAGGGTTAGTGATGTTTGCCCCAAAGACATAATCCCAAAAAGAAAATCTCCAAGGACAAAATCCCCAAGTGAAAATCGAGCAAAATCGAAATCCCAAAAGAAAATCTTCAAAGGGACGAAATCCCCAAGAGAAAATCCCAAAATAAGCAGTATAGTAAATCAAGCAATAAAATCGCCGCGATTTTATATGTATAAACTCAATGGGCCATATTCATAGATGTTTGACAAGTTCTTAATAAGTTGTTTACATTTCAACTTTCATCATCATCATCGGCTCGACAACCGGGGTCCGGTCCTGGCCTCCTTCAACAAGTCTCTCCACCTATCCCGGTCTCGAGCCGACGCCATCCAGTTGCGCACCCCAAGGCTCCGGGCGTCCTGGTCTACGCCATCTCTCCAGCGCAAGCATGGTCTACCACGCTGTCGTCTGCCATAGAATGTACCACAAAGAACTTTCCGAGCAGGTTCCTCTTCGCTCATGCGAGCTAGGTGCCCTGCCCACCGAAGTCTACCGAGCCTAATTTTTGTCACTATATCTGCTTCAAGGTAGATTGCGTACAATTCATGATTGTACCGTCTCCGGAATCGTCCTTCCTCACATATGGGGCCAACAATTCTCCTTAAGACTTTTCTCTCGAACGCGGCTAAGAGGTCAGAGTGCCTTTTGCTAAGCACCCAAGTCTCGGATCCATATGTGAGTACTGGCAGAACCATGGTCCTGTACAGCAGTAGTTTTGAAGTTATGGTGAGATTTCTGGATTTGAAGAGCTTTGACAGACTGTAGTAGGCTCTGTTGGATTTGAGAAGCCGCCCGCGTATTTCTTCTTCTATATTGTTATCGGCTGCTACTATTGACCCAAGGTATTTAAAGGATTGCACCACTTCAAATTCGTGCTCCACTACCTTGATTGTTTGACCAACTGTTCCTCTCGCATTCGACGCCACCATGTACTTTGTTTTACCTTCACTAATGTGCAGCCCCAGATTTTGTGCCGCCTGCTCGATCTGGATGAAGGAATCGTGTACAGCTTGCTCGGTTCTTCCGATGATGTCGATGTCGTCTGCGTAAGCCAGTATCTGGCTGGACCTGTTGACGATGGTCCCTCTTGTTGCCGTGCCAGAGTCACGGATTGCTTTCTCCAACGCCAGGTTGAAGAGGAGGCAGGCCAAACCATCCCCTTGTCGGAGTCCATTAAAGATGTTGATTGGTCTGGATAGCAATCCGGCATTTCAACTTTAATAATCGTTAATTGAGGATTGGTAAAGCTGAAATGCGCTGTTTCGCTACGAGTTATCAAAATTATCTTTGCTCTTTAGTACAAACTTGACTACTGCAGCACCACACGTATAGCCTACCCTATACGAAAAATTGCTTTAAAAAAATAAACGCGGTTATAGGGAATTTCGGGTCTACGTGTGTCGCTGCAGTAGTCAAGATTGTACTAAATAGCAAAGATAACTTAGTGCTAATTTTGACAACCCGTAGCGCATTTCAACTTTACCATATACGTGTGGCGCTGAAGTAGTCAAGTTAATACTAAAGAACAAAGGTAACTTCGTTCTAATTTTGACTACGAATTGCGCCTTTCAACTTTAACAATCCTCAATTGCACTCAAATGGCGAAATCTTGTTATGATTTTACCCAAACCTATGGGTGAAAGAGTGCAAGGTGCTTACGTGACAAGTGAACAATAGACTCATTTTCAATTGAGGATTGGTAAAGTTGAAATACGCAAAGTGTAGTCAAAAATTGCACTAACTTATCTTTGCTCTTTAGTAAATACTTGTTTACTACAGCGATACACGTACATGGAAAAATTGAAATACGCAAAAGGTAGTCAAAATTATAACTAACTTACTTGTCCTTGCTATTTAGTACAAACTTGACTACTGCAGCGACACACGTATAGCCTCCAGTCCCCTATTAAATTTTTAGTTTTTAGTACAGGCACACGAAAAATGTCACTCGTGTATAAAAGCACTTTGGTGTTTGTCAAACTTTCCTTAATGACACATGACATTGAGATTCGGTCTTTGACTCTCGATCAGAAAGGTTGTGTTTATAAAGAGTGCTTAAAGTTTAAAGTGATACAGTTATAAATTATAAATTATTTCTTTTATAATGGAGAGAGGAAATCTACCATCTGATGGCGGCGTCCCCCCGGACAAACTTCCCAGTGGAAGCGGAACGTTTAATCCATTGAAGTTGCCTTCAATGCTGATCACCGAAGAGGACAAAAAAAGGATTGAAAATCAAGTTGATCAAGTTGATTGGTATGAAATTGATGATGTTAACAACGTTGGCGACCCCAACATAGCTTCGCTCCATACTTCTGTTGGAAGGGAAATCGAAGTACCGTTTTCTGGTACATCTTCATTTCATTCTCATGTGAGAATGAATACTGAAGCTGAAGCCTCACTTACTGGCGGCTGCGAGAACGAGACAAACAGTGTGCGTTATGCACAATTATTGGCCAGCAACAACGTTATTATTGGTAGCCACAATAATACATTGCAATCACTGCCCGGCAACAGCAACAACGTTATTATTGGTAGCGTCAATAATACAACAGTAAATAACACTGAGTCAGTCCTACAAAGACTGTTAGCTAGTGATCAAGAAGCGTTCACAAAAATTGTAGACCGCAAAAGACGGCAAGTAACTTTTCAAAAACTAGCCAAGAAACAGGCAATTGAAAGGCCAAAAATTAATATAACTGAAGATAGCAACCGATTCGCTATGTTAGATGACGGCTTAGATGAGGACTTTGATGATTGCGAGGAAGCCCCCATCACCATTCCCAATAATGGTAGCAGCAGCTCCAGAAATGCAGCCAGCTCCAGCAGCAACAACACCAGCAGCAACAGCAACACAAGAGGCAATTATAGCAGCGTCAACATGCCTGCAAATTCACAGCAGACGGCGGCACACAGGACTTGGTGCCCACCGATTTTCACCAGAGGTGTATCCTCAAAAACTATAATTTCATATTTAAATGAATTAAATATCGACTTAAGTAATGTGAAATTTGATGTAAGAGGTCTCGGTAAGTTAAAGATAATTGTAAGGAATGTAGAGTTGCACAGCCTTCTGTTGGATAAGTTTAGAATTAATAAAGTAGATGCGTTTTCGTTTACACCTAAAGAAAATAAGAAATTTAATATCGTTCTCAAAGGTATCCCAAGTAATTTTCCCCCTGAGGAAGTGAAAAAAGAGCTTTTGTCTTTGGACTCTTCTTTAAAGATTTCGGTTAAACATTTTGAGACCAAATGGTCCAGGGAAAATGAGATCCCTCTAGATTTGTTCTTATGTGTTCTGGAGGATAGGGAGGGTTTGAATAAGGTCAAATCGTTTAAAACGTTAATGAGACATAGAATAACTTGGGATTCGGTTAGAAATTCTGGCACTAGGCAGTGCTATAGATGCCAACGTTGGGGTCATGTCTCTCATTATTGTACTTACGCAGCCAGATGCGTTAAGTGTCTTAAAGAGCACCCCGAAGGCAAATGTGACCTAGGCCCTAAGAGTGAATTTTCAATTGCATCATGTGTTAACTGTGGTGCATCAGGCCACCCTGCGAGTTACAAGGGATGTCCTCAAAGTCGTGAGTACGTGAAAAGAAAAGAAGCCATACAAAGGGCATCAAACCGCAATAATAACAAGGTGAACAACGAAGTTTTTAACTTAGTTAACAACGCTCCCCAAAATGGCTTTTCGTACGCCGACATGGTAAGAGGATCGAATCCTTCAATTGTTGCCCAACATCCAGGTCCTGCCAATGGTGGTAGTGACATCTCTGACTTTTTGAATGAGTCCCAAAAATTATTTGGACTTCCTTTTAACACCCTTTTTGCAAAAATTAAGAATTTTTGGCCCACCTATTTAAAACTCAATGATTCCCAAAAGCCAGAAGCATATCTGGCCTTCCTCGCCTCACTCACTCCATGAATTTGAACATTATTACAGCTAACGTCAATTCTTTTTTCTCTCGTGACAAACAGATAGAAGTCGAACTCCTTTTAAAAGAAATTCGACCTACAGCAATCCTACTTCAAGAGACATGTCTTAAAAAACAAAAGAAAATCAGTTTCAACAATAATTATGACTTTTTTAACAACGGCTCGGGCCGTGGTACCGGTATCTTATTAAATAATTCTTTTAAAGCGTTTCATAAATCATTCTCCAATAACCTCATTTCAACCACCATTGTCTTAATACCTTTCAAACTTCAAGAGCTGACAAAAACGTTAGCGCTTGTCTCAATATATATACCATGTAACATAGGCCCCAGACTTGCTGCAGCCCTTGACGATCTCCTTGATTTCATCAGTATCTATGAATTTAAAATAATTGGAGGTGATTTCAACTCCCGACACCATCTTTGGGGGGATACGAAAATGAATCTTAATGGTCAACATCTAGCCCTCTGGTATTCAGCCGATCACTTCTTGGACTTTGACATAGTTGCAGCTGAGGGACCAACTCGTCCCAGATCTGGTTCTCACATAGATTTTTTTCTAATCTCTTCTAATTTTCGCTCCCCAAGCCATTTAAATAGTAATATAGCTTGCCTCACGCTAGACCCAATATCTGATCACTTTTCTGTGTTCATGAATATTCAGCTTCAAAATTTTTCTCACTTTCCATTTTCGCCCAGAAATTCTCGGTGTTTCAATAACACAAATTGGCCGCTGTTCAACAATAACCTGGACTCACTGCTGGAAAACTTACGTATAACAACTGACAGAAACTTGAACAACGAAGAGATAGATAGTCACATCTCTGAGTTCTCTAACATATTTTTCGATTGCATCAACCGACATAGCCAAATCAAGCCAATGAACTTTAATCATCATAAAATATCAGACAACACTCTGAAACTCTTTAAAACCAGAAAATATTGGAAAAAAAAATTAAAAAGAATTTATCACAGATTGGGGGACCGATTTAGCCCCGAATATACTGAGCTCTCGGCAAGAATAAACTGTCTCAGTAAAATAATTAAGGATTGTGTAAAAATAGAACTTAACGCCCAATTTCGCCTAAAACTCAACAGTCTAAAACCAGCGCCTAACGTGTTCAAAGCAATAAATCAAATAACTGCTAGGAAAAACAAACTAAATAACTCTTCACAGGAAATTAATTGGGGTAGTCGAACACTCACTACCCCAATAGAAAAAGTAGAAGCTTTCAGGCAGTTTTATTTAAACCTCTATTCTCTGAAAACCCCCTCCTGTGACAGAGAAAATCTGCTATCAGTCTCAACTTTCAACAGTACCTTCTCTGCCTGGAGTTCAGATGTAAATTTTGATAATTTTTCCCCTAGTAACAAGTCCGACTCCATCTACATTGACGAACCATTTGTTAACTCCAATTTTATTGAGTCTGTTATAACTTCTTTAAACAATAAAAAGTCAGCGGGTCCCGATCATTTTTCAAATTTTATTATAAGAAAAGCTAGAGTCACTTTGGCCAGAAATCTAACCCCCATCTTCAACAATTGCATAAATAATTCTTATTTCCCATTAGCATGGAAACATGCTAATCTTATTCCCTTAAAAAAAAATGTTTCCAATAATTTAGAAGATTTCCGTCCTATCTCCCTACTGTCGAACATCGGCAAAATCTTGGAAAAAATCCTTTTAACAAAAATCCAAAATTATTTTAATGACTCTAGTCTTACCCAAAATCAACAGTTTGGATTCAAAAGAGGCCACTCAACTGAGCACGCTCTTCTTTCCCTCCAAAACAATATCCTCAACAACCTTAGATTAAAGAGGTGTACGGTTGCTTGTGCAATTGATGTAACTAAAGCGTTTGACTCAGTATGGCACGCTGGTCTCTTATACAAACTGAACTGTCTGAATTTCCCGTCGTATTTCATCAAAATTTTACAAAGTTTTCTTTCAAACCGTAGTCTGTCCGTTCTTATTGATAATGAATTTTCTGATCCGATCCCAATCTTGGCTGGGGTTCCCCAGGGATCATCTTTGGGCCCATTCTTATTCAACCTCTACCTCTTTGATTTTCCGATGCAGTGCAACAATTCTGCAGCAATACTATACGCCGATGACACTATAATTTTTAGTGGCCATGAAAGACCCCATATTGCCCTAAACGAAGTCCAAAATCATATGAATATGATCATCCCATACTATAAAAAATGGGGTATTGACATCAACATTAACAAATGCGAACTAATTTGCTTCAGAAATGCATCTGGTAGAGGACATCATCTGGCTGTACGTGAAAGCAAACAACTTAAGCTAGTATTGAATGGAAATTCAATCCCACTTAAACAATCCATCAAATACCTTGGAATTAGACTACATGAGCGACTCAAAATGAATTCCCATGTTAGAGATTCCCTACGTAAGGGCAAAGCAGCTGCGGCTATTCTCAAACAACTGTTAAACTCCAAGGAAGTTGATAAGAGAACCAAACTTTTGATGTACAAAACACTCATCCGACCTATAATGACTTATGGTTTTCTTGTCTGGTTCCATATCACGCCCAACGTAGCTCTAGAACTTCAGAGGTTCGAAAGAAAAATAATTCGGAAATGCATTTCGAAAAATAGACGTCCTTGTGGAAAGTGGTACCAGAACAAAACACTGTATGAGGACTCAGGAATCACCCCTATGCTCAGTTACTTAACAGATCTTTCAAAAAGAAGAATCGCTGCACTCCAACATCATCCCAACCCTGTCCTCCAGAGCATATTTGAGCAGAACATCAATTTTGCAATATCGGATCGATATTATATATCTCCAATAAGCATACTGTGTGAAAATTCAAGTTCATCTTTGTTACCTTCATCTGAAGATGGCTCTTTTCTCTCTCCTTTTTATAAAAAACGCCTTCCTAATAACTACAGAGGCTAACTTGCAACTCTCCATTCCATTTGTAAAAAGGCACCTATTGACTAAAAAAAAAAAAAAAACGGAAATTAATTAATAATGTGAAAAACAATAACGATTGCTGTGAAATTGTTCCTTTTATCCTAGTCTTATCTAAGTTCTACTTATAAGATATTTTAAGAAACTTATTTATTAAGTAAACAAAACAAAATTCCATTTGTACCAAAATGTCAACCTCACTACTTATGATATTCCATTAAAATCAAATGTATGTAATAATGTATACAAACATTATTCATCAACATTGTATTCATATCAAACAGAGACGAAAAGATATAATATGAAGAATTATAAGGCTAACAGCCTCACTCTGTACACACACTATACTGTGTTAAATAGGCAGTCTCAACCCTATGTTGTCTCTGTCGCCGCTTATAATTTCTTTCTCTTTTTCTATCCCCCTTTTCTTCTTAGGTTAAGTCTTATTTCAGAACAGAATATGGTCATTTTGAGTTGACACATTCCATTTTAATTTGAAGTCTTCATTCTTTTATTCTAGTTATCTATTTCATTTCATTAGAAAAAAAATTAATTAAAAATATAAACTGTGTAGTCTGGCCAATTCTAAGTCGACAATTTTCTTTTTCCCTAAGTAATTACATTGTAAAGTAGTTATTAAGAACCTAATGTAAATATAAAAAAAAATCTCAATAAAGTTTACTACTACTACACATGACATTGGAAATTCCAATTTCACAATTTTATATAAATAAATATTATCATAGTAATTTCATTTAATTTCGATTGCATATTGAAGTCGTTGAATCCTTTGTTGTTTGTAGTGTAATTAAGTTTTATTTTATTTATCCAAAGAAGAGCATCTCGGAATCTAAAAACTTGAATTAATTGTAAATCAACTCAAATCTATAAATCTACTGGCCAAAGAAGATACGAATCATTTGAATACCAAGGTCCAAGGCCTTCAAAGAAGAAAATAAACGATCATTCGCATTAAATTACTACAAAAGACGAATTTAAACATGTCTTGTCATTTGGCTCATAAGATACCCTGGGATTTTTTAACAGAGTGCTTAACGGTATACAAAGGAGCAGTATCCTTACCTGTTGGAGAATGCGGCCGTATACATTCGACCGATAAAAAACTTGAATATCGGAAAAAATATATAAATGATAGCAATGTGTGTTATGATAATAATTGTGAAACTTGTGGATTTGAAACATTTTCTAAAAATCGAATACTATCCAAAGAAATTGATTCAAGAAAAGGTCCTTTAAGTAAGTATCAAAGAAATAAGCTCAAACATTTTTGTCGAAAATTCACAACAGTTTTAAATGAATTTGTAAATACTGAAGCTCTAAAAAAGGAAGACATTTCAAATTTGGAAAACTGTAATTTAAATGAATTTGTAGACAGAACTATACCATGTACAGAGTGTTATGGATACTGTGATGACTGTAAAGGAAACGTTTGCAAAAAATATGTTGTATTTAGTCTGTTCATGTCGGGAAGAATTGATGTCCTTTTGAAGTTACATGAACTTAATCGTATTGATATATATGAAGCTTTAACTAAAAATTACGGTGGACAAGCTGTTGGTAATGGATATGCATTTTTAATTATATATCATCTTTTACCGTTTTATCTCGAGTCAAATGCTATCATCCAATTGGGATATCAAAATGATCCATCCAAATGGGGATCTCTAAATCCAAACGGAGGATATTTGTATCGTGATTTGATGTCTGATTGTGATTTTAAGACATTCATTCCATCTTTACGAAATTTACTTAGTCCAGATACTTTTATGAAAGATACAAAGGCAACGCAAACATTGCTGAAAGAAGTATTTCGATGTATATATCAGTATGTTTATTTAATGAGAAAATTCAAACTTCGCGATCCTTTGGAACCAAGGGAATTACTTCAAACTTTGCATTATCGTTTCGGTTTGTCATATAAAAACCTAGATGTTATGTTAAATGAAATGGATCTAGTAGATTAACGTTTTTGTAAAAATAAACATCTTCATGAACAAAAAATTTCGTTTGAAGATTTCAGTATTTTGTTTTTATTATTATTGTAATATTTATTATAAATGTAGTAAATTACATTAATATATTTTTATACATTAGTGTTTTTTTTTTAAATAAAATTTCTTGTTGTTCAAACACATTCTATTTGAATGTTTTTATATTTCGATGATATATCCTACTTTTTAGCATGAAACCAAGTATATGGGAGCTTTTAATGGTTGCAAGTGATTTGGCAAAATCTTTTAAAGCTTTGGAGGTTGTTGGAAAAGGTATATTCAAGCAGTTGTCTAAAATAATATTTGGTAAACTTGATTGCTAGCGTAAACACTCACAACTCTTGTGGTTTGCATAGTCATTCAAAGTTTTGTCAAATTATGTCTAAACTAAATTAATATCCAAATAAGGGATTAAAAATTGAATACGAGTAGGAGACAAATCTACTTTTAAAAAAAAATCCGGGACAGCATATTAAAATACAGAACTGCCCCGGGAATAACAGGACGAATGGTCATTTAACAAAGGCGATAAAATCAAATTTCAAATCTTCTTATTAAGGAGTTTTTGCCTTTCACACTAACAGCAAGTGTTTCAAAAACAAGCGTTTGCATTACAGAATAATAAATAAATAGAACAAAAAAAAAAAGTGCAGCAAGTGTTTCAAAAACAAGCGTTTGCATTACAGAATAATAAATAAATAGAACATGGAGGAGGAGGAGGAGACGGAGGAGTTGATGAACTGTGGTTTACATGCAAATAGACTGTTACTTTAAGGTCATTTACGGCTATATTATTCACTCGTTAAATCCAGGTGTAAGATTAAATCCACGTATGAATTGTTCATTTTACTAATTTCTTAGCCATAAGTTTTATAGGTATGTTCGCTCACAGAAAATAATACTTACAATAAACAAATTACAAAAAACTAGAAAACGTATAGATTTTATATGAAAATAAACGAACAAAAAAGAATAATTTACATCTGGATGCTAAATTTAAACTACTGTATAATATGGCCGTTAAGGTGTAGGGCATTTTATGCTACCTTTACACGGTCAGTCATTTGAAATCCCAAAAAGAAAATCTCCAAGGACAAAATTCCCAAGTGAAAATGGAGCAAAATCAAAATCATAAGAGAAAATCTTCAAAGGGACGAAATCCCCAAGCGAAAATCCCAAAATAAGCAGTATAGTAAATCAAGCAATAAAATCGCCGCGATTTTATATGTATAATATCAATGGGCCATATTCATAGATGTTTGACAAGTTCTTATTAAGTTGTTTACATTTTAACTTTAATAATCCTTAATTGAGGATTGGTAAAGCTGAAATGCGCTGTTTCGCTACGAGTTATCAAAATTAGCGCTAAATTATCTTTGCTCTTTAGTACAAACGACTACTGCAGCACCACACGTATAGCCTACCCTATACTAAAAATTGCTTTAAAAAAACGCGGTAATAGGGAATTTTGGGTCTTCGTGTGTCGCTGCAATAGTCAAGATTGTACTAAAGAGCAAAGATAACTTAGTGTTAATTTTGACAACCCATATTTCAACTTTACCATATACGTGTAGCGCTGTAGTAGTCAAGTTAATACTAAAGAGCAAAGGTAACTTCGTTCTAATTTTTACTACGAATTGCGCCTTTCAACTTTACCAATGCTCAATTGCACTCAAATGGCGAAATCTTGTTATGACTTTACCCAAACCTAGGGGTGAAAGAGTGCAAGGTGCTTACGTGACAAGTGAACAATAGACTCATTCTCAATTGAGGATTGGTAAAGTTGAAATACGCAAAGTGTAGTCAAAAATTGCACTAACTTATCTTTGCTCTTTAGTAAATACTTGTTTACTACAGCGATACACGTACATGGAAAAATTGAAATACGCAATAGGTAGTCAAAATTATAACTAACTTACTTGTCTTTGCTATTTAGTACAAACTTGACTACTGCAGCGCCACACGTATAGGCTCCAATCCCCTATTAAATTTTTAGCACTTTGGTGTTGGTTGGTCAAACCATTGACGTATTACATATGGACCGCCAGTAGCCAACTTCACGCGTGTTCCAAAATAACTAGGGGCGGCATCGACTACTAGCGGAAAATCTGCGTAGCAGTGATATGACTTTTTTATTTAAATATTTACTATTGAAATATTTTGGAGGAAAATGTTATCAAACTTCTTTTATTTTACAAAACAAACCCACTCTCTATGGCATGAGTTACTTACAGATGAATATACTATCGTTGTCATTTAAATTTTAATGGCGAAATTAGTACACGTATTTAACACTAAAAGATGATGGCGTATTTAGGCTGTTTTTAGCTGGAACAACTTTTTTTGGATGTTTGTATGAAAATTTCAACCGACTGGCGGTCCATATCTAGTACGTCAATTGGTCAAACTTTCCTCAATGACACATGCATTGACGTATTAGGTATGGACCGCCAGTAGCCAACTTCACGCGTGTTCCAACATAACTAGGGGCGCCATCAACTAATAGCAGGGAATCTGCGTAGCAGTTATATGATTTCTTTAATTAATTATTTACTATTGAAATATTTTGGTGGAAATTATTATCAAACTACTTTTATTTTACAAAACCCATCCACTCCTTATGCCATGAGTTACTTACAGATGAATTTATTATCGTTTTCATTTAAATTCTTATGGCGAAATTAGTAAACGTATTTAACACTAAAAGATGATGGCGTTTTTAGGCTGTTTTTAGCTGGAACAACTTTTCTTGGCTGTTTGTATGAAAACTTCAACCGACTGGCGGTCCATATCTAGTACGTCAATAGGGAGTTTTACCATCTTGTCAAAGCTCACACTATGGTGAAGACAGATTGAAATATGTATCGCGCTTTTTTCAAACTGTCAAACTCAAGATCTTGGAGAAAACAATTTGGAAATAATTTTTAAATGCGGTATTCTTTTTTGTGTGAAATTTGTGATTTCCGTGGCTTAAAAATTTATTTTAATTAGCAAAACCAACAATTTTCACAATTTTCGCGCACAAATCTTTAAAATTCCCGCTTTTGTTTTCAATCAATTTTTCAACAATGATAAAAAAAAAATCAGCTGTTCACCATACTGCTGTTTTTGACAATTCTGTGAGAACGAGAAAGAGATATATCGTTGTTACCTAAAAAGCCCTATGGACACATGACATTGGAAATTCCAATTTCACAATTTTATATAAATAAAAATTATCATAATAATTTCATTTAATTTCGATTGCATATTGAAGTCGTTGAATCCTTTGTTATTTGTAGTGTAATTAAGTTTTATTTTATTTATTCAAAGAATAGCATCTCGGAATCGAAAAACTTGAATTAATTGTAAATCAACTCAAATCTATAAATCTACTGACCAAAGAAGATAAGAATCATTTGAATACCAAGGTCCAAGGCCTTCAAAGAAGAAAATAAACGATCATTCGCATTAAATTACTACAAGTGACGAATTTAAACATGTCTTGTCATTTGGCTCATAAGATACCCTGGGATTGTTTAGCAGAGTGCTTAACGGTATACAAAGGAGCAGTATCGTTACCTGTTGGAGAATGCGGCCGTATACATTCGACCGATAAAAAACTTGAATATCGGAAAAAATATATAAATGATAGCAATGTGTGTTATGATAATAATTGTGAAACTTGTGGATTTGAAACATTTTCTAAAAATCGAATACTATCCAAAGAAATTGATTCAAGAAAAGGTCCTTTAAGTAAGTATCAAAGAAATAAGCTCAAACATTTTTGTCGAAAATTCACAACAGTTTTAAATGAATTTGTAAATACTGAAGCTCTTAAAAAGGAAGACATTTCAAATTTGGAAAACTGTAATTTAAATGAATTTGTAGACAGAACTATACCATGTACAGAGTGTTATGGATACTGTGATGACTGTAAAGGAAACGTTTGCAAAAAATATGTTGTATTTAGTCTGTTCATGTCGGGAAGAATTGATGTCCTTTTGAAGTTACATGAACTTAATCGTATTGATATATATGAAGCTTTAACTAAAAATTACGGTGGACAAGCTGTTGGTAATGGATATGCATTTTTAATTATATATCATCTTTTACCGTTTTATCTCGAGTCAAATGCTATCATCCAATTGGGATATCAAAATGATCCATCCAAATGGGGATCTCTAAATCCAAACGGAGGATATTTGTATCGTGATTTGATGTCTGATTGTGATTTTAAGACATTCATTCCATCTTTACGAAATTTACTTAGTCCAGATACTTTTATGAAAGATACAAAGGCAACGCAAACATTGCTGAAAGAAGTATTTCGATGTATATATCAGTATGTTTATTTAATGAGAAAATTCAAACTTCGCGATCCTTTGGAACCAAGGGAATTACTTCAAGCTGTGCAATATCGTTTCGGTTTGTCATATAAAAACCTAGATGAATAAAATGGACCTAGTAGATTAACGTTTTTGTAAAAATAAACATCTTCGTGAACAAAAAATTTCGTTTGAAGATTTCAGTATTTTGTTTTAATTATTATTGTAATATTTATGATAAATGTAGTAAATTACATTAATATATTTTTATACATTAGGGTTTTTTTTATATAAAATTTCTTGTTGAACATCCTTTTTGAATGTTTTTATATTTCGATGATATATCCTACTTTTTAGCATGAAACCAAGTATATGGGAGCTTTTGATGGTTGCAATTGATTTGGCAAAATCTCTTAAAGCTGTGGAGGTTGTTGGAAAAGATATATTCAAGCAGTTGTCTAAAATTATATTTGGTAAACTTGATTGCTAGCGTAAACACTCACAACTCTTGTGGTTTGCATAGTCATTCAAAATTTTGTCAAATTATGTCTAAACTAAATTAATATCCAAATAAGGGATTAAAAATTGAATACGAGAAGGAGACAAATGTACTGTATTTCTTAAAAAAAAAAAAGATCCGGGACAGCAATTTAAAATACAGAACTGCCCTACTTGTTGTCATTTAACAAAGGCGATAAAATCAAATTTCAAATCTTCTTAATAAGGAGTTTTTGCCTTTCACACCAATGAAAAAAAAGTGCAGCAAGTGTTTCAAAAACAAGCGTTTGCATTACAGATAAATATATAAATAGAACATGGAGGAGGAGGGGGAGACGGAGGAGTTGATGAACTGTGGTTTGCATGCAAATAAACTGTTACTTTAAGGTCATTTACGGCCATATTATTCACTCGTTAAATCCAGATGTAAGATTAAATCCACGTATGAATTGTTCATTTTACTAATTTCTTAGCCATAAGTTTTATAGGTATGTTCTCTCACAGAAAATAATAATTACAATAGACAAATTACAAAAAACTAGAAAACGTATAGATTTTATATGAAAATAAACGAACAAAAAAGAATAATTTACATCTGGATGCTAAATTTAAACTACTGTATAATATGGCCGTTAAGGTGTAGGGCATTTTAAGCTACCTTTACACGGTCAGTCATTTGACATTAATCTGCAATTTAGTGTTTGTAAAAATAATTCTATATGCGTGCATTTGTTTGACAAAAACTCAAAACCCTTTTGCATTGACGTACTAGATATGGACCACCAGTCGGATGAAATTTTCATACAAACGGAGAAAAAAAGATGTTCCAGCTAAAAGCGGTCTAAAATCGCCATGATTTAGTAGTGTTAAACACGTGTACAAATTTCGCCATACATTTTAAATGAAAACTATGACATATTCATATGTAAGTAAGTCAATAACATGTGGAGTGGATTTGTTTTGTAAAATAAAAGTAGTTTGATAACAATTTCCACCAAAATATATCAAATCTGCTACGCAGATTCCCTGCTAGTAGTTGATGGCGCCCCTACCCCTAGTTATGTTGTAACACGCGTGAAGTTGGCTACTGGCGGTTCATATCGTCAAACAAATGCACGCATTCAGACTTATTTTTACAAACACACTATATTACAGATTGATGTCAAATGACTGCATACCATGTAATATGTGTTTGTTTGTCTGGATGCGTGCATTTGTTTAACGAAAAATCAAAACCCTTTTGCTGAAATTTTGAAATTGAAATTTTGTTTTATTATTGTTGAAAAATTGATTGAAAACAAGAATGGGAATATTAATGTTGTGCGCGAAAATTGTTAATAGTGTATTATTAAACTTTTTAGTCACGGAAGTCTCAAATTTATACACATATTCGTAGTCAGGGGCCCAACTATGTAACTCGATTCTACAATTAAAATAATCGAATTTGCAAAATCCGAACTCTGTAAATCTATAAGAACGTTCTATTAAACGAAAGTCGAATGAAAAAAATTTCCTTTCGCAAATTTGGCACTACCTAACTCGAAAGTAGATGTCAAAACCATTCGAATTCGCATAATATTGTTCGCATGCAAATGTGTTTTCGAGCAATCCTTTAAAATTAAACGAAAGCATACAATATGCATGAAAACATATTTTTTGTAATTGTTAATATTTATTTAACTGTTTTTAACTAATCAATAATACATTTTCAACGTAAGGACTCACTTAAAAGTGCGAAAACAAAAGCTTCTCAATTCAATGTTCTTGGCCAACACAATGACGAAACGCACCGATTTTTACAAACAAAAATTCAAGGATCAACACATAAATTCATCTTCTAAAAGCGCTATTTTTATTGCAAAACTGAAAATAAAACATTTCACTCTGTAATCGCTTTAATATATGGACTTGCATTTTTAATAATTCTTTTTGCGATAAGCACCATTATACCTACCTCCGTGTTTTGTACAAAGTACAATGTATTGCATTTATAGCGTTTTTTCTTATTCCAATTTACTTTCCATTGGAAAAAATCTGATAAAACTCAACAACTTAAGTTAATATTTTCATTCAAAAACTTGATTTAATTTAAAATGTTTCACAAAAAAAAAAAATGTTTATTGACTCCATTGACGTATTAGGTATGGACCGCCAGTAGCCAACTTCACGCGTGTTCCAACATAACTAGGGGCGCCATCAACTACTAGCAGGGAATCTGCGTAGCAGTGATATGATTTTCTTAATTAATTATTTACTATTGAAATATTTTGGTGGAAATTATTATCAAACTACTTTTATTTTACAAAACACATCCACTCCTTATGCCATGAGTTACTTACAGATGAATATATTATCGTTTTCATTTAAATTCTAATGGCGAAATTAGAACACGTATTTAACACTAAAAGATGATGGCGTTTTTAGGCTGTTTTAAGATGGAACAACTTTTCTTGGCTGTTTGTATGAAAATTTCAACCGACTGGCGGTCCATATCTAGTACGTCAATGATTGACTCCTTTTTCAATTCATCTGTCAAATAGAATGCGAGACTCGTTCGAAAATCGGAAATATTGTGGGATATTTTTGGGACTTATTTTATTCGATTCTCATTTCATACATAGTGCCAGTTGAAAGTAGAATCGGAAATGATTTGCGAATAGAATCAAAAGTAGAATCGAGTTACATAGTTGGGCCCCAGCTGTTTGCAAATCCTCCAATGGCTTCGTGAGTATACTGAAAATTTTAGGATACTTTCAGATTTATTTCCCCGCCGCAGCTATATGGTCGTTCAGTTGTGTTTTAACATGGAATTACAACAACAGTAAAGTAAGCGAACCACAATAGTTGCGCACGCGAACGCAAGCATTGAAATTATGTATCGCGCTTTTTTCAAACTGTCAAATTCAAAATCTTGTAAAATATTTGTTAAGTAATCTCTTTTTTTTTTGTGAAATTTGTCATCCGCGTACTGCTGATTTTGACACTGCTCGGCGAACGAGAAAGAGATATATCGTTGTAAAATAAAGCGACCTTTACATGGTCAGTCAGAGGCCGTCTGTCTTCTACACTTATAATCTACACATATAAATAGCTAAAACTACTGGTGATCCATTTTGATAACTTGTACACCTTTTTCATTTTAATAAGCCTACGATAAATGATAGAAAACTAATTCTTCGAATAGGAAACTAACGACCATTAATAATAATCTATGGTGATTATATTCTTTTATGCAATTCAAAACATTCGCGTCGTACAATTGTCTGAATTAACAAAAATACCAAGTTGTGTGTAATCTGAACAGGACTCACCCCGCCGCACTCAAATTCCAAATTTAAACAGGCTTAATAAAATAACTAATGTAGAGGTTCACTTATTTAATCCAGCTGCTCAGCTTATCCATAAACTGCCATTTTTGAATTGCTGTCGAGTCTCGCTCGAGTGTTGGCTACGAAATTTCACTACAAAAGAAACAGAAAAAAGCAAACCAAACCAAGTTGTAAAATTACAAATCAAAATCAAATTACGCAGAAAAGCGAAAGCGATACCGGCCAGTTAATGAAAAGCTAAATAACTAAAGAACAAACTCTCAATTAATCAAATTAATATTGTATAATTTGCAACAGTATTTATTTGTGCACTTGCCACTTTGCCAGTTGTTCAACATTTTCTTTTTAAAGTTCCGAACAATCGGAACACTGGGAAACGGCAAGAAAATTGTTGGTTGGGTCTTGGGTATTTAAAGGCGATCCTTAAACCTGCCGGTACTTGGTAAGATACATTTCTTTAAGCTGAGAATTAAAGAAATAAAAGAAGAAAAGGTTGGTTGTGTTTCTGTAAATCTATTCCAGAAATAATAATTTTTAATTTAGATTGATGGCCATTAGTTGAGCTCTATAATATCTTGAACAAATAAAAATACGTCATTTGACCAGAAAAAACAGATTATTATACAAAGGATTCATAAGTTGGTAAGCATTTATATAAATTTTTCATAATAATTGCAACAAGTGGTTCTCAATATCTCGCTTTTATTTAAAAGCTTAAGTTTATAAATTATAAACAATGAAAATATCTCTTATATGTTTCAACTTCATTATCCTCGAGGGTTGAAGTAATATATTTTTCCTTAAGCCATGTGCTTTTCGGCACTCAAAATCAAAACAATGGAGCAATGAAACAGATTTATGAAAAGTATAAAATACAACATTTGTGAACTTTCTTAAGAACATATTCTAATAAAAAAAAATCTAACTGTTGATTTCTTTTATTTTGGACTAATAAATTAGAGATTTAAGAAAATACTAATGTGGACAAGGGTCGTGTCTAGTTTCGCACGATGGGTTGAGATATTTTTGCCCTTGCATTCGCCATTAATACTGCTTTGTATCACTGTTGTATTTAAAGACTTTCAGGTCAGTGTCATGCTCGTGGTACAGTCCGTACAGTTTCCATTCCATATTATGATTTTGTCTCAAAACAGCTTAAAGCGTTTTCATTCACCTTTAACAATGTCTATTCGTTTGCACCATACCTAAAGATGATAAGTATCTTATACCCGGACACTTTAGCTTCCACTTTCCATACAAAATGCATACAATGAGTGTTATTTTTTTTTTGTTAATTTTTTGTTGATTATTTCGAGAAAATTGTTAATTAACTAGAAAAGTGTTTTATACTTCTTATAGTTAATTTATACATTGAAAAAATGTAAACAAAAATTATAATTCGTTCGAAATTTTGCATACCCATAGCTGCACCCATCCGGTTAGGGTTACAACTGGGCCACCCAGGTACCGTTATTCAATAAAATTGCTATACAAAACAAAAAGTTAGGTTAAATCCGAAAAGAAAATTACTTTTTAATCAGTCTTAACGATGTTTTCTCATTTTAATATTTTAATAATCCTTTTCTATTTAGACTTCCCCCAACCTGTAAAAAAATATCAACTTTCAAAGTGTGCTAAAGTCTACTAAAGTCGCACCAAAAGTACATACTTTTATACACACATAACCAGAAAACACCCAAAGAATCTTTCTCTCAGCACCCAAGCCTGTTTAGTCCGAACTTTTCAAGGTCCATCTTTTCGCCACATACAGCACGACTGGAATAATTAAGTCTTGTATAACGTTTCTTTGGTTCTGTGATAGAGGGTCTTAACAATTTCTGCATATTCATCCTACGCAAGCAGACGAGTTTTTCGGAGATGACGAGATGGTTACTGAGGACAGTGTCATGGACACTATCATACTCGACTTTAAATCAACGAAAAAGTGGTGTGTATTATAATTCCTGAGTTTTGTCCAAGAACGGTTAACTTGACTCTCCTAAATCCATCCAGATAAGGCCAATCAAATTGTTGACAAACAGTTTGAGGCGATTACACAGTATAGGATGCTAATTTCTCTTTATTTGTCACATGTCAGAGCGTTTCTTTTTTTGTGGATGGAGTACTCTATACCAAGGAATCATTCATCGGGTATATTTTCATCCAACCAAATTTAAGATCAGTTGGTGTATCTTCCTTGTAAAAATATATCGTGATGCTTTGAACTATTCGGTTAATAAGCCATCTACACTGTTATTCGTGCTTAGTTTGGCAATCACTAATCGTATTTCATTAAGGTTAGGTGGACAAAAACACTGACCATCATCTTCCAAATTGAATTAAATAAATGTTTATATAATAAATGCTACTAACTCTGGTTCTTGTTTGCAGCATTGGTAGATCTCGTTTTCCAATTCTAAATCTTATTAAAATCAAAAACATAATAATTATTCAAGCTCAAAGACAAAAAAAAGTGTTTCAATTTTTTTTTTCATTTTAAATACTTTCAGATCAATATAAACAATCAACGTTTTTTTAAAATAAACTGAAATTGCATCGATAAAGCCGTGTGTCTTGTATTCACGAACCAAAAACACAATTAAAAAGCAACTATCATATAATGGAGATTAATTTGGTACTAGTAAAATAGTCAACGCCAAGTCAACCATTTCAATATGTATACAATGAATGGTGTACGTAAGTGATAGTTTTCTAAGTTATTCCAACATAATTTAAACACTTAGTGAGAGAAAGGATCTCGTAGAACTATAATAACCGTAAGGAAAAAGAATCAAATTAATATAAGAAGCACATACTTATTTAAAGATTATTTAACTAGAATTTTATTTATAAGAAACAATATTGTATAATATTTATTTATTTTTAAACAATAATTAATTAATGGTGATTTCAAATTGGTAAATAGGTTCAGTCTCATGTTACAAACAAAAAAACAAACAGTAAAAAGCTTAAAATAGGAAGCATAAAGCGTTAGAATCAAATTCTGTTCTGTGATATCAATAACTATTTTTTTTTATTTCTCTTTGATGCCGAATTATAACTTAATTTAAATTATTTAATGGAAACGATAAATAGTCATTCATTTTTACACAGAGACAAATCTCTTAATTTACTTCACTTGGTGAACGATCGTGAAAATGGTTTCGATCGTCGTTACCACTATCACAATCGCTCTCCAAAGAAATTCTGTATAGAATTTTTCAAATGCATTCCACCAAATCTAACCATAGCCAATGTGGAGAAACATCCAAATTTTATAAGAAAATTCAGTGCCGACGGAAATTATTTAATTTGTTTTTCCAGAGATCAACAAACTTTGGAAAGTTATAAATTTTTAGGTACAGTAAATGCCTGTGAAATGTTATACAAATGGAAAAGTGAATACATTCGACCTGATACTTCTAAAGGATTGGGCAAACACATTCGGCAAAATATATTTAATCAATTGTTTCAATTGCATTGGTCTATTCAATTAACTTCGACATTTATGCGTCCTTTGTACAGAGAGTTTAGTATTTTTACAGATGATGGAAAGTATGTTATTGTGGCAAGCCATTTGCCTGTTCCAGATGAAAATCTTCCATCGTATTATACCTTGAATTCAATAAATCGGTTTCAAACTCAATTTGATTTGTATTGGTATCGATTTTATATTATTCGATTGAGCGATGGCACTGTTAGTGATACCATAGAATTTTCCTATGATTTCATCAATCTATCCCACAATCATGGTGTTGCAATAAAAAAAAATATGATGGCTGTAGTTTCTTGGTTCAACCAATCAATAACTATAATAAAATTAAAAGAAGGAAAATTTATTAGGGACTTTACAATCGGACGTTATCCTCATGGAACTGATGAATGTATGTGCAACAACATACCTGAATACGAAGAAGCTTGCATGAGACTTGATACTAGATTTGGCGGTTTAAAGCAAAAAATCATAATCGGTTTGTATAAGAAAGCTTTAGATTTTCCCAAAAGTAGACATACTGAGATGTTACGCTTATTCTATAGTAGATATACATTTTACGAAGCTATGGAGATTTATAAAGTACAATTTATTGATAGCGACAATTTGCTTATACGATATGATATCCACAACAAAAAATTAAGTAAACCCATGCTTGAAAATACTGACGTCTTTAAATTATTTATTGTCTATAATCTTTGTGAAAATGAAATTTTAAAAATTTCCTCTGAAAGATCCACCGATCTTTTGTGGATGCTTACGAATTTCTTTGATGATTTTCGTAAAACTAAATCTATTTTTACCGGACGAGCACCATCATCTCCAAGTAATAATGTGCAATTGCAAACATTTCAAAAGCGATTGATAACTTCTTTTCCAGGAGGTACAGGTGAAGCTGCATATAAATTACTTCCACAAATTCCTTTGTCTGTGCAAAGTTTCTCCGTTTCGCCGTATTTAGATTTGAATATCTTTAACTATAGTGTAAAATTAATTACGGCTTTGGAAAGACCAAGATATTCTACATGGGAACCAATACAGTTTAGTGATCGTGAAACAGGTGTTACTTTGTTTCGTATCAATCCTGGAGTACTTGAATTAGAAAACACTGATCAACAAAATCGAATGGGATCACCCAAAGAATTGGTTGCTTATCTGTTTCATCCTTTCGAACCATTTGCTATAAGCGTGCAGAAGATATCAAATCAATATGTTACAAATTTTCATATTCGAAATGAAGGTACGATCGTAAGTAGATAATAAATGTTGTTGAATAGTTATTAACAAATGACTTAATTTTCTATGATGGAAAACTTGGAGATTCTTAATTTTAAATAAAATTCTTGTGACAGAAACAGAAACAAAAGGTGCTACGAGTAAATTAAAATATTATATCAATAAATATTACAAATTTCTGAATACTATAAAATGATGAAGCTTTCTTGTTGCTGCAGATGTTCTATTCATATGGCTTTAAATACTTCTGCAATATATCTTGTGGTTGAAAATTAGAAATTGATGAAACCACTTTTATTCGTAGCTTAAAATTTATAGATTGGTTCATTCTTTCAACAGATCTGTACACCAAAACCGGCAACGATTTTTCACAAATTATTATTTTATTTTTATAGTTTTCTCATACTGTACTGTTTTAACTTGAAATCGCCATCTGAAAACTCGTATACCATATAGGAAGTTTAAGTAGACGACCAGATAGAATTGTTTTTTCCCATAATAAAAATGAAATGTTTACAAAAAAGTTATTCACTGCGAAACTTACTTTGTGAGGAGATGAATGTTGCTCAACAACGGCCGGTGTCGCCGGAAGTGTCTTCCGACTAACGCCTGCGCAACTAGTTGTTAACGAGATTTATCGATGCGTGGAAACGATGCGTCGAACGGATGTGGTGAAGCAGTCGAGGTTGCCGGGAGTGACTCCTAACTAACCACTGCAAACCAATCCAAAAGAGAAGAGAAATACGACGAAACGACGAATGTGTAAATGCGTAAATACAATGATCGCCTGGAGGAACTCCTAGCTAATCAAAAGTTTTTACAGTTCAAGTCCAGATGAAGAGCCCCGATGAATACAACTAAGTGATTGCCTGAAGTAACTCCTAGCGAATCAAAAATTTAAAAGATCGAATGGCTTGTTTGCTAGACACAAGAAAAGACTTCTTTTTATATTTTTTACAAACACTTTATTGCTATGTAGTCAATAATAAAACCAAAGACAGTTACAGTTTCAATGTGACGGGAATTATTAATTTTTTTTCATTTTATTCAATTACATCATTACCTTGAACCGTCCTTTATTCATGCCTATTAATTCTGTCGAAAGTTAGGCTTGACACGCCTGAGATCGGATATATCATATTGAACAATAACTGTTCAGACGCCCCTTTCTCGTAATCACAAAGAGTTTTTGTTAAAATGGCTAGGTCCCGTTTAGCAACGACATACACCGTCACTCTCTTTCTCCTGCCAGATCGAATCCCGCTATTTTCTATTTTTTGAACAATGATAACCTTTTCACTTGACATATTTCTTAGTCCGATTCCACTGTTACGCGACAAAAAGTTTTTAAACCAAGACTAGTAATTGAATTAAAGCTTCTTTCTCTGCTACCTTAATATTTTCATTCTGAAATTTTCTTAACATTTTGCTTACCCCCATCCCCTACATCTACCTATTGTGAACTAGCTTCTACCTTTGTTATAAAAAACCGTACCCCCTTTCTGACTAGGCTAACCGAAGGTGAGTCCAGGAAATTGCTGCACAAAATCATATCTT
This sequence comes from Baccha elongata, assembly GCA_951217065.1. Lineage (NCBI taxonomy): Eukaryota > Metazoa > Arthropoda > Insecta > Diptera > Syrphidae > Baccha > Baccha elongata. The sequence goes on along the minus strand of OX578273.1, from coordinate 80,874,309 downwards.
GATCTTGGTGATCGTCATTCACTACCATGATGCTTATTTTAAGCTTGACCTTTTCGGACTGTACCCACTTCGTGATTTTCCCCAAAGGGGTGACTTTTCCGCCTTGATATCCGGTCAAGGTATTGTCTGTCTATTGTTTTTCACAATGCTACTTTTGATGGTGGAACAGTCGCCACCAAGATCGACAAAAGCCCTTGATGGACATAAAAAGACTCATCTTTACTACTTTTGGGTTCACGGCATTCATTAGCGAAGTGTCCTTTGCCATGGCAATTATAGCAAACTCTCTTGCCTTTATCTGTGCGTTTTTTTTGTACATTCTCGCGAGATGACCAACGTTTAGGGAAACTTCGTTTTTCTATTATTTGTCTTCCAGAAGATGTTCCCGCTAATCGAATTGATCTAGTAACCTCCTGAACTCTAGCTCTGTTTTCTTTTTGTTGCTTAATCGAGAAATAGTTTTTTTTATTTTCAGGAGAAGTTCTTCGAAATTCTGACATGATGACGCCGTCAGCATATTTATTAGACTTTTGTCTGTATCTGAAGATTGTTGACTGTCAACTTAAGTAACGGTTTTTAGATATGGCCAACAAATGTAAACGGTTTAACTTTGTAAATCATATAAGAATATTTATAAAGACTGAAACAGCATCATAATCATTTTTGGCAGATCACTCAGGAGAGTGAACAGGACAACATTTTGTTTCCTTATAACGCACTGCTATATTATTGCACACAGGTGTATAATTAATGTTTTTCCTTATTATTTGTTTTAAAAAAAATATTTTTTTATGCTTTATTTTTTGAGGAGAGAACCTCTTTATTCGACAATTCAATTAAATCTAACTTAAAGCTAACAATCATGTTCTCAAATTTACCTTACACGGAATGCATCGTCAGCTTAACCTGTCGCCGTTGCCGCTGCTGCTCGGTGCACATGCACCGGTGTCGGGTAATCGTTGCTGTTATTTATCTTCCAGACGCATCGTCATCAGTTTTGTGGTTGTGGGAATAAATGTTTTTCTCATTCTGGTGAGAATGGAATGTTGTTATTTGAAACATTTTTTTCCTTTAACTTATATACTGCTGGTCGCTTGATTGTGGCCACTTTATATAACATTTATTACCTGCCGGTACTTGTATACTTTCAAAAAACAAAACCGTAAGGCGTGACTCGAAAATCCATTGAAATTTATATATATAATATGTATATTGAGTTTTTCACCTTATAGTAAAAACATTTTTAATAGCATATCTGCTACAAAAACAGTTTTTTTTATATAAATTTTTAAGTTAAATTTATGTTCACATCATGAACCATAGGGTAGCAGAAACTATTTAAAAACTGTTTAATTTTAACAAATTGAAATGAATGTTTGCATCATATGCAATGGGGAAGTAGTGCTATTTACATACAAAAGAAAATGAATAATCATAATCAATGTGTATAAAAGAAATCCACTATTTTTTAAAAAAAATCTTCTTAACAAAAGAGTGTGTTAAAATCTTCGCTGGCCACGAAGATTCCTTTGCTCGAACGAACTGCTAAGAATTGAAACGCACTCTTCTTGGTAAATAATTGAATGGTTTATTCCCTATAAAAGGATAATATTTAATATGATAATATATACATATTTAACAATATGTAACTATCTTACTATTTTTAGCAGCTTCCTCGTGACTACTTATAAGTTCGAACACAACAATATCAATGAAAAGCTATTTTTATAATTTTCTCTTCTAATAATTCAATGCAAACATGATTTGTAAATTAATGAATATCAAAGTAGTTTCTCAACAAGTAAACAATTACTTTAAAAAATGTAAATGCAAACATAATATCTAAAACTAAGTTTATAAAAAGTGGTTTTTTGACAGAGTGTATGGTCTAGGACGTTCTTAACTTTTTAACAGAGTGAGTTTATTTTTTGCTAGATTTTTAAGTAAAAGGCATGTTTCCATAATGAGCCATTAAGCTCATTTAAAAACTGTTTAAGTTTCATACAAAAGAAAACAGAATTTTTGTTTAAAATCTTCTAATTAATAGTTGTTTTTAGATAATATTATGTTTCAACACATGTACAATAGAGTAGGCATATTCAATTAAAAAAACATAAAAGGGAACACATGTATGTATGTTCACATTTTAAACAATCGGAGGGTAGCAAAAACGTTTTCCAAAAATGTTTAAATTTTACAAGTTAAAATAAATATTCACATCATGTTCAATGGGGAAGTAGGGTTATTTACAAACACAAGATATCATATATATATCGTATGTATATTAAATTATGTGCATTGGGGAAGTAGAACCATTCGCTATAAGGTTATCTAACCTTAGTTCCAATGTATTTCTTACCAATCTATCAAAGACTTCTCTCATTATATTTATATGCTCTGAGACAGAAATCTCAGTCGCTTTCATTATGGTCAGTATAAATTTTTATTTTAACTATAACTGTTATATCGCGAATATTTTATAAACAAATCTTTGGAATTAAGAAGGTGCATTCTTTAAGTCAAAAGGCATTTTTGTATACTACTCATACTATCACATAAGTGTAACAATAGATGTTTATTTAATTGATTCATCGCTTATTTGAATATGATGAAATGCATTCTTTAAGTCCAGCAAGGAGAATATTTTTTTTCCAGCTAATCTATCAAGTAAATAATCTATAATTGTTAATGGATAATTGTCTTTCAAAGTAACTATATTTAATACACGATAGTCTACACAAAGTCTAATATCCCCCGTTTTCTTTGTTTAGTAATACTATAGGCGATGCATATTCAGATTTACTATGTCTGATCACTCCTTTTTTTACCATCTCATCTAAATTTTTTTGGATCTGACCTTTCTTATAGTAAGATATTTGTCGAGGAATTATCATAATATAAAATTAGCTACATTTGGCACTCATTTTCTGGTTTATCAGGACGTTTACAATTTAAACAGTTTGCTTTGGCTTTTCCCATAATACTGTTTCTTCAGTGTTTTTACTTTGTTGATAAGTTCGTTTTTTTGTTTTTTGTCTGTTGTGAGGGTGATAATACGATGAAGATCCGCAATTTCTTTTCGTGCCAAAATGATTAGCTCAGTAAAGAAAAGATTGTTTTTAAATGGTTTATTTTAAATATTTTATTGCTCGGAATAGTGGACTGTATATAAATGCTCTTGGTTGCCGTTGACCGCTCGTGATCACTGCTCGATTAGAACTTACTTACTTGCTTTCCTCCGATTCGATTTCGTTTTGGTTTAAATGGTTCTGTCTGCGGTTTTTCTCTTATTTTCTTTAGAGATTGTTTTTGTTTTTTTATTGTCTTTCCTGATATTGAAAGATGGTAATCGGTTTCGGTCCAGCAGTCTATGGTGTTGGGGTGTTGGTGTGTATTTTGTTGGCGGGGTTGACCCTTCAGGAATGTATTCTTCGATTTTCTTGTTCTTCAGCTCTTCCAGATGTTTTCCCCACTTCTCTCAATGCTATCGAATTCCAGCTGTGACATTTAGTATTTGTATATTTGGTATTTCGCAGGATCGCCATGTAGTGTTTAGCTACTTTTGGTAATTAAAGCGTACCACGCTGTGTTAGATTAAGCGATTACTCGCGGCCAAATTTGAGACAAAGAACGTTTTGTTTCCAGTGTTCAAATCACAAGTCTGACTTTATTGGCTTTGAATATTCCCTATATACTAATTTTAACCTAACTTAACCTATTGGCTACAATATCATAATTAGGATCTTATTACTATTGAGAGAATGAATTCAATTGAGTGGAATGCTGATGTTATGCCATGACAAACATACTCGATTGCATTGCACTTTACATTTTTGTTACTCATTTGTTAAATGGGCAATGGCGTCTTCTTTCTTTTAATTGTCTTTCTTTATGACTAATATTCGTAGTCTTTTTGTATCATACTCTCATTATCTGTTTCGATCTTCATAAAACTCTTGCATTCTTTTTGAAATTCATTTTCAAAATTTACTTCGTTAATTTCTATCTTTATACATATAATACTAATCCCGTCCTAATAATATTGGATAATCCATTGTGTGGTCTAATACAACTATAAACTAATTTGAATATTTTTCTCATTATAAATAATACAACAATCTATTTTGCCTTTAACTAGCAATTGGCTTTTATTGATGCCCACAAATTTTACATTTGGATTGTATTTCTGATAATATTTGGGAGGAGCATCTCCTTAATTAGGCTTATGGGGCTGCCGGTGCCGGTGTTAAGCTTCCTAAATAAATAACTGTTATATTTCACTATCCTGTTGTGCCCTCAAACATGGTTATGTTTATTAAATTATATTCTTAAGCAAACTTATTAACAAAACAATAGCGAACGACCGGCCGATACAAGGGTTACTGTACTTTATTGTTTGTATAGATATTCCTATTTGTGATCTTTTATGGTACAAAACGTTTCGAACTCGAAGTTCAAGATCTAAGAACCAAGCTAAATCAAGCTAAATTTAGTTATATCTTGATTATTCCTCACCTTTTAACTAAGTTATCTTTTTTTCCATTTGTGGGTAGTCCACGACAGGCCAGCCATCGCTTTAAACACTTTTGGGTATTTCCTGCGTTTGTGTGTTCCAGCTCGGCTCCAGGTTTTTCAGCACTTGTTAATTTATGATCTTTATGTTTTCCTTTGCATATGAAGTTCATAACAATAAACAATAAATAATGAAAGCATAAAAACTTGTACCCCCCTACTATATGCGCCATCTGTTTTTCAGAGCGTGTAGTTAAAAAGAAACTAGCTAATTAAAAAGTTTATAGCAAATGGGTTTGAACTGTGTCATTATGTCAAAATAACCGTTTTTTGAGTTATGACTGTTTTCATTTTAATGAGCGAATGTGTATATAATTTAGTCGGTTGGTTCGTCGTTTTCTTATGTTGTCGACTGGCTACCCATCCCACATACACTACTGCAAGTAAACCAGCGACTGCGCCTTTTCGTGGTTAAAAGTTGTCTACCACATATGTTTTTTCCCTCATATCCATTAACCAGACGATCGCTGGCCATTATCTTCTTCGGTCCGATCGTGTACTTTCTTTCTCTTAACTGGTAAAGGGATTATTTTTATTCCTCGTTCAATGTCCCTCAACATTTATGTATATTTTTCTTCACTGATCGTAATTAACTTCTAGTATCCAAGGCGACTTGCCAAAAGTTGATTCTGAAGATTTTCGCTTCGGATCTGCTTAAGGTCTTCAGGAATTTGCAGTTCTATAAGCGTCATAAGCGTTTAGAAGCGTCAGCCACATTTTTACTGCGTGGAAATTCTGACATAAATGTTAATGCAGACCGTGGTTACTTTTTATATATACGTCATATTTGAAGCATTTCCTTTGAGACGTTTCTTGTTAGCCTGTAGTTTGAGAACTGGTTGATGGTTGATGGTTACGTCCTTAGTATTATGACTTTGACGGAGGCCACGGACCTTCTCATCCAGTTGCATCTGTCCCTTCCATTCTTTTATAGAGTGCCTGGTATAAGCATTCAATAAATATTCAATTATTAGACTTTCGTGCGGTGACCCTTGGCGTTTACTCAGTGACGGGTCACTGGCGTTATATTTATTTATTTTATTGGCAACAGGCCCCTTACTGCAACGTCTACCGGTCCAGTGGGTAGACGATAATGCTTCGAAAGGTGGTATGCTGCAGGGAATAGATCGGTCCGGCTACAGCCAAATTAACCTCTAACCCAATTGTCACAAGGCACTGTAGGGTTCTGTTCCTGTAGTCGTTGGGAAAATACCACCTTTCCAGCGAGTTGCTTAATAAAAAGATGTATATTCGGTTCGACTCCACGATAAGAAGTGAGTTTTATTCAATGTATACTTAAATTATAAGCAATATTCATCCCCACTTCGATATTGATATTCTTCGATATTGGTTATTTTGTCCCATCAGCATTTAATAGCCTTAACAGGAAAAGGGCAAACGACCGGACACTATGAAGTGTTTGGAGTTTATTTGCCTATACTGATTAGTCGACACATTTTCAGTATAAACAAATGAGATCTCGGTCGTGAACCCTCAATCCATTAAAACCATAATTAATTGCTTGCATGTACTTTCCTTACTAACTGAAGGCGTTGCGAGTTGTGTATCTTTGAAATTTGCTAAAAAATACCATACAGGGGATTGATGCTTTTAACGTTAGTATGATACTATAGTGGTAAAATGCTCAATTCACTATTGCATTACGCTAAGTCGATTAAAAATTTGCACCATGTCGGTTACGATAGCCGTCGTTTCCACAACAAACGACAATGGTAATAGGCATGAATGTAATGAATGTAAAGTAATGTCTGAACAATATTCGGAAAAACACATTCAATCAATTCATCTATCGATTGCGCAATTGTAAAAAAATTGTTCGGTACAGCGATCAATCCGTTGGTACTGTCGATTTGTACTTTGCCATCACCAATTACTAACAATTGTTTTGAAATGTCATGGGCAGCTGGATCATTTTGCAGGTGAATATGCATATTAATGTTCACTGTCAATTTTTTACGTATCCCCAAAGAACAGATGACTTCAAACTGGCATTTATTTCATCAGCAGGAGTTGATCAAGGAATGACAGGAAATGTTTGACGAAAATCCCCTGACTGTAATATCAAAGCAATACCAAAATGCTGTTGATTACCACGTTAATCTTGCATTGTTCGATTAAATGCTTCTAGTGATTTTTTATTCGTCATTGTATACTCATCCCATAAAATAATTGACGTTAATCGCAGAACTTTTGCATTGCAGAATTTCTCGAAATATTGCAAGATGGAGTTTCAATCACCTGTACATTTAATGTAGAGTGCGATCCGATCACCTTCTCATAATGTAGCAGCAATTTCCGAAGTTCCAATGCAATTGACTTTGTGGTGCCTCTAATATTTTAATTTAACTTGACTTTACGGCTTTACAACTTCGTTCTTCGAATGCTTTACTTCAACTCCTTCAGCCCGTATAAATACTTACGAAGTGGCTCTGATGGCTTCTTCATTCGATTTCTGAGTTGACAATGCACTTCTGCTACCGATACAGTGACTCCAAATTCTTCGATCAACTCCGATTTTAGTGTTCGCCAACCCTTTATGCCTGATTTGTTTCGGACAAAAAGTTTGGCGGCACCCTTCAACAGTTGCTTGTGTTAAACTAACTACAATTAAACACACTTTATATTCAACTGATTTATTATTAAATCACCGCACGATCGCGAACGCGGGAAGACGCCCTTGTTGGTCAGTGGCACAAGGAGAACTGAACTCAATATACCCTGCCACATCCACCGAGCCGAGTTAGTATTTTGCAAGAATGACTTTTATAGTAAATTCGATAAAGCCAAACAAGAGATAAATAAAAATGTTCTCATCAATGATCTCTTTTGCACCTATATCGTTTGTTAGCACTATATTCGAAATACTATTACAGCCAACCTTACGTTCACATTGTAGCCATTCACTGTTTGTGACTAACCTGTCTGTCGTTGATACTTGAATTGGCTGATCCTCCTCTTCTAAGAGACTAGCTATCTCTAACAGTATGTTCGATTTCCCCCCACCAGAGGTAAGGGATCGGATGCTCAATAAACTATTAAAATAAAATATACTTGTGTTTTATTTAAGTGGTTGCATTCTTTATGAGAATGCTAAATATATCATTTTTTGTAACAACGAAATCGAACATAAAACTGGCCTTACTGGGCATTCATCAATCACTTCACAATTGCTTCTCTGACAATTTTGAGATACTGGGTACCCCAAAGTTTCTGAAATAGGCAAAATCGCACAGTTGAAGATAGTTCCACAAAGAAAGCAGTGACTCTATGTTCAATAACCAACCATTAATGAAATGTAATATATCGGTAACATTCTTGCCTTTGTCATTAAAAACGTTCATGGACTTAAGAAAACATTTGGCTTCCTTTAAAAATGTTGATTGATATTCAGATAAGATTCTTCTTTTTTCTGTTTCGAAATTTTCGATTTCTTTTTGTTATATCAATACCCGAAACAAACTCAGAGTATTTCATCGCCATCTAACTTTCATGTAAACAAAGCTAGAAAATTAAAAAAGTGGATCGGAAATATAGAATTTTACATCACTTGTTGTTTCATAAGAACTGTAAAAGTTTAAAAAAAAAACTAAGTGTGTCTTCCTATCCCAATCAAAATAAAATAATTCTGTATTTACTAACTTCATTTAAATATTGTTTTTCATAGTAATTTTTATATTTTGATAAAATTTATAGTTTCGTAAAACTTTAATTCCGCTAAATAACTAATAACGAAAAAAAAATTAATTCAAATCCGTCGTTAAAAAAATGCATAGAGCAAGTTTAGCGTTCAGTTTGGCATTGAAGTCAGCGGAAAAGAAAAATTTAGCTGCATGGCTTCTTCGTGCAGGTTCAACAATGAATTCTTATAGTTCTCGTGCTTCTGAACCATCTTTGCCTGGAACAACAACAAGCTATGTGGAAGATATGTACAATGCATGGTTGCGTAATCCAGCATCAGTTCACGTTTCTTGGGATGCATATTTTCGAAATAACAACTATTCTTCACCAACAAACTATTCTCCAGGTGAAACATCACAAACTGCAGATGGAAGCCGTCCTGACGATAAAACAATAGATGATCATTTAGCTGTTCAAGCTATCATAAGAAGTTATCAGGCTCGAGGGCACTTGACCTCAGATCTTGATCCACTGGGTATCATTAAACCAGAAATATCGGTAAGTAAAGATGGTGTAAATCGTCGTGCTAACGAAAGTGTTCTAAGGCAACACAGTTGGTTCATGGATGCTCAACATGACATGGACAAGAAATTCAAACTTCCTAGCACAACATTTATTGGAGGCGATGAAAAGTCCTTATCGCTTAAGGATATTTTAAGCAGACTTGAAGATGTTTATTGTAATAAAATTGGTGTTGAGTTTATGTTTATAAATTCCTTGGAGCAATGTAATTGGATCCGAAAGAGGTTCGAAACTCCTGGTGTGCTGAACTTTTCTCCCGAACAGAAACGCTTGATTCTTGCTCGTCTAACTCGAGCTACTGGCTTTGAGGCATTTTTGGCCAAAAAGTACCCATCTGAAAAACGATTTGGACTTGAAGGTTGTGAAATGATGATACCTGCGTTGAAGGGAATCATCGATGAGTCGACGTTACACGGGGTTGAATCTGTGATTATGGGTATGCCACACAGGGGTCGATTGAATACTTTGGCTAATATTTGCCGGAAGCCCTTGGATCAAATATTTACCCAATTTGCTGGTCTGAAAGCTACAGATGTTGGATCTGGTGATGTGAAATACCATTTAGGAACCTATATTGAGCGTGTGAACCGAGTTACAAATAAAAATATCCGATTAGCGATCGTTGCAAATCCATCACATTTGGAAGCTGTCAATCCGGTGGTTCAAGGAAAAACCCGTGCAGAACAATTTTACCGAGGCGATGGTGAGGGCAAGAAAATTATGTCGATTCTTATCCATGGTGATGCTGCATTCTGTGGCCAAGGTATTGTCTATGAAACAATGCATCTGTCTGACTTACCAGCCTACACGACACACGGAACGATTCATATAGTTGCTAATAACCAAGTTGGATTCACTACTGATCCACGTTTCTCGAGGTCTTCACCATATTGTACAGATGTTGCTCGAGTGATCCATGCGCCGATTTTCCATGTTAATGCCGATGATCCAGAAGCTGTGATGCACGTTTGCAAAGTTGCTGCCGAATGGCGTGCAACTTTCCACAAAGATTGTGTCATTGACATCTTTGGCTACCGGCGTAATGGGCATAACGAAGCTGATGAACCCATGTTTACACAACCTTTAATGTACCAAAAAATCAGCCAGCACAAGAACTGTTTGGACTTGTATGCTGAGAAATTGATAGCCGAGGGCACTTGTACAGCAGAAGAAGTTAAATCGATGCATGATGAATATGAAAAGATTTGTGAAGAATCTTTTGAATTGGCCAAAAAAGAAACTCATATTCAGTACAAGGATTGGATAGATTCGCCGTGGTCTGGTTTCTTCGAAGGCAAGGATACACTAAAATTGTGCCCAACTGGTGTTGAGGAAGTAACTCTAGCTCATATAGGTAATCGTTTTTCAAGTCCTCCTCCCAATGCAGCTGAATTCGAGATCCACAAAGGTTTGATAAGAATTTTAGCTGCTCGCAAAGAAATGGTAGACAAACGGACTGTAGATTGGGCACTCGGAGAAGCCATGGCTTTTGGTTCTCTTCTTAAGGAAGGTATTCATGTGCGTCTCTCTGGTCAAGATGTTGAGCGCGGAACATTCTCACATCGTCATCATGTGCTACATCATCAGCAAGTCGACAAAGCCACTTACAACTCACTGTGCCACATGTATCCCGATCAAGCTTCTTACTCTGTGTCGAATAGTTCACTTTCCGAAAATGCTGTACTTGGTTTTGAACATGGTTTCTCAATGGCCAATCCAAATTCCCTAGTGCTTTGGGAGGCCCAGTTTGGTGATTTTAACAACACAGCTCAATGTATAATCGATCAATTTATTTCCAGTGGACAAGCCAAATGGGTGCGTCAGTCGGGATTGGTAATGCTGCTTCCTCATGGCATGGAAGGTATGGGACCTGAACATTCTTCTGCCAGATTGGAACGATTCCTTCAACTTTCTTCAGACGATGCTGACTATATTCCCCCAGAATGCGAGGATTCCGCTTTAAAGCAAATTCGTGATAATAACTGGATTGTTGCCAATTGCACAACACCAGCAAATTATTTCCACATTCTTAGAAGACAAATTGCTTTGCCTTTTCGCAAGCCTTTGATTCTCATGACTCCGAAATCTTTGCTACGACATCCAGAAGCTAAAAGCTCCTTTGACGAAATGAAAGTGGGAACTGAGTTCAAAAGACTTATCCCCGATGAAGGTCCAGCTGGTAAGAACTCTGAATGCATCAAAAAGGTGGTATTCTGTTCTGGCAAAGTATATTACGATCTGATAAAAACACGAGCTAATCAAAAGCTTGAAAATGAAATTGCTATTATAAGAGTTGAACAGATTGCACCTTTTCCATTTGATTTAGTTAAGAAAGAAGCCGATAAGTACGATGATGCTGAATTAATTTGGGTTCAAGAAGAACACAAGAATCAAGGTGCCTGGACATATGTTCAGCCTCGCTTTATGACAGCACTTGGCTACTGTCGAGACATCAATTATTGTGGAAGAAGCCCATCAGCTGTAGCATCAACCGGAAATAAAGCTCAGCATGTGATGGAGTATACGAAATTTTTAACGGAAATATTTGGCGAATTAAAAAAAGAAGAACCAAAATAAGCCCGCCGAAGATAATTAAGTTGAAGAAAAAAAAAACGATCCCACCAAATTTTGTCGCCCTATAGAAATTTTTGTACATACTTTACTTTATATGTGTTAATTAATTGCAAAATTTTATGATGTGATATAAAAATGTTTCAGACTGAAAATACATATACTAAGGGTAATCATCTAACGAAAAGTTCGTTTTGAATTTCTTGATTTTTTTTTACTAATAATAACATCTAGTATGTATATTGATTGACGTGTGGGGAAAAATGTACACAAACTTTTGTAATGAACAAAATTTCTACTTCATCGAAATATGGTTGATGGTTGCTTGCAACACAATGACTCGCCAGTGCTGTCTTCCCGGAACTTTTCGATTTAATATCCGATTTGTGGTTCGCCATTCTTTGTCGCAAGAGCTGTTTGGTTGTGCCAACATGGCAGATGTCACAATTTTCTTCCTCTTTGCCCATACAATTAATTTTATAAACTACGTCCGTTCTATTTTCATTTTCAATTTTGGGTTTAAGTCGCGTGAAAACAGAGGCTAGTGTACAATGTGACTTAAATGCTAATTTCACATTTTTGCAACGGTCTTTGACAACTTGTTTAAAGTTTTGAGCCAAAGTTGGAACATAAACAATGCTTTTGTAGACGCTAGCTCTTTCAGTTGTAGATTTGTTATCTGTCGGTTGTTTATTTTTATTTTTAGGGTGTTGTATGAGACTTTTTATTAGTTCGTATGGACATCCATTGTTGGCCAAAATCTTTGTCATCAAGTGTTCATTGTCGGAATGAAACTTATGGTCACTTAGAGTGAAGACTTTACTAATTAAGTTGGAAGCGGTATTAATATTATAATATGTTTTGCTTGGTTCGATCGAAAATTGATTAAAATTCCTGATGCAGTCTCTTTTTAATACCAGTTGAATAACAGATGATCTTTTTCGCGATGAATCTTAACATCCAAAAATGCTATCGCATTGTGCTTTTCTCTCTCCACGGTTAATTTAATTTTTGGGTGAAAATCGTTCAGAACCATTAGCATATTATCAATTTTACGGTGATCAATCACCGCAAATATATCATCCACATATATGAAAATACCTTTAGGTTTATCAATCTTCTTTAAAAACAATCATCAAGCAGAAAATCTAACACCAAATCCGCAATGGTCGGAGAGAGTGGGTTCCCCATTGGCATACCATGAATCTGCTTGTAAATTTCGTCTTTGTATTGCATTCTTTTTTATACGTGTACTGTCATTTTCCTTTCCCCTTTTTTTCATTTGCAACTCAAATTCACACTATCCACGAATACGTCTGGCTGTTCGTGGTCATCGTCGCCAACATCTGCATTGTCGCCGTCCAATCGTTTGTCCTTTGCTGGTGGTAGAGAGTATTCACCACGTACTGCACTTGGAACCGACAGTAATTTTAGAATAAATTCGGCTTTGGTGCCTGATGTTTTTTTATTCAGACTCTCCAACCATGCCCGCAGCTGCGTAGCGGTATACTTCCGAACTTCCACAAACTCTCTCAAACAGGATCATTAACAATGTTAACAAAATCATAACTGCTTTTTGTTAGAAAAATTAAATAGCTAAGGGTTTGAAAAACACAATGAATATATTAAAGTATTTTAGCATTTTATGTTGTTTTTTCATCTTTAATGAAAAAAACTCCGCAAACACTATTTTGGAAATATCAGCTTTTAGAATAATTACCGGAATAGACCTGCATGTCCGTACTGAATTTTCAATAGTTTTTTTTTTTAAAGAGATGTTTTAAAGCATTTTGTTTTTCTAACTTAAAGAAATAATTTTTTTTTTAATTTAAAGAATTTAAAAAAAAACGGTTAAAAAGCATCATCGATAAATAAACAAATTAAAAGTTAAATTTATAAAATAAATTTAATAAAGCAACAACTTTTTTTCTAAATATTAATTAGAAAACATTCTTGCTTAAAAAACTGTTTGTTTTTTTTTTTAATCACCAATTGAAGAAAGAAATTGAATAGTATTCTTATTACTTTAAATGCAATTTGAATTCTAAAAGCTGTGCAAATCAATGAACTGGACCAAACAAAATATATATTTTTCTTAATTTGATTTGTAAATAAATAAATATTACTTCACACTTGAGCTACCAATTTAAAATCACCAACAAAATTGAATGAATAGAATTTTGTTTTTATTATATACATATATCAAATACAAAATATTCATTTGAAATTATATAAATTCGGTAGGTTAATTTAACTATGTAATAACAACATAATATGAAAAAAATAAAATATGATCATGTAAAAACATATTCTCAAGAATAATGTTGAATTGTTATTGATGTTGAATTGTTATTGATAGTTTGTTGTAAGTGTTCTTAGTTCTACTTTATAATAATTTTTAAAATACATTAAAAATGTACAATAATTTAAATTAAAAAAAAACAATTCGATCTAACATCTAGTCTAGGTAAAAAGTGCCTAAAAAAATATTAAAATAACATAAAACAAATATTTAATTAATTATTTAAAAAAAAATGAACTAATATTTTGATATTCACACAAAGTGTATAATATGTTGTTAAATTCTTTATATTCAATATTTTAATCTTATTTATTTACAAATTATACAATAATATATATATATATATATTTAAATAAAATGAAATTATATTATGTTTAAAAATGGATTTAATACCTTTTAACATCTAACATGAATCGATTTAATGGTAAAAACAATGTACAAAGATAGATAATATAATAAAAGTAAGTATCATTTAATCAACAAATTTTGGAAAAGTACGAGTATAACAAACGACTAATTGATTAACGCATTATTACTCGTTTACCAATACGATAAAATAAAATAATGATGAAAGTTATTTGAATTACTTTGATAATAACAACGACGAACATGCAAATCAAGAAATGAAACAAAAACTCAAATTGTCACCGGACAACAAAATAGGAATACCTACTTAAAACATTTTGCTGAAAAGTAATCGATTTTTTATTGGAAATTGTCGAAGCTTCAGGTAAAGTAAAACAATTTGATTTTAGAACTTTTTTCAAAATCTCTGAATAAGTTGCAGTTTAAACATTCAGCAGTTAAATTCAGTGTTTGTTATTTATTTTTCTGTTATTTCAGTCGAATAAAGTTCTGAATAGGTAACTTAATTTAAAATACTTCAGAAATTATATGAAAGAAGCCCTAAGTAATAAGTTTTCCAAGTATAAATACTCGCTTTTAAACCCTTTTAACTTGTTATCGTTAGATTTTTTATTTATACTAATTTTTTTTTAATATTAAATGTTGCTTGTTCTCATGGACCGCGAAACTTTGAGAACCCCCAAATAAATAAGTGGAGTGTTCGTGAATCGGCGATTTTGCCCGCCAGTGCAAATCTCCAACACGAAACATATAAGGACCCATCATGAATGCCTCATTCAAAATGTAGATTCCCTTGTCGCGAGAGCAGAAAGTGCGGTTGCAGCCTCCTGGAAGAACCACATGTCCTTTATTCATATTTTACCACTTTTGCCCGCCAGTGCAAATCTCCAACACGAAACATATAAAGACCCATCTTGAATGCCTCATTCAAAATGTAGATTCCCTTGTCGCGAGAGCAGAAAGTGCGGTTGCAGCCTCCTGGAAGAACCACATGTCCTTTATTCATATTTTACCACTTTAGGGCAGTAGAAACTCGATGTTCGTGGTTGTGGATTGCTTACCGTCGTTTAAGGTTCATCAGCGATATCTTCGGCCGATATTCTCAATCAAAAGACAAATACATAAAAGAATTTCCGTGGTCAATGACCTAGGACAGTCGGAAACTCTTCGCCTCATAATTGAGTCAAAATCACTATAAAAAAATAGCGAACAAATCAAAATATGTATGAGCAAAATACCACTAGATTACTCGTAGAAGCCGACTTGGGTAGGTCCTCCAATCAATGAGAACTTTTTCGATATTTTATGGTTATGGAGCATCTTAAAATCTGTAAGTAAATATAGTTTCATCGTTTCTTTTTCATTTGTTCGTGTATTCGTAAAGGAATATCAGGTACGTACCTATAGCAACGTCTTTGAAAAATATTATTGTTGTATTCAATTACAACGGAAATTGTAAGAAATTTAAATTTTACATTAATAAACATTACACATAATATACGAAATTCCAATAAAAATCCCAATAAGGTTACTTCCAGGGAAATAAATTATTTTCTTTTCCTTTGATAACGTTATATTTATGAATGTAAATAATGTGTGCACTGGCCAGTAAATTGTACGACACTGTAGAATTAAAACACCTGTTTATATGCAATAAATTATGCGACACTATGATTTGCATTTATAAGTATGCAATTATCTCAGATGTTTAAATTTTTGAATTGTGCGTGTGCGTTGGCGACGGTTATTGCGATGCACAAGGGATTTGTAGATTGAACTTTGGGGAAACTTAAGCACGTACAGTTTATTCGAAATTGCTTATGCTTTGACTCCGTATATTATATGGGTGCTTTAATGATGAAAAATAATGAAGCCTTGTTCGGCCCGTAAGCCGGAACATAAATTAAAAACATAAAAAAAACTCTGATAAAACATTAATAGCATCTAGGTAAGATGGCGGTTTCGCAGAACAACTGTTCCGAAGAAACCCAATTAGCGCGGAAAAGCGCCGTTTTGATATGACATCTTAGACGAGAATGCTATGTATATTGTATATATCTGCCGGCAGGAAACTATTCGCATAGTCCGTAGAATAAATAAAACTATAGGAACCTTGTGTTTTATATATGATGTATAAAGATATAGTTTATTTATAATAGTTTATTATTACTTGTTTATCAAACACCAAAACAATATTATGTAATATGCATTTTAAATAATAAAATAAACATGAAAAAAAGATAATAGCGTATGCTTATAAATAAGTATTTATTTATGTATACTAAATATATAAGTTTTTTCTTCATCTAGATATTTATTTTTAATTTTTTTTTTATACAAACAAAACATTTAATAATTCGATTTTTGTTTTATTGTAATACATTTTTAAAGTAAAGCTATTTTTTACATGAAAGCAACATCAAATAAAATTTAATACAGCAAATGAAATTTGGCACGCGATTAACTTATGTGTTTTTTTTTTATATTTGTGATATATTATAAATGTCTCTACTTTGAATTCATTCTTTGCCACTTTGATAGCTAGAAACAATTTTTGCTGCATCGTTCATCATCTTTGCATTGGATCGCACCAAAAACATCAAATGACATTCATCGTAAATAGTAAGCTCGACGCGTGTTCGAACTAAACCATGAAGAACAGTTGCTCTTTCTAAGTCGAGCCAACGTTGAAGTGCAAGTTCACGTTCTTTTGTCGATCCAGAGAGTATCACGTCCGAAGGACCCCACAGGACAAATTCCAGCACTGACTTTGCCTTCGATAAAGACTCTGAACGTTCTTGCAGCAGGATGTCGCCCAAAATTGAAGTCATTTTTGTAGACGGTAGCATTTCACTAAGGGCAATATGTGCACAACGGCAGAGAGTGCCCATGGATTCATCTTCTTCATTACTGTTGCTTCTGAAAAATTGACAATATCAATATTATTTTTACAGTTTTTAAATTTGTTTATAACAAACATACTCTTGAAGAACACAAAGCCTAGCCTGGGTATCTTTATTTTCAATGTCCTTCGCCAGTACTACATTTGACAAGCTAAGCGGCATTTCTTCGATAGCTTTAGCCTGAAGATTCTTCAATCCGTTGACTAATTGAAGCATTATAAATGCAACTTCTCGTGACATGACATCATCAAACGATGGCATTCCAGGAACCACCTGAGATTCTTCAAGTTTATCCGATGCAGCTGTAGCGTCTTCACTTAGTGAACTTAGATTCTGTACCGAGCAGACGTTTCTCAAACTCATTCCGTTATCCTTAAAACCGGACAAATTCGGTATCGATCCACGGAAGTTATACATTGACTTGTCCAGCATTTGTGACTTATTCTTAAGGATGGTTCCAATCGATTGTAAAGTTTCGAGCTGTAGACGAGGCAACACTGAAATTGTAGCCTGCAACATGCGCACTTCAGTGGTTGGCATAAGAGGCAGATGATAACTCGGCACTAGATCGCAGAATTCTGTTATTGGATTAAGGACACCACTAACGCCACCAGTAAGTTGACATAGCTCGCCACCTACTCCTGAGAGTTGATTACAATCTCCTGATAGGGCTAATGTTACTGGTGCTGTTGTCCAAACGGCTGCGTGGAAAGCTTTTTTGCCAACGACAAAAGCTTGGGCACCTTCAATGACTGTAAAGTCTTCGAAACGTAGGTTTATGGCATTGGCAAGGGGGCGAAGTGCTGGAGGTATGATGGGAGTTTGTTGTAGCTGAAATGAAAGGAGAATGTGGTTAGCAAGCCAGATTTGGTACTATAATTTATTTATTCACTAGAACAAAGCAATTTATCGAAAAATCTCATAACTTTTAACTTTACTTCAGATTAAACTTGAAGATGAAGGATTAACTGACGATTTTTGGGTGAATATTTTTTTCTGTGCCAGCGGCTTCATTGTAAAAGTAGTAAGAAGAAAACATCTACGTACCCAGAATGTTGAATGTTAAGCGAACGATAACGAGGGGTTGAACGTAGAGGTATGTATAGAAACAATATAGAATTACAAACATAAAATTGAAACTGGTAGATCGCTGTTGCAACAAACTGAGTGCGAGGATGCAGAAGGTGGCTCAGTATCTTTTTGACGACAGTAACAGTGATACAAAAAAGTGAATACCCTAAATTTGACTCAGAATAGATGTCACAAGAGGCATCATACTTTTAAAAACACTGAACACTATTTGTTTCCATGACAATCAAACGGACATAACTAAGAACCTCAGTAAGTTGAACTGCGACAATTTTAGAAGAATCTTTTTACATAAGGTTTCACTCAAAACTGGGCTCAAATTCTGCACGAAATATGATCCTATCCTAAGTTTTAATTGCTAGTAGTTACAATTTTGTAAATAAAAAGTAAAGTAACAAAACATTTAATATACAAAATAATTACAAACCTGATCTAAAACTTGTGCCAAAGCCTCATGATTGGCTACAACAACAGCAGTGTAATTATCTTCAATGGTTTTGTGAACAACACTTCTACCTTTGCGCATGCGCAGACGATTTGTTGCTTTCGCACGATTCTTAATGGCCTTGAAAAGAAAATTAATTTAAATAAATCATTCAAATGAAACAACAATATACAAGAACTTACCGATGGTACGCCCCATACACTATCATTAATATCCGTAGCAACATCACCGCCAGCTTCACTACCATAATAGCTATATGGTGAATATATATCGAATTCGCTTATTTCACTGCCGCAATATGACGCCGATATAACTCTTGGAATGTTAGCTAATAAATAACATAATGATAAAATCCCGTGAAAGAAAAGAATGATCAGTAAAAAAAAACAGAAACAATAAGACTTATCAAAGATTTCAACTAACCTAGACTATTGTTAAGGCCATACCGCGGAGATCCATATTCACTGCGTGTATAACTAGCACCAGAAATCGAAACATTATCCGAAAACTGCTGTGGACGTCTTGCCACAGCACGTGTCATTGCTGCCACATCAATAGATCGAGTTGGAGGTGGTTGAGGCGGTGAAGATGCCACTGCACCAGGCCCGGTCTTGACCAATTCATATAGGTTCTCATAGTCTCGCTTGTCCTTTAAGTAACTATCAATTGTGCTATTGATCTTTCGAACTGAATCTTTTAAGCTGCTTGGCCGTGCAGTATCTAAGGCCGATGTTGCACTTGGTATCTGATCGGTTTTAGGAATCCTTTCAAATGAATTCGTTTGGCTGCTGTTGTTGCTGTTGTTCTCAGAGTCTTTGGAATAGCCTTGGGAAGC
Organism: Baccha elongata; assembly: GCA_951217065.1. NCBI lineage: Eukaryota > Metazoa > Arthropoda > Insecta > Diptera > Syrphidae > Baccha > Baccha elongata. The sequence continues at coordinate 80,855,005 of OX578273.1, read as the reverse complement.
AGAAGATGATCTTGCTTCGGCACTTAAAGATGTTTGAGGAGTATTTTTATGTATTGTATCGGCCGTGACAATGTCTCCGTTTGATGAACAAATGGAGATGTTATCGGCATTTTCGTTATTTCCTTGACGTTTACGTGCCAGCTCAAGTTGAGCTTCACGCTCACGCATACTAGCTGTACGTTCAGGCTTACGGGGCGCTATTGATGAGCGAATTTCACCTATAAAAGTAAAGAACATGGAAAACATTTTTTTTTTATTAAAATAAATTTTATAACCCATTATTATTTTCAAAAGTTGATAGTCGTATACTGTTATTATACGCGGTTGTCATTTCATACCATACATTAGTTTAGATCGTATAAAAACGGTACTTACTAAAAATAATCAGCCCTATCACAGGCTACGTCGTAATATATTCGTAGTACGAATCTCGAAAAAAAACTATCACAACTCCCGACGTACTGAAAATATTGCTACGAAATTCGGGAAATGTGGTATCACTAGCCCCGAATGAATAGAAAGTTTATACGATTTTTCTACGAACAGATTTTTTTGATCGGAATCAATATAAAAAACCCCTACGAATTATGAAAACGCACAAAATATATAAAATAATAGAATATTTGATTCGGAGATTCCAATTTATTGCTCTTGAATACATTTTCTTACAAAACAAAACCAATTAAATTAAATTCACAAACTAAAGAATGATACAAATAAACGATAAATAATTAATATTTTGTTTGACATTTTGATTGTATCATGATTCCGAAAGTAGGAGTAGGACCGAGTTCTGTTCGGGGGTTGTGATGTAGTTACGAGGGACTCTGTGATAGGGCTGAATAAATTTAGTGGCACCGACAGCTACGAAGGACCAAGACCCATTGACTTACACACTCAACCAATCCTTTTGTGTGCGTTGTTAGTTCTACAGGATTGGTGGGGACCTACAATTTTTGGTCGAGTCTGGACGATTACGGTCAGATGCAAAATGCATTTATCATGACAATGGTACACTTGGAGGATTTTCCTCTATCCTGAAAAAAGATTAGGTGCACTATTGGTTCGAGCCCAGACCTCTGGCTCTTGCATCATATCTTGCCCTTCATACCGAAAACGTGAATGAATTTTGAAAACATCGAGTAACAGTTTTTTTCTAATGTGATTCCATACTTTCGTACAGAAGACACAAATTCCGTAATTTCGTACCGAAAATAGAGCTCCCGAGAGAGTAAAAAATTTCTTCTTGTAAATTTCACCCGAGAAATTTCTTTGGACAGGAAAATTAACACAGAATTCCCTCATCAATTCATCACTTTTGACTGTCATTTTCGAGTAAAAAAAAAATCAAAATATGTAAATCAAACTTTAAAAATGTTTCGTTGATTTTTTCGTTATGACAAGAATTGCTTTCGTGTAAAAAAAACGATGACATGGAGAAGCCCTAAACAGTAGGTTTTGTGAAGCCGTCCATCGGCTGGTTTGCGATGATATGCGGATGTTCGGTTGTCTGTTCACCGAGCTACGGTCAAACGGTTAAACCACCAACTGTGGTTTAACCGTTTTTCATTTTCAAAAATAGTAGAAAGGTGAGTTAAAAACAGTATTAAAAATAGCAACCACCTTCAGCATAAAAACAAAGGTCCTCTTTCATGGGTAGTTTTTATTTCGACTACATAACGAATAGACTGGTATTATGTATTAACATACTACCCCCTTAAGTACAACTAGATTTTTTACTGTAAGTAATTCTCTGACACTAATAAAACCCATCAAATTTTCTACATATTTTGTTAAGTACACTTTTTTCCAATACTCAACCGTTTCCGAGCTACACGCATGACGCATCGCAAAATATAAAATTATAAAAAAGGTTTTACCTATCAAACTACTCATTCATTCTGACTGAAATTAATTTCTTAATTTGACTGAACGCAAAATGTCAGTTGTATTTGTATGGTAAGTAGGGTTACCTTCGGGACACCTTAGTGTCAATTGGACACCTTTTCAGTCGATCTGACACCAGACCTCTTTTTTAAAAATAATCGATTTCGGACACCTTTGAGAAATCTAAATACTTTTTGGACAATTTTTAAAATAAAAAACCAATTGTTCGAAACAAATATTTCAATTTTTAACTCAGCCCTTTGACACTATCATAAAACATATATATCTCTATTATTCATTCTCTTTCTATCTTCAGAGATAATGTTAATGATAATAAGTTATATGTGCTACGATTTTTGTAACCAGAAATAATAAAACTGGGAATTGAATTCAACCATTATGATATAATTTCTGAATTAACAAACCTGATTCCAAATCCAGAGAAAGTAATCGACGAGTATAAAGCTTTGGAGCTAAAAGCAAATGATCCTTGTTTTGAAGATATTTTCAAAATACAAAATAAACAACAATTCTGGTTCATAGTAGGGAACATAAAAAATCCCTTGAATTTCTTTATTCAAATTTGTACGAGTACGAGAAAAATATTGACTTTGCCACATACCAATGCGTGCGCTGAAAGAGTATTTTCTAAACTTACTCTCATGAAAAATAGACTGACAAATAAGTTAAAAGTTGAAACATGCCATTGAATGATTTCGTCCTTAAACGTTTTAAAGGACAATTATTTGGAGGTGGATGAATGGGTGCCTTCTACTGAACTCATACAAAAGTATAGAAAACAAATAACAAAAAAATTATAATATGAAATGGGCTATAACATCGTAAGTTTTTTTTTTTATTAACTTAAATATAATTACTTAGTCATTTAATTACTTAACATATGTTACCTGAATTAAATTAATGTACCTTTTTACTTGAAGTAAAATATGTTTTTATTAATTTTATTTAATTTTGTTGCATATTGACTAAAATGATATTTTCGAAACTATTTGAAAATTTTCAAAGGTAACCCTAAGTAACTTTTGATGTTTGTTTTTCTTCTTACTTAGCATCGTTTTGACAGTTAAGAACTTAAATTGCTTCACAGAATAGCAATCGAAAATCGTTGTTGCTCCTGCATTACAAAATATTCTATGATAGAGACCTGGTTCTTATTATTTGCATATAAACTGGGACAAATGGTAATGTAACCCAAATTTAGTTTCTTCTTGAAAAATATTCTGCGGCAATTGAAATGCTGATGATGTCCAAAAGCTTTATGTAAGACACGTACAGAATGAAATTCAATTATTGATATGATGCATAATTTGAGTTGACGTCAATATAAAGGAGGTGACTGGATAATCATGTGCGTTGTGCGTGGAATCGAAATGGAAGCGGTTAGGTTTTTAGGTACATGGATTTCGTTTTGCTTGGCCAGTGCCAAAATCCAGTGTTGAAATGAGACTCAGTGTCATTTAGTGTTATTTTTAATTTGTTTGAAAGTGTTGTGTTTAATTAGAACTCACTAGTAGGCTTCTTGATTTTTTTACAGGAACCTGAACTTTTGATCTTTTATTTTGTATGCTTTATTTGTTTAAATTTCATTTTCTTGCACTGGGATTAGTTCTTTATGTTTTTATTTATTTTAATCTATTATTATTAAACACAATTTTAATCCCTGAGATAAATACCAAACAAATTTGCGAGTAAGAAGCCAAAGTAAATAATTCTGGGAGAAATGTCAAATACTTTTGTGTGAGTGAAAATATGTAGGTGTGTGCACTGTGCACTGTGTCATTTCTACAGCTACACTTGCTTTTAATCGAGCCAAAACGACACTGAGTGCAGCAAATGACACTCAGTGGAGCTACAAATGTCAAATTTGAGCAAAACGAACACCGCGAGTGCTACACTGGCCGAGCAAAACAAAATCCACATAAGACGCGTTTCTGATACCATTAAAAAGATTCCTTAAAACCTTGAATCGGCAATAATTTCTTTTGGCACCGGAAACAATGAAAACCTACTAAAGCTACTTTTATCGAAAGCTCTTAAGTTATTTCCGATAAAATAACCTTTGTGTTAAAAGTTTATAACAGATACAATTATTTTTAAACTAGTAAAAATCGCTGCAGGACCTACTTGTTTCGTTTTATGTATCTTTCATAATCTCATGTTCAAGTTTTTTTTTAAATCTATGACTTGCCTCTCCCATTATGACTGCCACCTAAAAGCCAAGAGCGCACTTGCGATTACTTGTCAGTTCAGCTAAAAAAACGCAAGAAATTATATCCAAGAATTTGCGACTGCACCATGCATTTTCATAGTACCATGTTCGCGCGGTCATTTAAAACAATGTGTTCTGTTTTTCTGCGACTGTTTAATCGATTGGAATCGCAAGTACTCGCATGTCGCGCTAATATTAAACAAAATCATAGGTATAACCATTCTAGCCTTACTACATGATATTCTCATACATTTTTGTAATCACTTACCCATCATTTAAAAATAATCAAAGAAAAATAGACATACCTAAATTCGCATAGACATTGTCAGCTTTGCACTTAACTGATCCTCCAACACCAGCACTGGTTTTCATGTCAAAGCTTATCTTCTGTTGTTTCCGGCGCAGTTCAGCACTCTTAGGTGGTGGTGGCCTAGCTGGTTTATTGGCCTCATGATTTTTCTGTCCGGCTCCAGAATCGGTCTTACGCAACGGTGGTGCTGGCGGTTTACCTGCACTGCCAGTATTGCTGTTACTGCTGCTATCTTTCGTACCATTCGTTGACACCACAATCGTCTGTGATGTGACATTGTCATTAGTTTTCGTTATATCCCTAACTACTTCGACTGCCGTGGGATTTATATCGATCGGATGTATGATCACAAGACGAGGCTTACCCACAGCAACCACTCCCGATTCATCGCCCGTCACAATTTCCGAGTAAATGCCATCCTTCTTATGCAAATTGTCCGTGGTTTTGCTGGCTCCCATGCGAAGGAATTTCCTAATGGAGAATTTATTCTTCTTTTGCTGTTGCTTCTTCATGTCATCTGTCATGGTTAGGCATTCTTCAGAAAGGGAGAAGCTCTTACGGGATTGTTGCACTGTCGTTGAACATGGTTCTGGTGTAAGGGTGATAAATTGACCTGGTGGCGAAGAGGGAGGTGATGCTGAGAGTTTTTGTGTCAGCTGAGCCTTACGATGGGAAGAGAATGTATTCAGGGACCGGAACTTGGGATTCACTGTGGCGCGTTCACGTTTATCTTTTTCTCGAATTACCGGCGAAGCTGTGCTCTTGACGCCAACGGTTATCGATGTCTGCTGTTTTCTTGTATAAATGCTATTCGTTGCAGATGCAAGTTGTTGCTGGGGGGTTAATGATGGAATTTCATCAACTGATGAAGTCTTGTTTTCTTCGGTTTGCCTTTTTTCTGGATCTGGTGTAAGTTCAACTGCAATATTGTAGTCCCTTTCAGGAGTTGGAGGTGCACTGGATCTTTCTTCGCCTTGAGGACGACTCGGTGCTCGCCCCTTTTTCAGAAGTTTGGATTGTTCTTCCAAAGCAGTGTCTAGAGGATCAGTTGAGTTTGGCTTTGATGATGGCTTCATTACTTGTTGCAACTGACTGATAACCTGTTGTTCAGCAGATGTGGGTTGACGTTTTGGGGCGAAGGTTTTCATGACTGATGGTTTAGCTGGTAACTCAGGCTTCTTAGCCGGTGTATTTTTTTGCAAACCATGTAGGAAAGATGGTCTAGGCTCATGAGCAACAGCTGTTGGTGGAGGTGATTTAGGAAGAGCTGGCAGTTGTTGACTTTCTAAACTACCATCAGGATCAGCGCTGCCATCTGGTTCTCCAGCAAGCTCACGACTTTTTTCCAAAGAGAAATTCTTTGTTGTCACCTTTGTTACTTGATCCGTGACTTGTATATCCTCGTAGTCCGAATTATTTGTGCTTGCACTAAGTTTTTTCTCAACACTCGGCTTGTTGCTTAAATTCTTATAATCGTTTCCAATCGAGATACCTATGCCTGAGTCCGATTCACTTCTAGTCATATTATAGGAGGAAGTCTCCTCATCACTGCTTCCATCAAAGCTTGATCCAGTCGAATCTAGAGCATCATCTGAACTGCACTTTGTTACGATGAGTCCATCGGAAGTAATCTTGCTCGTCATAAAGTTACCTTCATGAAGAGAATATGTAGCTGAACGGGTCTTCGAAGATAACAAAATGTCTGTGATATACTGAGAGCTAGAGAAGACAGAATTTTGATTATCGGAATCAATTTTTGTCACCACTTGAGCACAATCGGTTTCGTCTTCTTCTTTGATACATTTTCCATCGGGAACGTTTTCGTAGCTCATTTCTGTTTCCACCACATCATAATAAGCTGATACACCATTTTCACTATCCGAACAGTTGCTCTCGGAGTCAGAAAATTTTTGCATCGAGCTAATGTTTATTTTTGGCTTTATGTGGTCTTTGGTGATGGGAGAGTTCCTTGCAATGGGCTTTTTAAGGTCGAGAAATGGCTTGTTCTCTTGTGTATCGGCAAGGCTGGTGATTTCGAATTTGATTTTAGTCTCAGTTGTTGACGACTTATTTTGAAGCTTTTTCTTCTGATCACTTTTGTTTTGTTCAAGAGTCTCTGATATTTCTTCCAGCAGTGATTTTTCCATAGCTCTTTCGATAGGTGGACTATTTTTTCCATCTGCTGGAGTTTTGACATCCATAGAACTAGGAATAACACTGATTTTCGATATCACCTTTTTTTGAAACGGCTCTTCTTTCACTTCAAACTTAGCTTTCGAGGCATTGCTTAGCTTCTTTGAGCTACCAAAGGGTGTAACATTAATCTTCAATGTTTGCTTCTTGCCTTCTTTGTCTACTTGAGGAGCTCCAAGTTTAAGTGCTGCGAATGACTTCTTGATATTCTCCTGTGGATCACCAAGAAGATTACCATTGTTCATGTTAAAATCGGTATTGGATTTTGTAAGTTTCTTCAGTTCAAGATTCTCTTCTTCGTCTGCACCACCAGTTGACTGTTCTTCTGAGTTGTTTGAAATATTCATGAAGTCATCTTCATCACTATTTGTGTCTTCTGACCAATCACCACCATAGCCAATAACTTCAGAAATTTGTTTAGGAAAACTGACTTTATTAGGTTTCTTAGGCTTAGGTTTTGTTCCTTTGATGATGCTTCTTGCTGGCACTTTATTTTTATTGGGATAATCAGTCTTGGTAGTGTCTACAGCAACTGCACGTCGACTTTTTGACGAAGAAACTGCAGATTGTTTGTGTTCCTCTTTAGATTTGAAACAATTCGAGCATAGATCCTTTTTCCAGGCATTTTGAGCAAAGTGTGGACATATTGAAGAAGACATGGTTGTTGTTTTTGTTGTTGAGTTAACTCTGGTCTGTTCGGTCAAATTATTTTACCATTTTCTGTAAAAGAGAATAAATATTTCCATTAGTATTTTGTTAATGAAAATCAAAAATGTTTTGAATACAAATTTTAAGACTTTTTAGTCATTGCTACATATTTCAGGTTATCAAAAGACCAATACTGAATCAGTCAAACATTTACTTTTTCAACGCTGTTATGATTTCGCCTCAATTCAAAACGACTGCATTTTTCAAATTCGGAATGCAAAACAAATTGAATTAAAACTAGATGTAAACCAGGTTTCAGGTGCACAAGGGTAATCATCATCAAAACAATCATTAAGAATAACGAGGACTACTTTCTTACCACAGCACCAGAAATTTTACGTGCAGGAAAGATAAAATCTTATCGAATCTTCTAAAAAGAATTTATGATATAAAACCAGTACAAAAATGAAACACATTGCACTTCACTAAACTAGATTATCAAGAAAATATCTGGTTGTAGGTCAGTTATTTGATTGGTATTCTGGAAAAGAATCAAGAATGTTATTTAACTTTAGTGTCATTAAAAACGTCTTTTGCAATAAAGAAAAGTTAAACAGTTTAGAAACCAATATGTGTATCAAATCGTTTCAACAAGGTTACTGGCCGATTAAATATTTTGTTCAAGATCATTCATTATAACTTGCCAGTTTATCTACAACAAAAAGCATCGGATTCATTTTACCTTCAACAAAACATGAATGGTGTTCTCCTACACACATAAAAATCACATACTCAAGATATCTTGATTTGTGTCACTTTCATTTCCAAAAAAAAGAGGTAAACAAAATAGAGGCATCTACCATGCTCTGTTGGGTTTTGGTAATCATAACCTCATCATCAGTGTCTTCAGTGAGCAATTAAATTTATACTTGAGAGTCATTGTTTTGCTCGAAAGCGACCTCGATAATTTCACTTGAGAAAGTGATTTTTATTTTTATTTCTTGTTTTTATTTGAAGGGGTAATTTTGTTTTAAAGAGATTTTATTATTTTGTATAAGAACAAAATAGAAATGTGATTAAAAATCGTTGAAAATATTTTTGTGAATGGTAAATTTAATTTTGCTTTACTGATGGGTTGAAAAAAAAAATTGAAAATAATTCATCATGATTTGTTGAGAGCACATCTTATTTCAAAAGTCCTGTAAGAGTAACAAATTGAAAATACTTTTCAGGAAGACTAACATAGTCTTACATCAAAGGCAAAATTAGTATTAATTTAGAACCAATAACATTGTTTTATTAGAAACCAATTGGTAAAAGTACCTACTAGTTCAACTAACTGCATTCTATTCATTTGCAATTTTTTTGCTTCATTAAATTACATGCCTTAAAATTTCGCGTGGAAAAATTGCTAAACTTCAAAACGCTAATGGACATCAAGTTTCCATCCCGTAGGGTTTCCATTCTAAACAAAAGGGAACAAGAAAAAAAAGCAGATCTCTTTGATCTCTTGCCGGAGAGGCTTATTAATTGACGCCCAAAAGACACCCAGACTTTAGAGCCAGCTATAAGGTTTCAAATTCCAATTCATTTTTTTTTTTTACCAATTCAGCTCAATAAAAACAAAAATCAATGGATAGACAACATTCATCATTGTTAACTTAAAAAAAGTCCTATATGAAAATTGTCTTTGAACCCAATCAACTAAAGATAGATATCTCAACTGCAACTCAATGTAAAACATTTTTAGCATTTTTTTTATATCCCAATAGTCTATACAACATTCCAATAAGTCAACTTTTTTTTCAAAAAATGTCTTCTATCTGTTAATCTATTGGGTAATTCAGTGTTCCCATTTAAATCCATGTAAACAACACTTGTATCAGAAATAAAAATAGAAATAACAAATAAGCTTCCACTATTCGATTAAAACGCATGGAAATAATAAAATATATTAAAAATATAAAAATAAACACAATCTATTAAAAACCTACAAAAGTTTTATATTTAGCACTCCCTTGGAAGTTTATTTAAAAAAGTATTTATCTATAAAGTGTAAACACCTAATAAAATAAAATGCATGTTTAAAATATTCATTTGACATTTATTGCACAATTAATCGAAGAGGTTGCGGTGGATTTGAAATTGCTAGCATTATATAAAAGTCACAACCATTAATACTGCAACTTCTAATGTTGCATTTTGTTTTATTAGATGGAAACTTAAAAATCGTAAAAATTGAATGTCTTACGTGAATTTCATTTAAGTAGCAAATGTCGACGCAGCATGACAAATAGAGTTGATTGTGAGCGCATTGGGGGCATCGAATTTACATTCACCTACTTTTGGTGGTTTCATTTCATTGCGGATACCGGTTTCTGAGGTAATTTGGTAATAAATTTTGCGGATTGTTTGCGTTAAGAATTATTGATTTCTTTTGTGAACTGGCAAGACTCGCAATTGTGTACAGCCATTATATGTAGCTGTGTCTCTCCACTTAATGGAACATTTGTTTTGTGTGAGAATACTCTGGTTTGTTCTTTTGAGGTATGCAGGAATGCAGTGTGGCCAAACTAAATTAACTGATTTGTTTTGGTGTAACTTTTAGTAAAACCATATTTTTTTTTACGTTTTCTGTACAATTGTACAGAAATTGTCTACAACTTTTTGAAGATTAATCGATTAATGTTTATAAATGCTCTTTTTATTTTACTCGGACACTTTTTGAAAGCTTCTAAATAATTTCGTCGTGGTTCATTGTCCATTTTTTGCAAAAATGATATAATAATGACATTTTTCCTCAAAAGACAATTAAATCTATAATCTCAAAAAACTCGGTTGTCTCTCTAATTCCAAATTACAGAGATTATAAACGGTGCCGTGAAAAAAGCCGTAGGAATTTAGGTCATGTTTACAAATAAGACCAAACGTTGAAATATGGCTCCATTTCACTAATGCAAAATGATATAAGTCCATATTTACAAATATGGCCTAATATCGTACGACCTTACTTTACGGCGGCGTCTTGAAAAGTCCCAAATTGCAATCACCTTCACGTAAATTTTAAACAACTTGCAAATATCTCAAAACGTTTAAAATGAACTAAGGGAGTATTTATTGAATTATGACGATGTTTTCTCGAAAAACCCGAAAGATCAAAGTCTAAAGCTCGAAACAGATTATGCCAGCACCAGCGGGTGCCATTATTTTAGAACCAATGTATTTCAATCGCTCCACACAGATTAGAACAGCACCAGCAACGCCAACAGTGTCGTTAGACCAAAGTCCTAAATTTGCTGTTGTTGGGCACAAAATGTAGGTATATTGCCACGTCAAAATGTATTGAACTGTGGAGGCCGTTGTACCGTCCTGTAGGAATAAAATATCCTCTTATGCCGAATGCCATGGCAAATTGCGAGGCACGCCATATGGTAAACGTCGGAACGTGTTGTTTAGTTTCTTAGAAAAACATTATTCTTTGCACATTGTCCAAATTAACTGACGAGTTATTGGGTAAGAAACTGTCATAAGTATTTTGCTGTTCGCAGAAGTATACCTTGCCGACGTGTTTTCTGAACTATATTCAAACAAAACTGACAGTTGCTGCCATCAGCAAAAGTTTTAGCTTCTTCCAATAGAGGGCAACATGTAACCGCTCTATAACAAACGGTTTCGAGCTATAATGATGCCAAATTAAAAAAATAAGAAAAAAGATAAAACAAAAACTAAAAATTCAAGAATCAAATGTAAAATTTTTAGTTATTCTTTTTGCTGATATTTGGACTTCAGGAGATTATTATATTACATTTATAAATATAATTACATTTTTTTCAAAAACTAAGAAAATCATATATGTACCTTAACATAAAAATATGGGTATAATCATTAAATCGGAAACGTCAATTGCCGGCCGGGCACAAATTACATTTATTGTTCAACCAATTTGACCATCTATAGCGAAGGTCAATGATATGGTTACATGGGTTGCACCGTTGCGTGTCTGTTTGAATATATGTATATGTATATTAAAATTTATAGGTTTCGCACTTAAAGAAATTCAAATTATATCTTAATGAATGATTCGAATCGGTTTTTGTTTTGGGTAGAAACTCTGTAATATATACGCATACATATTATATAGTACAATATCTATAACAACAGAATATTATGTATGTGCAATCAATGATTATGCAGTTTTAGGTTCCCTTATTGATATCGAATTATAAAGGGTGGACAGCCTAACAACCCTTCAGCTCGAAATGAAAAGTCAAAAGTTTATACCCACCGATTAACTTTTAATCAAATTCAAAATTCTATATGCTGTTATGCGAGAACGCGCATTTTTTCTGTAGAATAATTTTGTATTTGAAATAGACTTGAATTTTTAACAGTAACAGAATACGAGAGCTCAAAATTAATTTTGGATTCGAGAGTTTCCAACTCAATTTAATTGTTTTGTTAGATTAAATTGTATCCATTGGTAAGCTATTAGTGTTGATAATTTTGAGGATACTTATTAAAAAAGTATTTTGAATTAATTCTTACTTACATTCATTTAGACGGTATTCTGATTAGCTTCCTTCAGATCAGGGAAATCAGTGTTTTAACAAAATATGACCTGAAATAAATTAAACACATCTTATATGTCATTTTCGAATAAAAAAAAACTTATAAAAACTTAATATAAATAATTTTTTGTTTGAAAAGAAATGAAAGTATTAGTAGAAACTAAAGGGTTTCCTAATATAGAATTTGGAAAAACCCTTTACAACGCGTTCTGTTATTTAATTCTGGAAGATAAATTCGTGAACCGAAAAAATCATGCAATATGTTAAGAAAGATGTTGACTAGATCGAAATTTTGAAATACTTTCAGCATTTTTGTTGACACAGTTTTTTGAATATTTTTTTTTTTAAATAAACGGGTTGATCTTGACAGTCAGTTGTGGCCATGTTGTTTTGGTGACGTCTGTTAAATCTATTCTTTATTAATCAGTCACTGATGCCAAATAACTGTGTTTATAGAAGCACAACTAAGCAACAATAGAGAATGGACGACGCCGCCAACTGTCAACATCAACTCGTTCTTATTGGGGAAACCCTTTAATTTTAGCAAATGCACGCTGTTTACAAAGTAAAGATGTTTGGCCACATAAAAAAATTGTCATTCTAAAAATATTCTAATTTTTCTAAACAAATTGAAAGAATCAGAAAATTACATTCGAGATTATGTACATCGGGTTTCTTTTCTCCAGTAAGACATATAATACCTATTACCTAGACTACCTATTACATAGTTAACACAACTTCCTATTCAATGTCAAAGTTGAGCATGATTTTATTAATTCATTAAGGTAAAACTTTCACTACTAGATGTAACATGCAGATATGTGCATCTGATGCTCAACCAATGCAATGACTTCATTGGAATTTTCATTTACTCAAGAAGAAGAGTTGTGTTTTATAAGACGACCGGGACAACCATGCGATCAAACTTTTTTTTGTATTCATTTCATGTATTTTTTTTTTCTTAATTATACAAACAACAATGTGCATTCATTTGACGTCCAAACAACTGACAACCAACAACAAAACATATATGTGTTCATTTGAAATGTTTCTTTTCTTCTGCCAACAAACGACCATCAAGGTCTGAGCTCTGAGAAGAGATGTTATGTAAAAAAAATTCAGTATTTCATGATTTCACACGAACACACTTACAACAATGACAATGAAAGTGAAATTCAGGGTAAAAAAAAGGTCAAAGAACTGTAATTTGAGGAACTGTATACTCTCTTCTAATATTGTTGTGGAATTTTAATTTTAGCGGTAAGTAGGTATACTAAATATTAAGAATGATATGCAAACGAGTCAATGAACTATTATATTTTGCCATAAGGCCTAAGATATTCGTTTGATCATAAAGGATTAATGAACTAAAATTTGATTGTTAAAAAAAAAGTATACAAATAAACAGTTAGTTTTGAATAATTAATTTTATAAATCCGTATGGCAATATATTTTAGCATATCTGAATTATATTATTGCAAAACTAATTAGTTTTAACACATATATATTGTTATATTCGTTAACGTCTTGGATTTTTCAAAGTCCAGTGACCGATTGACGTCTCTGAATCTGATCAGGCTAAAAAACTTGTGTAATACTGTCAGTGTTTTAATCGAGGTTTTAATAAGATTTCTACAACCTCCCTTATATGAACATTCCAAGCTTTTAGGAGAATATTAATAATGACAATATGTTAGGAAGTTTAATGAAAAAAATGACTGAAGACTAACATGGTTGTTGGAATGTTTGGATAGGCGATAAGGTATCAGAAATCATCTAGGTCAAATGTTTCTATAATTTTAATAACTATGTTTATCTAACAACTCTAGCACCTGATTTCAAACTGATATTAAAATAGACAAAAATAGACAATCACTAAGCAGTTCTATCCGCTGCTGACAGAATTGTTTATGGAGATGGGGAAGAGAAGCAGTTTAACAGACGCGTAGGAAAGAATCAGATGGTGAAATCAGGCTTAAAAATAGATAAATCTGTATCATGAAAAGTGTTCTGCGTCAAAAACTAACAACAGACTTGATATAGAAGAATGCATATTGCAAAATGTGTAGAATTCCTTGTAATTAAATTTAGAAAACGAAACGTTTGAGAAGAACAGTTATAATCAACGGGACAAATCAACATGCTAATGGGTAAATCAAACCAATGCAGTTATTGCGGGGAAAAATCGTTTTTAAAGATTGGTCAAGGTGTCCCTCATATACTATTTTTACTTCTTTTCCGAAAATGGTATTATATGGAATTAGATCACAACTTTCCCACATCACCACCTACTGATCTGTTTGTGGTGTTCGTCGCGGTTGACCACAGAAAATGTCGGCAAACCTCCTGGCTATCAGTTCGTCCATGGCTGAGATCAACTGCCTCGTCTATCCTTCGCGATTTTATGCGAGAGTTCATGTGCCATTTTCTGACTGAGTTTGTCGTGCTGTATTTTATTTACTTAGTACTTTTTAAGTGAAGGCTTCTTCTTATTCAATCGAGCTTCGTCACTCCTGCTGCCATTCAAAGCCCGTCGATTTGCACATTCAACTTGTACATTATCCAACATTAACAAACATGCACAAGCGCTTAGGAGGCATTTTTCGGTGACACAATTGCAGAGTTCTGAGGTCTCTTCATCTACTTACGCTTAGGCGATATGATTGATCACAAGATGATTCCTTATTTACTACACCCAATGGTATATGAGGACAAAATTCATCAAGTGTATTGCTGATATGGCAATTACCAAGCATGCTTTTAAAGACTCTTCTGAATTTCTGTCTGTCTTAAAATAAAATGAAGATCACCATGTAATCTGGAACAGGTCATCATGAACAAAGTTATTAGAGCAACAAAGGAGATATGATATGGTCGATCAAGTTGTGTTTCATATAACCAGACTATAATTTAGCCATATTTTTATGAACAGAAACAGAAGACTATAATAAAATCACTTTACTGAAAAAGAAATCTAAGTCCTTTCAAATGAGCATTACTTCCTCTTTCAGACATTACTTCCTGTAATTTTTGTGCTGAATACCTGGAGATCAAAAACTGCATAAGGGCACCCTGAAATTCTTCCATCACTGCCTAGCACTCTTGTAACACACATTTCTCAGAACTTTGAAGAACTGTCAGTTAATTATTTAAATCTTGACTAAACTTTTAATAAAAAGACCCAAATTCATTTTGTTTCATACACCTACTGCCTTTAAGTCCCCATAGTTTTCAAGGAATTTATTCAGTCTGTTCAACCTTGCAAATTAATTATCACATTTTTGTATGAACCAGACATTTATTACACTTCTCTTATTTATAGAAATGATTGATATTATTTTTTTCTAAGAGAGAGTTAATTGTAATACTCTGCTAATTATATACGACTTGTCAATTTTCCATGGCATTTACACACGTTTAAGTCATTATCAACATTTATTCAAATTGTCATGGCAAAATACTGCTGGAACTTAAAAGATTTAAGAAATTATATTATTTGTATATATAAAAAAAATGTATCAATTTCGCTGTCATACACCTTAGTTTGCGTGTTAAAACTAATCTCATCTATTATTTTATCCACTTGGGCGTATCTTGCTTTCTATGCTTTTATAGTAGCAAATTCAACTAACTTAGCTAATTTTCTTGTGGTTCTATCATTCGCACGTGATTCAATTTCACTTTTTCACTCTAAACAATGCCAATGAATTCGAATCGAAATTGGAAAAGAAGAAATCAGAGCACATTATCACTGTTTCAATCACACAATAATCTTAAAAAAATATCTTTCCGCAAATTTATCTATGAAATTGCATGTTTGTCAGCATCAAACAATATTTCAATGTACATAAACACACTGAAATTCCAATCCCAAACACATCAGCTTCAGACATTTGCCATTTTTGAAATTAAACAAAACAAATGCAAACACGCAAGTGAAACTGACATAAAGAAATAAAAAGAAACTTACATTTTTAAGTCATAAACAGATACAAGATATTCAAGTGGACGCCAGAGAAGCCAAAGAAATACTATAGACGCGACTGTTCCACTCGAAAAAGGGAAAGGAAATTGTCGGAATGCCTTGATGTATCAAAAAAGGCTTTGAACAATAAATTCCAGACTCCTTTTCAATTAAAGAACGCAGAATAATTTGCCCATAAAGCGACCACATTCAATTGCAACACAACGCCCAGCTTCCGTTCGGGGATCGTTTTATACTCGCGATATTGCGGTACAATTAAGGCAAGTTTTGGATTCGTAAAAAAAAATTTACTCGCAATTTGAGACAGCAATCCGTCTTGCTAATATACATTCGATTTCTTTAATCATGTTAAAACACTTATGTAAGACAAATATCTTTTAAGTAAAGTTAATAACATTGGCATCAGCTTAACATACACATTTTATATGTTTTATATCATTATATAGTTTTGTATGCTAAAAAACGCACTCTATTGAAGTTTTACTATAATGTCTCTGTATCCTACAACTAAAAATGGACAAATATAAATCAGAAGACTTCCGGAGAAACTATGTCCTTTGAACTTTCTATAACTTGTTGCTGTTGCAATAAAAATAGATTTTATACCGTAACAAATGTATCCCCGTTTGCACCATAATGCAATAGAAGTATAGTTACAATTTATTTTGTTTTGTTCACCCGATAAATTGAAATTGTTCACCCGATAAATTGAAATTGAATACAAACAACATTATTGTAGGGCATATACACCGAGAATATCTTTTTGGCAGAAAACGAAATACTGATGCAGAAACATGTAAGTCCACCATTACATGGCTTGACAAGATTTCACAATTCGAGCAAGTACGAAATTCTCTCCAAATTGTTCTTATTTTAACGACTTCTCATTCGGATTAAGCCAAAAAGCACCCTCCACATAAAGGGTAAAGAACATACGACCCAATTGTGCACCTTACTGTTTTTCCATCGTTGGAGAACCCAATTTTGTAAGTGATACGATTCATTAAAAAAAAAATACAATAAAAATAATTTTACCCCTAAATAAAGGAGTGATGCATTCGTAACAGAATATACATAAA
This sequence comes from Baccha elongata, assembly GCA_951217065.1. Lineage (NCBI taxonomy): Eukaryota > Metazoa > Arthropoda > Insecta > Diptera > Syrphidae > Baccha > Baccha elongata. Next base: position 80,838,105 of record OX578273.1, on the reverse strand, counting down.
TTACATTTTCTATAGTAAATGGAGTTTCTTTTAAATTTTAATGAATGAACGTGCTCCGAAATTAAATACTTTGGTTGTGGCCGGACAGATAATGTCGTAATATGAATAATGGAATCACACATAATAGGATAGGTTTCGTATGTCTTTTAGAAATTTGTATAGATCGTTGCAAACACGTATTAAATAAAACTTGGGTGTGAATTAGACTAAATATTTGTGTTAACTTAAAAATAAATACTTTCTGTGTTAAGTAATCCAAGTATATATTAACAAATATAGAAAAAATAATTTTTTCAACTTATAAATATGAAAACAGTGTAAACTTCATAATATGATCAGTTATCATATGAGTTTTTTTTTGGGTTGACTATAGCATATATCGCACTTTGTTTTTTTCTTAACCCGGCTTTTTAAAATACCGTTTTTAAAATCATCTTTTTTGAATCTCGTATCAGCCTATCACTACTTACAAAATGACCACGATTTTAAGGAGATTTTTATATTATGTTAAAAACGAGGTTTTTAAATTGCTTAAGAGCAGTAATATAAAAGTCATTGTCATTGCTTCTTCTTAAGTAAAGTAACATGTTAAAAGAATGAAATTGAATGGCATCGATTATGTCAGTGATAGGTTACGGTCAGAAGGAAAACATGTGAAACAAAAATAACCGACGAAATGAAACATATAGTAAAAATTTACGTTGCTAAAAATTACGCCAAGAAAACGAAATAGAAAAAAGCCAGATTATTGTTTGGAGATTTTTGGGATTTTTTTTTCATTTCGTTTATTTTTTGGCGTCAAACACAAAAAGTTTGGCGCTAATGCCAGATATTTTGGGTTGTTTTTCCATAATTTTGTTAAAAGAATTTTTTTCCTTTTCGAATCATGAAAAAAGAACAGGTTTTTATTTTTGAACAAAAAAAGCCAGACAATTAGTTTTTGGCTTATTTTCCGAATCGGAAATAAAACAATTCCCAAAGTATTTTTTTGTTTTTTTTTCCATATTAAAATGCGGGCGAAACTCGATTTCATTGCACCCGGATTTCAGTAAAATTCAATTTTAAAGCAAATTATCCAACAATGTTAGTGTTAATTGGTATTTAAATGAAGGGAATCAATAGAATAACTTTTCTATTAAAAAAAAAATAACTCAATTTGATATTGTCACATTGTGATTTCAATGATCATTGAAATTTTATTGATCATTGGAAAAACAAAAGTGCTAATATTTCGTGACTTTAGACAAAATTGATTTTTTTTTAATAGAAAAATTCTACTATTCCTTACCTTCATTTAGCATCAACATTGTCGGATGATTCGCCTTAAAATTGAAAAAGACAATTTTTACTAACACGTTTTCTTTTTAAGGAAAATACCCAGATTTGTAATTTTTAAACGAAAAAGAAAAAGCCCCAAAATGCAGCAATTAATGATTTGCTCTGTTTTTTTATCGCGAAATAATACCTATTGCTTCAGATATTTTTTTTTTCGATCTTCGAAGACATTGAAGCAAAAATGTCACCGTTAAAGTGATCAACAGTAATTAATATTTTTGTACCTTTTCAATTTGGGAATACGGTTCAAAACCCGTTGCCGTACAAACCTCTTTAAAAGGGTCTTAAACTCATAGTGAGGTGTAAAATACTATCAAGAGATAATTCACTCTTAATACCTGCGGAAATGATACAAAACTATTACCAAGATACGAAACAAAAGAACGAATGCGATTCAGCCAAAATACTGAAACTCAGGTTCGACTGCTTATATAACATGCTAAAATATATTCCAGAAAAGCTACGTTAAATTGAAAACAACGACGAGGACAAGCATTGGGACATAACTCTCTTCCTCTGACAGCTAAGGCGTTTTTCGCCTAATATTTATTCGCACGACCCCGCTCATTAGCTGAGGCCTGCCTGTTGAATCCAAACCACGATTAGCTCAGAGACGACTCCGAATATCCCAAACAAAATAAATTAAGTGAACAAAATTAATAAGAAAAAGAAGAACAGGCCAATGAAACTTTTTCCGGTAAATTTTAACGCAACACTTACTGGTAGACCATAAGAATATAAAGAAGACAACATCAATTTAAAAAATATCAATAAAAAACTAAAAGACAGCAATGCAATAATAACAAAAGCCGATAAAGGCAATACTATGGTAATTTTTGACCAACAAGAATACATTACAAAAACAAATACCTTCTTCAACGACAACAACATACTTACTTTACAAAATGACCCTACCAAAACATATCATAAAGAAATCAATAATGCAATAAATAAGTGTACTCAACTTTTTTCCAACATTAACAAAAACACACTAAAACTACCAAACCCAAAAGCACCACAATTTACAGGCCTACCAAAGATCCACAAAAATGGAACACCTATCAGACCCCTTATTAATTATACGACAGCCCCAGGATACAAAGTTGCCAAAATGCTACAAAAAATCATCAAAAACAACATCAACCTGAAAAATGACAACAGCATTAAAAACTATATTCATTTAATTGACAAACTAAAAAACATAAAGCTATCACCAAATCACAAAATGATTTCTTTTGATGTCACAAACATGTATACTAATATGCCAATCGAAGAGAGCATCAATATACTCAAAGAAAACCTGACCACTACTGCAACAATAAATAAAACACAAATAGATGAATTAATATTTATATTAAAAATTACATTAAAACAAAATTATTTCCAATTTAATAACAAATATTACATTCAAACAGAAGGATTAGCTATGGGATCGCCTTTAAGTGGACTTATGGCCGATCTATATTTAAACTTCTATGAAAACAAATTTATTTTATCTTCATTAAACCCACAAAAACGTAAAATAATATCATATTCGCGATATGTTGATGACACTTTCGTAGTTTTCGATGGAACCCACAGACAAATAGATATTTTAACAAAATATATCAACAACATAAATACAAAAATAAAAGTTACAACTGAAATAGAAACTAATAACACAATAAATTTTCTTGACCTAAACATCAGCAAAAACAACAACAATTTCAAATACAAAGTATACAGAAAACCCACAACAACGGACATAACCATACATAAAGATTCTCATCATCCGTACCCCCAAAAAATGGCAGCCTATAATGCATTCATCAACAGACTATTAAATATACCCATGGACAAAAATGATTACAACACCGAACTCAACACTATAAAATGTATAGCACTTGCTAATGGATATAATACTACAATAATAGACAAATTAATTATAAAAAAGAAACAAAAAATTTACAACAACAGAAAACAAACTAACAATAATACAAGATTAGAAAATAAATACACTTCAGTAAATTACACCAATCTATTACCTCAAACACTACAATATGAATTTAAAAAACTAGACATAAATATATCATTCAAAACAAATAACAACATTAATAATATATTAAAACCAAAAACAAAGTGCGATACCAAAACATTATCTGGGGTATATAAATTAAAATGTGACGACTGTGATAAATACTACATAGGACAAACAGGTAGAACATTTAATGAAAGATTTATAGAACACAAGCCTAAATTAAACACAAAATCAACATACGCTCAGCATCTGATTGCAAACAATCACAATTACACGGATTTTAACACCAACATGACAGCGATCCATATATGCAAGAAAGGGAGAATTCTAGATGCGATAGAAGAGTATGAGATATATAAAGCTAACAAACTAGAACAGGACAAATTACTAAACGACAAATTAATTTTTAAAACAAACCAACTATACGACACAGCAATAAAAATCAAAACAGAAGGAAGAAGACAGATATAACACCACACATTTAATATATTCAACAACAAATAAAATTCTACAACATCACTGGCTTAGACAATCAACACCAATGTCAAATTGAGTAATTCGCCCGATGATGGAGTAAGTACACTCCGAAACGCGTCGCAATATAAATTTAAAATAAAAATTAAAATTTAAAACTGTGAAAATTATTGAAAAATAAAAAAAAAAAAATTAAAATTAAAATTTTAAAAATTTAAAAATTTTTTATTTGTTTAATTTATTATAATACCTATAAATTCACATTTGGAGACATAAAACACAAAATGTATAAGAAATGATGCAAACAAAGGTGCTGATGCAGCCCGCTACGAACCCAGGTGCAAATTAGTGCCAAACGGGACGTTGTAAGATGTCCCTCTCCCAACAGGGAAAGACAATAGAGTTTGAGATCCGCGGAAAAAATAACATGACCCACTTAAAATTCCAGAGATTCAGAGAGGATCTCCGAGGCCTTTATTAAAAATATTGAGAACCTGATGATCAAAACGAAATCAGAAGAAATAAGTCGGCGGAAATGCCCCCATAGTCTTATGCTAACAAAATTATTAGTTGGACTGCATCAAAGCAGCTTAAGACTGTTATACACCACCAGAATGCTAGAACAACGAGATGCACTGTCATGTATTGTGTTTTAATAATGTGGGTAAGAAAGTAGTACATGACATCCTACCCCATACGTCAGATAATTTTGTATAGAAACGGCACCTCCTTAAAACACTTTTTACAACCAACTTTTCTTTAATTAATATTTATACTAATTAGTTCAAGGACAAGGCATATTTGCAACCTCCTTTATCTTTAATTAATCTCCTTAATTTTTTATAAATAAGAATTTCCCAAGCATTACACTTTTTTAATATCTTTTATGTAATGCGCGCCATGATGTCGTTCTCCGTTGATCCACTAAATAAAATTGTCCTTATGTAAAAAATTATCTGAAAATATCTTTATTGCTTTAAATAAACTTTAATTAGCTGTGGAATTCATAAAAATAAATGTGCATAATATGCAACATATGTTTTTCGTCACATTCACAAAGGACTCACAAAATCCCCCCCATAGCCCTATGTAGATTGCATCATAAAAATGAAGAATGATGTTTTTTTTTCAATGCAAAAAAAAAAAAGAGAAAAACATGACACATCATGTGTTGCTTGAATTCACTTGATTTAGTTGTATGCAAATAACCGTTGCTACAAAATGATGCATTCAGTTAGCAGCACATTTCACAATTCTTTGTGTGTTGTAGATGGTTGATCACAAAACATCGTTCAACTGAAGACACCTTCCTTTCTTGAAGAATCCAATCATTGTATTATATCGCAGTTTACCGATTCGATGGGTATTATGACAGACCTTGGGATTTGCTAGCCTGGACGCCATTTCGCAAGTTGATGCGAACATGACATGGCAAAATAGGTATACACGAAGAGGTTTCGCATCAATTGTGGGATTGGAAGTATAGTATAGTTATCTACAAAAGAAGATAAAATAAAGAAAAAGAAACAAAGGAGACTCCAAAGTCCAAGTAACCGATGAAGTGTGATACTGATCGGTGGGTGCATTGGCATTAAAAGGGGTTCCAGCAACAACTATCTTTTTTTTTATTAATTGTCTTAAGATTGCCAACCGCACCCATATTCTTATGTCCATGCCCTTCGATGAAGGTGTACAGTATCCGGTATCGGCAAGAGAGAAGACGATCTTCAATGGACCTGAAAATTGGGATAGGTCTGTATGTTTATGGACGGTGTTGCTGATAGAGACTAATACACGAAAAACCTTTTAACCGGATGTTGTGAATGGTATAGGCGGCTCCTCAAGCAAGTTGTATTTATTATCTTCTTTTATTTTGCGGAGAAAATTTTCAAACACATGTACATTGAACATTTATTTAAAAAGAAAAGAAAAAGTCTGTGGGATTTCATTTTGAATGAATGGTGTGCGTCAGCCGTCAGTTTAGAAAGAGTTGTCCTTCAATTTTTTTTTATTATTACCATTTATGTTGACACTTTAATTTGTTTGACCAAATTGTGTCAATGTTAAGTGGGTGGTACACATTTACATTAGTTGATAAATGTTAGTTTGGTCAACTTAGACTCTTGTGTCTTTGTTATAAATTGAAGTTATATTTAAAGGGGCAATTCATCAACATTTGTCCAAAAATTTAACAGACCAGATAATATAACTATGCAACTGGCTTTACCATGATGACCATTAAATTTAATTGAATTAGATATTGTTCATCATATTTTCAAATTTAATGTGAAGAGCTCAAAAATTATATAATTTGTTACTATTGTGGGAAGAACAATTTAATGATTTGTTGCTCCAAGGCTTTTTAAACATTTATTGGCTGGTCAACGTTTTGATCTGTTGCACCTTTAATATTCAAAATATCGAAATAGTAAATCCATATATTGCAACCAAAAGTTTTTTTTAGTTGAAAATGTATCCTCTGAATTTATATTATACAATTAATTTTATTTGTGTATTTTTGAGCAATACAAGTTGGGCACCTAATTTTCTCAATCAAATTTGGGGAACACCAAGAAAGGATGTTCAGATAAAAATAAATACTTCGTCAAAAAAATTTTTTCTCAAAAAGTTAAAAATCAAAAATATAAAAACCAATTCTCCTAATTTTTTTAAGTAACTGGACTATTATGTAATTTAAGGATTTTAATTAAAAATTATTAAGAGCATTGAATTTCGAAAACACAAATTGTTTATTACATAAAATTAAAAAAAAATTAAAACTTTGAGTATAAAAATTTGTATTACAAAAACTATTTAAAAAAACAAAATAAATTTAAAAATAAAACAAAGAATTCTGGCTTTATAAAAAGGTATAGCATGACATTGTAAGAGTTAACGTTGTTTTTTAATTATTTTTTTCCTGTTTTAGGCGAACCAAATGAATGACCATGTATCAATAATTTGACATCAATCATAATTTAGTGTTGGTACATTTAAGTTTATCTGCGTGCAAAACGACTTGTTTTGTTATCAGCAAGGTTATAGCTACAAATCTTATAAAACTGAACTTCGAACACATCACTAATTGAAATATGTGCGGTTTGTTTTTTTGAGAATTTAACCTTACTTGATAATCTGTTAAGTGCATTTATGAATAGACTGCAGTACCGGTGTGCATGCAACGAAATTTACTGAATATTATTCACATTTTACACTTTACAATAAAAACACTCCTAATATACGTACCTCTCACACAACTAGCTTCAGTCATGAGTAAAAGTCAGTCCGTTATTATAGTACCTACATACACCCCATAATGGATATAAAAATCATTGAAACCTTCAATCAAAAAAGATCCAATGATATGTGCTATAAAACCTCATCCAAAGAACGCCAATAACTCAAATGGATAGACAAATAAATCATTCAACATGGTGGCCACTTTAGATAACCTCATACAGAAATCATTACTTTTAACTTATGGCAGCACTGCCCACAACAATGGCCAAACCACATGTATTACTTTTTTTTTTATAAATAAAAACAGCTTAAACGAACATAGAAGTGGTTTGAAAACTGACAAGACGTAGACGTCCATTGACAGATGTAGTCTTTACTTTGTCGCCATTTCTCTGTTTTGTGCAAAAATAAAAGCGAAAGTGGCGTGCAAGATGGATTGTCAGAGCGTCCTTCAACTACAATATCAGATGACAAGTTAAACACTTGACGGTAAACAATAAATACAAAATAAAATAAAAAAAGGAATTTTAATTTGCTTTAAAAAATTTCTCTTTTTTTTAAAATTAAAAACAAACATTATAAGCGTGGTGTCTTAATATTATTAACTGTCAAAGCACACTTTTATGCAAATGTCTATTTTTATGCAAATGTATATTTTTATCTCTTAATTTTACTGATCCTATCAAATGAATAGACCTATTTTAGGCGAAAGTCAATAACAATTCAACCGGCAAAGTACCGATCTTAATTTGTATATACATAGACATAATAAAAAATGCAAATTTTGGTAATGTTTTGCATTTCAAATTACTGCATTGAAAATGAAAGTGACAGTCCCAGCAAAGTCAAATGGCAATTTAATTATTATTTGATTATGTGACAACGCAGTTTTTTGTTGTCATTTCAAATGGATTAGCTCTGTTCGTTCAACGGTTGATTTTGACGCTTTCAAGCGCTTCCATTTCACAAATAATAACTGTGATTTTGGAATATTTAAATAGCTTTTCTTGATAATAGTTTGTCATGATACTTTGGTGCAATGTTACATAATACAAATAAGTAACTATATATTATAGACTTACAAATTAAAATTCTTTCAGAGTACGTTGAACGACTCAAACAAGACCGACCAGGTGCATGGTGCCACCGCAATGCAAGCTTAGTTATTTCTTTGGTTGGATCGTGGACGGAATTAGATTGCTATTTTCTCATGCGTTTTTAGTTACAATAATTATTAAGCATTCTTAGTTGGCCTCTAAGTGAAGTTTTATGGCAAACTACGAGTTGTTTATTTGCAACTAGTTTGGTGGGATTTTCAATTTTTTTTAACATAAACATTTTAAAGGAGTGGCGCAGGTTTAATAAAACCATACCTACATATATACGAGGTGTACTTACATGAAAAGCGATATCAATTAATGTTGGCTACCGAGTTTCTGAAATGAAAAAAAAAATATGAATGATTTATTAGATTCACAATTATTTTTATATGCGATATTATAATTAGTGCTAATTACGTATTTCAAAAATGTTAATAAACTTAGGAGAAACTTTGTAATCTTGTATCATGAAATAGCGTATCACGCAATGTAGAAATATCATGGGAACATTATTTAAAGGAAGTGAACAACTTTATTTTTCTATTTGAATAAATTTTTTGCATATTCTCGATGTTAACATATTTAAAGTTTGGGTTTAAAGATTGACGACGCACGTTTTGAAATTATTAAAAAAATACTTATGAAGTTCTAAGTCGGTGGTGACAACTGAAAACCTTAAAAGAACAATCTTTTAAGTCTATTTGCACCAAAATATCCCGATAAATAAAAATGTATTTATCGGGACCAACGTCAAACAGTCATTTTTTTTATAAATAAAAATAAAGCTTTACAAGGATCCTGAATCACTAATGTCAGTGGCAGCTTTCATTAGAGTACCTTAAATGAATGGCGAATTTTTAATCATAATAACGACTTACGTCAAAAATGGCACATTTTATGAGTTATGAGTAAAAATTTGATCAAAATTGATAAAAAACTGCATCCTATAGCTACGCAAGAAGTACAACGATACCTTAATTCGCAAATCAAATAACTCCATTTTTTTCGAAATCGAGTTTTCGTTTTTATTTCGTTTATATTTTCTTTTATAAGGAAATTACGAAAGAAATGAAAATACTATTAAGATAATAGATTTATTTACTATGTTCTAATACAGTTTTCAGTTTTTAAAAGTTATGCAATATAAATAAGTTCGAAGGTTTTAAATGGGTCCTATGATGAAGTTAACCGTTTTGGAGTTAGCTGGTTTGCGAATAAAGGTATCGACAAGTTTTTTTAAAGATACAAAATCGGGTTAAGTCTACTCTAACATGTGCTAACTTTATATAAACAAAATCAGAACTACATCACACTTTGCGATTTAAGCTTTATTATAGAATAAGTCAAGCCTTGGATTCGTGCAATAAAATAAATAAAGGGCACGACTGGGGGGACTACAACCTTAATATACTTGTGGGAATTTACTTCAAGTTAAAAACAGCGGAAAAAACGTCAACTTTTTTCCGTCGACAACAAAGCCACTCATATAAAATTCTATAAATAAATATTAATGGGATGTTTTCCGAACTTTTAGAATATAACCAAAAAATGTTCGTGTACTGAGAGCTGAACGAAAAATAAATACAACTACATATATAATTCTTTCTTTCATTTATTTGAAAGTTTTGCCGTAGTGAAATTTCATCTGTCAAAAATTTGAAGCTGCTTCTAAAAATTGAAATGTATGAAAAATTAGTGATCGATTAGAATCATCATCATCATCATCGGCTCGACAACCGGGGTCCGGTCCTGGCCTCCTTCAACAAGTCTCTCCACCTATCCCGGTCTCGAGCCGACGCCATCCAGTTTCGCACCGCAAGGCTCCGGGCGTCCTGGTCTACGCCATCTCTCCAGCGCAAGCATGGTCTACCACGCTGTCGTCTGCCATAGAATGTACCACAAAGAACTTTCCGAGCAGGTTCCTCTTCGCTCATGCGAGCTAGGTGCCCTGCCCATCGGAGTCTACCGAGCCTAATTTTTGTCACGATATCTGCTTCAAGGTAGATTGCGTACAATTCATGATTGTACCGTCTCCGGAATCGTCCTTCCTCACATATGGGGCCAACAGTTCTCCTTAAGACTTTTCTCTCGAACGCGGCTAAGAGGTCGGAGTGCCTTTTGCTAAGCACCCAAGTCTCGGATCCTTATGTGAGTACTGGCAGGGCCCATGGTCCTGTACAGCAGCAGTTTTTAAGTTATGGTGAGATTTCTGGATTTTGTTTCCACAAGAAATTCAAACTGAACGTTTCTCAAGAATTTATACAAAAAGCGTTCGCTTACTTTCCGGTAAGTGAGAGAGATTTTACTCTCATTTGAAAAATTTTGACAGTCATCATTTTTTTGCACAAAAAGAACGCGAACAAAGCTAATATGGCATAAATTTTTTTGTCAAAAATGTTTTCGTTAAGTTTTAAACAATTTAAAAAAAAAACAATTTTTGTTAATTCAATATTTCAAAAACCTGGTGAAGGATTTTTATCAAATTTTGTCTTAACAAATTAAGTTCGTAGAACTTGCATTCTTTCTTTTTTTTATAAAAATATTTTCAAAAAATTATTTTTAAAAAATCGATTTTTTAGAAAACCGCTACAACGATTTTGATTTTTTTTCTTCATAAATTCATATTTAATGAAGAAAATTTTCTGCATATTTTGATTTGGTTTGAATCTTTGAAAGATATGGATTTATTTTTTTTCTATATATCGTCTCTTTGTATATTCTTGAAAATTTAAAATAAATTAAAATGCAAAGAGGATCTGTATTTTAATTTATTTCAAATTATAAAGAACATTTTTATCCGCCACAATATTATCCCGCCTCCAGGTAGCATGCGTGAGAATAAAGAATGAATCCGTAATTGACAACTTATTTTCTTTTAAACTTCGAGATTCATCGTACAATTTAATTTCGTTAATCTATAATAAAAAATCTCATTTCGAATTTGTTGAACATGTTTTTTTATGTGAATACTTTTACTGGAAGCTTTATTAATCAAAAAATACCATTTCAATATTCAATTCTAATCTATTCGGAGTTCATTGAAAATTCTTAAAATTGCTTAATCTCTCAAAACCTGGAATTATTTTCTATGACTTGAATAAAATGTTATTTATGCTCTAATTAAACAAAAATAAAAATAACAATAATAATGGAAACAAAGTAAATATACAAACAACCAACAACAATCTACGAAACGAAATTATGACGAATATAGGCCAACTTTCAACCCATGTTGTTTATTATTCGAAAAAAGGAATTTTGTGTGTTTTATTTCTATTGATCTGTAATCTTTCTAACCTAAATAGAATCACGTAAACCACTTTGAACGAGGGAGTTCAATGCAAATATAGCTCACAAGATTGTCAACAACCGAAAACAACTTTTTAAACAACTAGTTCAACAGATCCAGCATTCTGACCTAATTTTTCCAACTAGTTTGATCATTACCCTAAATTGCAAGTTAAAAATATCTTCACAAAACAATCTTAAACCATTCATTACTTGTAGTTTCATTGCAACTCAAACCCCTTGGGTAGTATCAACTGCGATAGTAGTATACGCATGGAATAAGATGAATTCTATCCGCTCCAATGAACCGTTCGATTACTGCATTTAATTTCTTTTTTCTTCAAGTAATTTCCTTGCAACCGTGAACACAGTAACCTGTCCTCTCTTCTTCACTAAAGACATTCATAGACCATTGAATTTTATGACCGTCAAGAGGGAATTCTATATTCCAATGAAGAAGCCTCTCTAAAAGCATTAACCAGAACTATTTCTTTTGCTCGAATATTCTATTCATCAGCTTTTGAGTAGCAAATCCAATTGAATAATAAAATGATATCCCGTAGAGAAAAACCACGACAAATTGATTGGGGGATACGGTCTTTTGCATCTCCATTCGCAAAATGCTGTTCTGTGTCCTCAACAATAAAAACGTTGCTTCGAGCATGCACCACCACCAACGTTCCACTGACTCTGGCACACATTTCTCATTTAACTGGATGTGATAAATCTGTTGCACACACGAATCTAACTAAAATTGTTACGTTTGTTTTGCTTTTCGTTCCCCAAACCACATCACCTGTATAGAAGGTAATTGCACCTCCATTTACACGATGCAGTTAAAGCCAAACTGGTTTCTGACTTAGAGCCTACGAATTCAAGATACCAACTCTAACCCGGTTTGCAATTATAGGTCGATGCATATTGAATGCAGTTGTTGGGGTGAGGTATGTTCTTTTTTTTTTGTCTCTCCAACAACATTTCGTCTTTAATGACTTCCCTGGCAGGCATAGTGAATGTTGAGCAATGAGATTGAAAATATCGTTACGAAAGAATAAAAAAGCATGACAACATTGATGTGGCACAATTATCATGGAATTCATTAGATCTCTCTCTAAAAATTTGTTTTACTGCTGCTACCTACTGTTATTTGTTTGTTTTTGGAGAGTTTAAGCGTGACTCATTTATGGAGACACAGCTGGCGCCCTGGGAAATTGTAGTTTCTATATTTTACCTGATATAGCTTATGTAAGTTTTGTGAAACATTGTCAATTTTGAAATGAAAAATGTGTAAGAATGGCGTGTATGAATCCATTAAAGTGTGCTACTGCGTTAAGCCATATAATGGGACTCTATGTTTCGTTGAAGTTTTTGATCCTAACTTTAAATATTTTAGAAAGTAAATCTTAAGTACAATGAGTGATCAAATCACTATTTTATAGGTTTTGGATGTTTTATGGTAGGTTCAACAGCACATCTCTGTTCATACCTAAATATTGTTTGGCAGACTATCAAATCTAAATCATACACCGTCTTCAAAAATCTATCTATCGAATTGGTTTGTTCGTCCGATATCTCTTCTTCATTTTTCGACAAGTCGTACTGGTAAATTTTTTTTTTTGAAGTTAGTTTTTAAGTTATCTCTTTTTTAGGGTCTTAACTTTTAGAACGCATTATTGCTCTCGTATAAGTAATTTCCATCTGTCATAATTAATTTATTCTGAAAATGTTCACAATTCAATAGAACTTCATCAATACATGATTTGCAGCTCAATTGCAATTCAGAAATAACAAAGTATTTACTCATCAAAATACTTATTTATTTTTTGCAGAGTAAAATTGTAGAACACGGCTGTTTATCATACATTCAAAGATTGTTTTGGATTAAAAACAACACTTTGCCACACAAATTAAAAATCAAAGTTTGAACGTCAGCTCTTTCGTTTGAAAATATAACTTACTTATTGATACTCATTTGTGATGGAGAAATTATACTGTTTGAGCTAAAGTTGATAAATACTGTTTCTTCTGTTATGTATGTATATATTATACATATTTTTAATAAGTTAGTAAATTTGGTTTAAAGGGATATGGGCAGTTTTGTATGGAGCGTTCGTAATCAAAGTACTATAGCACTTTTTTTTCTAAATTTTAAACGACAGGCCCTTATAATTTAAAATTTTGTTTATGGTATTAAATATGTGACGTGGGGACGGAAAAATATGTCAGAGCGCACAAAAGATAAATGATATTCTAAAATATAAAAAAAGGGTGTTTGTATATTGTTTGCTTGAATTGAAACAATAAACCACAATTTTTTCCCACTTTCGTTTAAAAGTTTGGTTATTTGTAAACTTTTTTTTTTAAAAGCTGTTTTACCTACAAACATAATTTGGAAACCAACTATAAGAATAAAGTTGATGAAATCAAAATAAAGAAAAAATCAAGTTTATTAATCAAAGAAAATAGATAATTTTCTGTCATTCCAGCTATACTCTTATCTTAACCTATGATTGATGCCGTCATCATGAGTTGCTGTTAATGAAACGTAAATCTTAGATATTTAAACTTTTTGCGCTTGGCATTAGATTGGGTCTTTAAAAACTCATAATATCTTTCTCCATCTAACTTCTAACATCAACTACCATCATCACTGTCAACATTAATTGCTACCCAACTGGTTTTTTCCATAAATGCCAAAACATGCTTCAACACCTAAAGAGAAATATAAAGGTTTATGCACCGTATAGTGACATACTTACTGTGTACCCATATGTTGTATCTCATAAGCCGTTGGTAATAAACATAATTTGAGTAGAAGATGCACCTATGTGCTAGGTCGTCAAGATCATCACAGCGCACTACAGAATTCAACGATCAACGCCATCATAGCATGGCACAAACAAAACTGTTAAATGGCTGCTTCAATGCGTTTTATTCAAGTAATGACCTTCAGATAATAGTGTTAGCAGCAGGGAGACGACCAACTACGATGGCAGTGAAGTCGGTAGCACCTCTTTTTTTTTTAACAAGATGCCATTAAAACATACGGAATATGAGCCCCATAACTGGTCACCTGGCTGGAAAATCTTATAGCTCATCTGAGAAGAACCACAATTTATAAGTGTGGGTATATCTTCGGCTTCCACCAAAAGAATGCATTCCGCGGTGTAAAGTGGAAATTGCGGTCTCTGTCTTTGGAATGGTGATGATATGTGTTACCAGGAAAACCGGTTGCCTGAAGCTTTAACGACGGACGTTGTTGACCATTCACTTGTTGGTTTGGTCGTTCTGGGTCGTCTCTGGCCAAGTTTAAGAAATGTTGGCCTGGAAAGTTCCTATGTTTTATTTTTCTACAATAATTTTCTGGATATTATTTGTTTTTTCTTAGAACTACTACTACCGCAGTGGATGTGCTTGAACGAAGTAAGTTGATTTTATTATTTATACATAGAGCAAGAGGTGAAGGCAAGAAAAGGTCTAAGAAAAATATAAGAGAACAGGTTGATGTCGGTATAGAATGGCATTTACAATTAGGACGTTGCATATGTGAATGGAACTAGATTTAACTGAAAATCCATTTATGGATGAGGCAGCGTTACAATGTAACAGAATTGATTAATTTGCTTGACTGTGGTTTGATTTGTTTGCATTTGGAAATTGCTTGTGGTTGAAAATCTAACGGAAGTTAAAAACTTAGAACCAAATGGTATCATGTAATTTTGATGTAAAAAGAGAAATATGTTTTTCGGAAATTAGTTGGAAATTGGAATTTTAATAAGAGCGATGTGTCATGATGGTTATATTGAGAGTGTACGTATTAGGTATCAATTGATTTAGTGGATGAAATCTGTTTGCGAAGTAAAAAATCATGCAACTTATATGATTTGCGTGGCTGGTAAATCAACATTGTCTGACATTATATTCGTAGTACCTCCCATATACAGTTTAATCGACTTGTTTAAGGTCTTTCGTGCTTTCGACTACCCTACGCCATCATATCCTGCAGTTGTTTTGTTCTTAAGCTTTTTTAGCTAAAGTTACCTCTCTTCTAATATACATAGGTGCTTTGGATCGACTTGGAGAGGGTTTTTCCTTGCCTCTCGCTCTACATTTAGCAGCTCTACAATAGCCACCATCAGCCAATTACCTTTTGAAACAAAAGTTATTTTTTTAGAAATTTACATTTTGAAAACGACAACATCTAAATCATTTATTTTCTTGCCGATATGCTGGAAAACCCATGT
Organism: Baccha elongata; assembly: GCA_951217065.1. NCBI lineage: Eukaryota > Metazoa > Arthropoda > Insecta > Diptera > Syrphidae > Baccha > Baccha elongata. Next base: position 80,822,407 of record OX578273.1, on the reverse strand, counting down.
GCCTTGCATGTCTTGACAAGCATCATTTTCCATAAGAAACTACAACGTACATACTTACAACTAATTAAATTAATTAAAATGTAAATATGAAATTGAAGGTCAAAACGCCGCAACTTAAGTTATTTTTTTTTTAAATACCAACATGATGGGAACAAAGTCAAGATCGTTGGTTGTCTCGACACCGACGACGTTTATGAGTCGTCAAATAACCATAAACATCATGCATGCAAGTAACCAAACACCATCTAATTGCCCTTGAACTCAGCACATCAAATACAGCAAACAAAAAAATTAGCAAATAATTGCAAGCTAATCATGTTATTTTTTTTATAAATCTTGCCGCGTGCTTAAAATGCTTTCAAAAGATTCTATCATGTTCTTTGTAAATTACTATGGCAACAATTTTGTGGCATTTGCTTACAAAAAAATAAAAGCAAGAATCACGTTTTTCAAGCCATTTTATAGCTAACATTGCCTTGAGTCTTGAAATAATCAGATCATTCTGGAAAAAAATAATCTCATTAGGTACCTATTTCGTTGCAAGTCGAGAACAAAGTGAAAGTTCTTTGTGCGGTCCAAGACAACAACCTAAAGGTGTGCCATATTATAAAAGTGCTATGTAAACACCTGTAACCAAGGTACAACTAACAATTTGCCTGCGAAGAATGCAATTTGAATAAATTATTTACCTCAGCAACGAGAGCAATCTTAATGTCAGAACAATCTCAAGTGTCCTTCGAGGGTTAAAGAGTTGTTAACCTTGGATGGGCTGTTTTAACTGAGATCGAGATTGTTCAGGTGTGTAGCATGCTGCACCAATTGTTAAACAGTGCATGGATCTTGGATACAAAAATAAAATTCGCATTTCACTGTAGCACAGATAGCCTTGATTAATATTTTTTTCTTTTAAAGTATGAAAGGGAAAAATTAGTGTTTAAAGCAGCTATGTCAACTTTATCAGAATATTACTATTTTCGGAAAGTAAATTACCGAAGACAGGTTTTTTGCGGCATTAATTAATTGGTTTTGCGGTGACTGATAGTGATATGATGAGTCATTTTTTTTTCTTAGTAAACAAAGTTATAGTCATAGCTATCGTGTGAGCTTTAAAACTAGTTTTGCGTATTTTGATTTATGGCCAATTTAATAAGATGTGGGCAAGAATTTTTTTTTAATCATGAAAAAAGTATTTGCAAAATCGTATACAATCAATAACCCTAAGCATTAATTCGATAGAGCCTTTAAATTTAAATGATTGGGTATATTTCCATGATGGCAATATACAGGGTGGCTGGCGTGAGATGCAGCAGAATTTTAGAGCAAGTAAATTAGGTGAAAAATTTTATGGATGGGGGTTTATCTTTACCCTTTTAGACAAGAAAATAAATACAACTAAAAATAAATCAATTATAAAATATCAACGAAACAAACTACTAGAATGTGATATAACTTTATTCAAATTTAAGGGGCCATTCTATAGTTAAATTTTTAAATCAAGTTGTTAGTGAATACAAATAATATTGTGTTTATGCAGGCTCCAGGTCAATAAATCTAGGTGTTAAATTGTTTGCAACATTTCGAGCATGAATACGCTCTTCCTCAGACCTTTATTGTAAAATAATATGCCTCGTCAATAATGTCATCTATACAAATCATACATGAAAATTTAACTTACAATTTAATTTAAGAAACATAATTTCCACAATCAAAAATATGTTCAAGAGAACCAAACATAGTACACTAAAAATAATTAAGTTAATTTAGAAAAAGAATTTAAAAATTATAAATACAAGCTACAAGATTGGTACTGGTCAAAACATTGCTAGCTGCAATTATAACCTATGGTTCTCCTATTTATGGTGGGATGGATTCAATAAGCAAACAAAAATTAAATGTAGCTTTTAACTCATGCGTTCGTTTCATTTATTCATTGAGAAGGTTTGATCATATATCACATTTATCCCACTGTGTTTTCGGTGTTTCATTAATGTCACATTTCACTATTGAAACTTGTAAATTTATCTTTAAATTAATACGATCTCGAACACCCACCTATTTATACGAGAAACTTGAATTTTCAACTTCTTTGCGTACAAACAATATAAATATACCAAGAAGTTCAACATTGCAGACACGTAGATCTTTCTTCGTAATTGGTGCCAGAATTTGGAACAATTTACATGCTCCATATAAAACAATTATAAATTTAAACAATTTTATCTGCTCCTTGAGTAATCATCTTCAGAACCCAGACGAAGCGTTGCATTTTCACTCCTTATTTGCTCAATAATTACATTTATTTTTATTTTTTCTATGTAATTTTTTTTCTCTTTTTTAAATATGCCTACAAGTAATAATTTAAAATCAAAACTTGTTATAAAATGTTTAATTTTGTATTAATATTTTTTTTTTTTTAATATGAATTTTTTTATACATACATATATAAATATGTATCCTTCACTTTATAATTCGAAAATATACATATATATATTTTTAAGCCATAAATGAGATCTGATCTCAAGGCTTTTGTAAATAAATAAAATGAAATGAAATGAAATGAAATGAAATGAAAATTAAAAAAATACATTTACTTTAAAATACATTTAATTATGAAAAAATCTTTATTGGATTACACCTCCCAACACTGACAAAAGACTATTTAATTTTGCATTCTTTTATTGTTTTTTATTAGTTGGCTGTAAATGTTACTGAGATTCTCACAATCAGATCGTCTGTTGATCGAACCTTCGTTGTTGATGTGCAGCATTTCCCACAACATTCTCTTGTTAGGGTGTTTCTCAACTTCTAGTATAGTCACATTTTCTAAGTCAGGCTTGAGGTCCTGCTCTACGCAGTGGAGGGCAAGTGCAGTTTTTTGAGAACCACCACTGTTAATTTCAGACCGGTGACCGGAGAGACGATTGCGGAGTTTTTGTTTGGATGATCCAACGTATACAGAACAATTTGTCCCTGTGTGGTTCTCTTGAACATATTTTTGATTGTGGAAATTAAGTTTTATAAATTAAATTGTAAGTTAAATTTTCATGTATGATTTCTTTAGATGACATTATTGACGATGTATATTATTTTACAATAAAGGAAGAGCGTATTCATGCTCGAAACAATGTAAATAATTTAACACCTAGTTTTATTCACCTGGAGCCTGCTTGAACACAATTTTATTTGTATAACATTGAAGAGGTCACCAAAAATATAAAAATATCTGTTGTTAGTGAATGATTTTTGAAAAATAAAATTTCAAATTCAAAATAGAAAAAAAAAATCTTAATTCTTTTTTTCAAATTGAGTTTTTTTTACAAAATTTTGTGTTTAGGGATATTTTTTTAACAATACGCTTTTATTAATTTCTGATCAAATACCAACAACCCAGTGCTAATAGGCGTCTCAATTTTTGGGAAATAAACAAAAATTAAAATCAAAAATTAATCAAATACCGACAACCCAGTGCTAATAGGCGTCTCAATTTTTGGGAAATAAACAAAAATTAAAGTACTTCTGTCACAGAAAAACCTTTCTTTTTTGATGGGTTTTTCTATCTATGTTTGGACTTTTGTGAAACTACTATACTAAAAAAGCGGACTATCCCTTTTTTCATAAAAAGAAGATTTTGTTGGAATTCGACCCTAACACCTAAACGGTCACAAATTGCTTCAAATTTAACATATATAATCCAAGTTTCGCACCTTCCTAGGTCTAAGACAAATTTAATCATCATCATCATCATCGAATTCGAAACTAAGACTTTCATTAATTTCCTCATTTTCAGTATTTAAATAACCAGCCAATGGTCTGAACCACTACTATATCTACAACTATAAAGGCTCTGATAACTTTCTTACGCCATTGATGACTTGAAAACCACCTTTCCATTCAAATTTTTTAAATGATGATTGAGTTCCAAGTCAGCTGAAAAGCGTTATTGTATTGCGGTTGAAGGATGTGGAACATGACAAAAAACAACAGATTTTTCCCATTTTTAAGAATCTGTTCTGACATGTTCTGATTCAGAAGCAAAATGAAAATCATTATCTTAATCCTTGTGAACTGCTTCAGAAAGGCAGTAACATAATTTCAGATTGAAAATGAACGTCACTTAAAATCGAACACTTGTACTGTTTTATTGGGAATAATTCGGAACAATCTTATTGAATGTAACTAAAAAAAAAACAAATTTTGGCAGCACTTTGTATGCATCAACAGAAACATCTTTTGCGGATTTGTATTTTAACGATTGCTATACGGCTCCACAATTTGTTGAAACATATTTCCCTGTAAAGGACTCTTTGGGGATTTATACTATAACAATACTAATACTGATGTACATAAATATTGTATTCGATACTTTAATTGTATTTAATACGTGATAACTTTGTACGATATGATACCGATGTGTTTTTTCGATAAGTCAATAATTACTCACGCACTTACTGGTGCAGTAGTTCAGCTCTTGATCCAAGGTGTGCAGATAGCATGCATACCATGTTCATTTTATTGTTAATTAGACATTCTAGCATATTTATCACCTCTATAAAAACACCCGTATGAATAGTTTCGTACAACAATTACCGAATATAAAAAATAACCATTATCTTATAAAGACACAAATATGTACATACCTCATAAAAATCCAAATAGAAAAAAAAAGTTACAGCTTGAAATCCTGAAATAGAAAAAACACATCATTAGCAAAAATATTTAACAAGGTAAATACTTAATTCATAGAATCTTAAGTAAACTTAAAACTAATTAGAACTGCTTAAAATGTTTGCACTAAACCAAGATCAGTCCTTGACATTTTTGTTTTTTACTTATTGTGTTGTAAGAATACAGTCCATTGGTTTTGTTGCAAATAAGTTTCTAAGTAAAGTCAAAACAAATCAGATAACGAATGAGTATATGCATATTTATATATATGTACGAGTACCAACTTAACAAAACTACGTGAATTGAATAAAAAAAAGATACCTGTGCTGACCAAAAAATTATATTCGCAGTAACGTGATTGGAATTTTGCGATATCATTAACATGAATTGATTCGATCGATGTACTGCTAAAGGCCTTACGAAGGCACCAAGACCAGCATCGATTCAACAAAGAAAAAAAACTTATGCAAGAATTTAAAATTGGAGTCAAACTGTGTCCGATTGCATACAAATAAGGTGATTTCTAGGGCGTGGATATTGCACAAAATATTAAAGCCATGTAGGCGATTTTTGTTTGTTTTAAAGAAATGGGAGATTTATTTTTGGAATTTTAAAAGCAATCATTTTATTACAAATGAACGGAAAGTTGTCATAAAATTTAAAGATCTGCCAAAGGAATATGTTTTAATAGCGGCACGAAAGTATGTACGATGACCTAGTTTGGTGACTTTGGTAATTTTTTCCCAGTATTTTTTTTTTAATTTGAACGAGTTTTGCAAAGAAGGAAATTTTAAAATTGGCATTTTAAGTTTTAAAATTATGGTATACGAGTACCAGACATGCTTTAATGATCTTAATCAAACTTCTTATTTAGGTAATTTGCTTATTGTCATTCCTATTTTTAGTAGTATTTCAGAAAAAATTCAAACCTTCAGATACCTACATATTTTCCAAAGATTTTTTAATTCAAACGGCTGAGCCGTTTTCGATGAAATTTAGGTAGTTTTAGTAAGACAATTAAATTATTATATCAGGTAGATATTTTTAAAATTCTTTTAACACAAATAAAAAGGTTTAATTCCTAAATGCAAATCTTGCGCAAAATATGCTAAGCATCAAACAGTTCCTTATAGCAAACATAAATACTATTGCTAAGCAGACTGTTCAAAAACTCAATCAGCCCTTTCTTTTTGCATTTGTTTTGCTCTGCAAATTTTGCTTTTAGGAATTCGATTCACATGCATGAACATTGAACATGAACCCAACAGTAACGTCATTCAATCGTTGCAATCACATTGAACGTCAAACCGAACTGTCATCCTATACGAGAACTTGAAAAAGACTCAAATCTCTTAATGTCAGAAACGATCGGCAGATTATAGCATTTGCTTCTTAATCCTCAGAGAGTTAAGCCAGCTCAAAAATTGAAGATTAACATTATCGTGGAACATCTTGTTTTCCACACAACAATAATAAAACAAGTTGTCTTCTTTAAACACTGTCCTGATTCGATTAAAGCCTCAAGAAATGAGTATATCCGATTGCAACAACGAAATTTAATATGGGAATTAGTTTTAAAATTGCAATTCAAAATCAATTAGCCTTTGCAATGTCTAAAATTAAAACTTTCAATGATTGCACTTAAATTGTTTCATTTTTATAATTTTCTCCATCAACATAAGAGCGGAAAAATTCTATGTGCCAGACTGCCAGCTCGTTTCGTGACATACTCAGTGAAAAACGCCTAACATAATCATTTCTAACATCCAGAACAATTTGCCATCCCATACATATTGCATCTTAAAATTCATTTTAAGAAAATATCTGCATTGTCCGCAAGTGTGTCACTTTAATGAAGTTTTATTTCGTAATTAGAATATTAAAGAACCCGTTCCTTTAGCAAAAATATTTTCATTGAAATGAGGATTGGGACCATCTCAGCAAAAATAAAATATTTGCTTGACCCACTCAAAATACATGCAGTAAAATAACAAAACATAAAAGACGTTTGTTGGTTTAAGGTTTTTTTTTTATGTTCAAAAAGTGAAACAAATTGATACTGAAGATCTTCATAAAAAATAAACAGTATAAAAACTATATGAATATGACTGCGTATATGGCTTAGAGATGTGCAAACAGAAATACCTTCACAAAACATTGCAAAATTCACAAACGTGATTAATTCATTAACCTTAATTTATTGCTATTCATGTCCGCTGCACCGGGGGTTCATGGTCTCCGTCCACAATACGTACGTTTATTTCGCATTACTATTCCACTGCTATGTTTTGAAATGATGTTTCATATTTCTGCATAGCAATGCATGCAAACGAACGTGAAATTCAAGCATTCTGCAATATTATCAAATATTTATGTAAATATGTACAAAATATTATTGCTGAGTAAGGTTATAAATTGATATTGTTCCACATATAGTCGGACTTTTGTTCACGTGTTTAATGTCTGCTTTTCTGCTTTCAAAAATCGTAATTATATGATATTTTTATTTTGGTTTCAGTAAAAATAAAAAATGTCAATAAAACTAGATACATACATTTTTTAACTGACCTCTTATTTCACTGAAATAATGAAATAAACAAAAACAAGCTCAGAGTTCATTCACATTGTTGGGTTACATTTTTGATTGCATAAGTTTTTCTGTATGGAAAAGATTTTGATGTGCTCTGGTATCTTTTTTCATGGACGGTTTCGCGATCTCTCCGATATCAATAAGTGTATTGTTCTAAACATTTCCACGAAATGTCCACTGGATGATCACACTTAGCAGTTTATTTTGTTTCCTTTTTCCAAATTGCTCATGTTTTTAAATGCTGCACCAGGTTGTTCGATATGAAATGAAGTTAGGGAAATTATCCAGTTCTTTGACATTGAAAAGTGCGCCCTGGGCTGAGGCAATTAATCAACTGTCCCAACTGCTAAAAAACTTCAAAACAGTGGATCTACCTACTTTAAATTTTGACAAAATAATCTGGGTTTAAAGTTTTTATAACATAAATTTATCCCTTTATTAAAATTCATTTGATTGTTTTGTTTATAAAAGGTGTTCAAATATAGGTATCGACAGTACGTCCAGCCATGCTGCGGTCATTGCTGCTATGTAGTTTTACATGCAAATCTTACATCAGTCAGTGGTCACTAAATAAAAAACAAAAACAGCCGTTAAAAGAACATGGCCGCCACAGACTGTCAACTTCAACCGGTAATTTTTGGAAATACCTTTATTTCTTGATTGTATTTAAGTTAATTTGCCGGGCATTTTCTACGCGACGCCTTTTAACTGTATTATTTCCAGTTGCACCAAAAAACATTTAAAAGCATTTTGGTTAAAGGAGTAATAAAATTTATCGGCAGTTTAATTTTTATATCTTTTGCACTAACATCAGTACTCCTCCGTCCTCTCCCGTTAAAAAAAATCTACACGCGCTTTTCTGTACGTGAATACGTGTGAACAGCTAATGCAAAATTGCAATGAAGAAGAAATAAAGGAACGGATGTTTTGCACACGTATAGTGTACATGAGTGAGGCACCAAAATGTTTGCATACATTTAAACATCGCATCCTAAATGTCATTTTGTCACGGTGAGAGCAGCAGCAGGTGGCGAGTTAGCTCGCACCGCTGCTGTCAAATTATATGCATTTGAAAAAAACAACTCACACTAAAATAATAGTGCCGCATTCTTTTCGCAGAACATCTATTCCTGTATTTCTTCTTTATTGCAAATCCCGTTTTTTAAATTTATTTGGGACAAAATGGGGATTTAGTTTATCGGTCCTTTTAAAACTGAAAGTGGTTGCTGCAATTGCAAAATGTCATTTTAAGATTTAATAACCGAATAACTATTTAAAAGTGTATGGAGATACTGGACATTAAGCTTTTGAACTTTATTCCTCTTTTATACAAATTAACCAATGAAACATCAAGATTTGTTATAAAAATCAATCTAAAGTGAAGCGTTATAAAGTGGTCAAGGATGCTGGGTAATGTTAAGTTCTAATTCGATTTCATTTAAGAATCTTTAAATCATTTTCAGGGTTGGGATCAAAATCCTGAAAACCCAAAATCCGAGAAACCCGAAATCCCGGAACGGAAAGAGCGTTCACAATATTTTTTTTTTTTGTATATGAATTTTGCCTCTCGGGATTTCGGGTTTTCGAAATGTTTGGGTTTTCGAGGTTTTGAGTTTTGAGACTTTTGGGTTTCCCCTGTTTTCGGGCTTTTGAATTTTCGGGATTTTGGGTTTTGTGATTCTGTGCGACTCCCTTATTTTCTTTCTCCGTGATACCTAATAAACGTACAAACTAAAAAAATAGCGAATCGTTTTTCAATCAGCTTACAGTTTTCATATACCTACAAAAAAATAAATAAGTGCTTATTAAAAATATAAACACATACAAAACGATGAACAAACAATCATTCTTCAATAGAATTTTTTTCATGCATCGTTATTATAGCATATCCAATGATTCAGAAGAATCTAAAAATAAAGAACCTAGGTACTTTAAATAATTATGTAAGCATATATATTTTTCTGAAGTTGAATCAACCCTTCAATGACAATTCCGGAACTAACCACTTTGGTTTCATTCTCCCCTAATTGCACACGTCAAGGCGTACACATTTTTAATTTTATTAAAGGCACTCCTTTTAAAGCATCAATGGAACTTATGCCGCTGATCCATTATGGAATCTTAACCTATTTTTGAAATTCCTTATCAGATGTATCAGGAATAAATAAAATAAATTCATGTCTTAGTCTATTATGAGCATCAATCCAGCGTTCAATAGAGGAGCATTAATAGATAAGAATATAATTTGTGTGCATTTTGAGTTTATTATTGGACTTAAAAATCTACATATCGACTTACAAATGCCGCAGACGGCCCTTTTTACAGATGTAAATGTAGATCTTAAAAGAATCATTCCTCTAGGGATAAACTTCAAATTTAATGAAACACCGCCAAAGATCTAAGAAAAAAAATAATTCCACTAATTTATGCATCACGACTTCAAAATTATAGTAAGCATAATAATTAAGACTGTTTTACCTTCAGAACCAATTTGTAAAAAAAAAGAACAGACTGCTAGTAAAAAAGACAATTCGAGTTGATAAATCATTTCAAACCAGAGTCATAATTTTGTGTTTCTGGTTTTTGGAGTGAAAGCATAATAATTTACAATCTTTTTTGCATAAAAAACAAATAGATTATTTGAAATTGGCAACCGTCTACACCTGCTTTTGTGAAGAAGATAATTACCTTTTGTTTGTGTAAAATATAGTAGTAAATCTTTGTATCTTGGCAGCTATAGTTTCGACGAACGTTGCAACTGCCAAGAGGCAACTATATGGTGAAAGATCAAACCATTTATTATGCTTCAATGCAATATGGCGAAGAGATAGTTTCTTTTCGCACGTACATATTACACCGATGGTTCATTTTATGCATTTTTGAGAAGTTTTTTTTTTCTTTTTTAACGACCAGAGTGATTAAAACATTTCGTTGGATAGTTGGTGTGCTTCTGAAAATGATTGATGCCTTCTGAAAGCAGTTTTATATATTAACCAAATTCTTTAGAAAATAATGAAATGAAACCATTTATTAGACATTAAAAAGTGCGTGGGAAAGTGTTGTTTATAATTATTGTAGGTTTCTAAAAATCCTTAAGTCGGGCCATTTTCTGATGGAAGAACAAAACAAAATCTTTTGTACAATAAGGTAGCTTATCTAGAATTGACCTTAGAATGCATCGAAATCGTTTCAGAAGCAATAGATGATGTGATTCATAATTTTTTATAATGTTTACAAAAACAATTTTTTTCAAAATGGTGACACAAACATTTTGAAGAATTGAAAACCCGAGATAAAATATGTATGTATTTCAGCGAAGTTACTAGCGCTACAAAGCCCAGTTTCAATAAGTAAATAAATTTAGTGGTACTGACAGCTCCGGAGAACCACGGCCTAGGGACTTACACTCTCAACCTATATCTTTGTGTGTGTTGTTAGTTCTAGAATCTAGAACCTACAATTTTTCATCGAACCCGAATGACTATGGTGATAATATGCACTTTTCATGACAATGATATTGTTGAGTCGCAAAATTTGAATAAAACAATTAACACGAAATTTTGTTTTTAACTTTTACTTTATTTGACTCCGAACGTGGTTCAGATTCGTGTTTCGTTTATGATGGTTCGATCTATACTACTTCTTCATAATGGACTGTATATTAATTTCAAAAAGTACTAGACAATAGTATTAAAAACGAATGAATCAAACGTATTAAATTAAGGTTAACACAAAATTATTCTGAATTAAGATAAAATGAAAATGAGAAAAGTATTTAAGATTCGATTTAAAAATTCTATATCAAAATGAGATTGAACATCCCGCCCCTTCTGAAAGGATCACGGATTCTTTAAGTACTGCATTCAAATGGAAGTGGTGCCACCTTGTGGACGGCTCTTGTTATTATACCAGATTTAGTTTTGATTGAGATTACTCGAACATGGCCATCTTTGCCTCGGATAATGTCAACAATGCGTCCTAATAACCATTTTAACGGAGGCAAGTTGTCGTCGGCCACAAGAACCATTGTGCCCGGTTGAATATCAGCTGATGTCGAATTCCACTTGTGACGGTATTGGAGCTGTGAGACATACTCGCGAGACCATCGCTTCCAAAAATGTTGACGAATGGAAGTTAATTGTTGCCATCTGTTAAGACGAGATATGTTGGTGATGTCGGGTTCCTCAAACGATGTCAGTGGACTACCAATAATAAAGTGTCCCGGAGTCAGAACTTGCTCGTCACTTGGATCTGAAGTAAGTGGGGTCAGTGGCCGAGAGTTTAAAATGGCTTCAATCTCTGCTGCGACAGTGGTCAATTCTTCGAAAGTTAGCGAAAATGGGTTGCAAGATCTGATTAGAAGGCTTTTCGCTGACTTGACAGCTGATTCCCACAACCCACCGAAATGGGGTGAACGGGGCGGTATATGGTGGAACTCGATGTTGTCCTCTGCACAAGCACTTAGAATTGACGATTGAGTAACTTGGTTGTAGAATTGTTTCTTCAAATCTGCAAGCTCGTTTCGGGCTCCCACAAAATTCGTCGCATTGTCGCAGTAGAGATCACGACAAATACCACGACGAGCGATGAACCTTCGCAGAGCTGCCATAAATCCATTTGTTGTCAGGTCGGAAACAATCTCCAAATGGACTGCCTTTGTAGAAAAGCATACAAATACAGCCATATACGATTTTGTAGTCCGGCATCCTCGAGTTTTCAACGTAGTTGGAAAAGGGCCACAGAAGTCAACGCCAGAAACAAGAAATGGCCTGGTACTGCATACTCTTGACGATGGAAGATCACCCATAATTTGCTCTCGTAACTTTGGCCGCATTCGAAAACACCGTAGGCAATTGTGTACTACTTTCGTTGCCAAGCTTCGAGCATCGATGATCCAAAACTGTTGCCTAGCAATCGATACCAATGCTTGGGCTCCTGCGTGGCGATGTTTGAAATGAAGAAAGTTCATGAAGCATTCAACAAATGGATGAGATCGTAATGATCGTACGGCAGCTCCGATTGTTCCAGTCGGCCGCCCACACGAACAAGTGGAACTAAAGAGTCGACTTGCATGTACGGATTTAACTTCCTAATACGACTCTTTTGACTGACGCACATGTTACCTGATTGCAAATTAACGATGTCATCTTGGAATGTACTCTGCTGAACGACGAATGTTATTCTCAACAAAGCACAGTCATATTCCTCAGTTCTTAGTTCATCCAACACAGGTTTCTCCTTTTTAAGTTCTCGTTTGATGTTTTCGATAAACCGATGGCAGTAAGCAAAGATTCTTATTAATTTTTTGTAGTTGTTGACATATTTGTGGTTTCCGACGATGTCTTCGAATCTTCCATCAAAAACTGGATTATTTAGTGCTCCCAACAAAACTGTACTTGGTTTTCGCCTTTCCAAACTATTTTTTGTCGTGCGTTTCGTTTTAGCAGGCCATTCGCTTGGATGGTGGTACAAAAAATCAGGACCGGTGAACCAGAACGAATCCATCAGCTCTGCGACGAGCGAGCCACGAGAAACAATGTCGGCTGGATTAAACTTCGTGTTGACATGTTTCCAAATACCCTTTGCTGTCAGCTTCTGAATCATGGCCACTCGATTGGCGACGAATGTATTCCAAGAAGAGGGATGATCTGCAAGCCAGTCCAAAACGATTTCCGAATCCGTCCACAAGAAGATTTGGTCAAACCTTATGTCAAAAGATTCAAGAACACGCTGGAGAAGTTTGGACAAGAGAAGAGCAGCACATAATTCAAGTCTTGGCAAACTTTGAGTCGAAACAGGTGCAACTTTGGATTTTGCACTCAACAAATGCACTGATATATTTCCAAGAGAATCTTCGACACGAACGTATATGCAACATCCAAAGGCTTTGAGAGATGCGTCCGAGAACCCATGCAGTTCACAACGGACAAGATCCTGTGCAAACACGTATCTCGGAACTCGTATCTTGGAAAGTTCGCATAGCTGGGATCGATACTTAACCCACTCTTCTTTTAGATCATCAGCGATTTCTTCATCCCATTCAACCTTTGCAATCCAAAGGCGCTGCAGGAACATCTTACCGAGAACGATGACTGGATTTACCAACCCTAAAGGGTCAAATAAACGGGCAACATCTGCCAAAATAGACCTTTTCGTGATGCGGTTGCAGCTTTGAACGTTTTCCAAAGGATTGACAAATTGCAGTTCATCGGTTGAAGGCTGCCATATGATACCAAGAGCCTTGATTACATCATTGTCGTTTATCCTCAACGGCGTTTCATGATCGGTAACAGGAATTTTGTCCATTAGCCTTGAATCGTTCGAGTACCATTTTTTCAACTGCAGTCCAGCACTACTCAAAACTGATTCAACCTCGAGACGAATCCTTTCAGCTTCTTCCAGATTGTCGGCTCCAGAAATTAGATCGTCGATGTAGAAATCGTTCTTGACTACTGCTGCACCAAGTGGAAACTCCTTCTGATGTTTTTCGGCTAGATGCAATAAGCAACGAGTGGCATGGTAGGGTGCGGACGAGGTACCATACGTCACGGTTGACAGTCGATAAGTGCGGATTTGTTGGGACGAGTTTTCCCGCCACAAAATACCTTGGAAGTTGGAATCTGAAGGCCGAACGAAAATTTGCCGATACATCTTAGGAATGTCTGCAGTCAAAGCTATTTTGTGTGAGCGAAATCGAAGCGAGATGCAAAACAAATCCTTTTGTATAGTCGGACCCACCATCAAAATTTCGTTCAATGAAACGTTTGACGATGTTCGACAAGATGCATCGAAGACCACCCTTAATTTGGTCGATGGACTGTCAGGGCGCAAAACGAAATGATGAGGCATGTAATATCGAACATCCGAGACCTCATCCAGTGGAACAGCTTCCATGTGTCCCATCGATTCATATTCTTGCATGAACGATGTATACTGCTTCTTAATCTCAGGAGATTTCTCAAGTTGCCTTTCAAGACTTAAAAAACGTTTCTCAGCTATTCTTCTCGAATCACCTAGGATGTTTGGATCATCTTTGAATGGCAGTTGAACTACCAATCTTCCATCAGGTCTCTGCTTGATGCCTTTAACAAACGCGTCCTCACAAGCAATTTGTTCCTCAGTCCAATTTGGGGCAATAGAAGTGACGTCTTCGATGTCTAGGAACCTTTTCAACATCTCATTGAGTGAAGCATCTGCGGCTGGGTTGAAGTTGGTCGTACTCAAATGTGCATTGTGTTTTGAGTCTTGGCTAGGTGTACCATTCGCTTTATATTTTCCGACGACAATCCAGCCGAGCAAAGTGTTCTTTAAAAGCGGCAGTTCTTCTCCGAGTTTAATTTGGCCATCTGCCAACAAATCGAAAAAGATATCAGCTCCGATGAGCATATCAATACGTTGAGGCCAATTAAAGCTAGGATCCGCGAGTTGAATGTCCGATGGAATATGCCAGTCACTAACTTCAACGCATATTTCGGGTTGGTTCGACGTAATGGACGACAAAATCCAAAAGTCTAGGTTGAATTCAAAATCACCCACCTTCGAACTAATAGATGCGGAGGTCTTTTGGCGAGCTGGTATGTTAATGTTGCCGATTGCACTTAATTCCCCATTGAAATTCGTACGCTTCAAACACAGCCTTTGAGCTAGACGCTCCGAAATCAAATTAAGCTGCGAGCCAGAATCCAAGAGAATACGAGTTGGGACAAATTCGCCATCGACTCCCTTTACGTTAACGACAGCAGTTGCTAAGAAAACGTAGCTGCTCGTGGAATGTTGTACACTTCCAGAATGTAAAGCAGATGATGTTATTGGTGCATATGGATCAGCAGTACAGGCAGTGTCAGTTGTAGGTTTTAAGACGAGAGGTGCACTCTGAAAACGGTGAAGTAAGGTATGATGTGGTTCTTTGCATACCTTGCATTTCGACGATGTGCAATCCTTAACTGAATGTCCATGGTTGAGACAATTTATGCATAACCCAATACGCTTGGCATTTCGAAACCGATGATACACTGGAAGTTCAGCGAACTTACTACAATTTGCTATCTTGTGTGTGGTGACATTGCAAAATACGCAACGTTGTTCGGAAACTGCCAAAGCTGTGACAGATCGAGGCTTATACTTCACATCGTTGCCTTTCGATGACGATGTTGATGTCTTGCTTTGGGGTTCCCTAATGTCAAGATGTTGACTTCGTTTGTTGAGGAACGTAGAACATGCCTTCCAGGATGGCAATTTTTTCAAATCGAACGATTCTTCCCACTTCGTATAGTTCTCACTGTCCAGTTTGATCGAGGCGATGTGAATCAACAAGGCATTAACAATATCGGTATCGGAACCTAGCGATCGCAGGGCAGCAAGATGCCCATCCACATCGTCAACGAAGCGACGAAGTTGAACGCCAGAGTTCTTAGACACAGCTGGAATGTTGTAGAGTTCTCGAATATGCGTTTGAAACACAATACACTTGTTATCATAGCGCTCTTGAAGAATCTCCAGGGCTTTGACATAATTTTCCTCAGTCACATCCAATGACTGGAGGGACAGTTTAGCATTTCCTTTTAGACACTCGTCTACCAACAGCTGGAACTTTCTTATTGTTGGAATAGACTTCGAATCAATTGTCGCATTAAACTGTTGTATAAATGTATTATATTGGGTGTACTCACCAGAAAATGTTGGAGGCTTTATTTTGGGAAGGTCGTCAGATTGATGTGTAGATGCGGGTGGAACATATGGAAGAGGTTTTGGCGATTTAGGAATCATTTCTTCTGTGAGGGTAAGTATTTTAGACTTGATTTCACAATACAAATCCTCAACAGTCTCCCTGTAATGTTCTTGTTCCGTGTTGTCGTCGCCCTTCACATCATCTTCAGTTGTAAGATTGTCTATCGAATCTTGGATATTTAGATATTCCGCAAAATATTTTTCCAGCATTTTCAATCGACATGCTAGTTCGTTGGCTGTCTGTTTTTCTTTATTTATTTTGGAACTGACTCTTGTTATGCTGGCTTTCTTTATAGCGCGCGCGCGTTTAAGATCGCTTAGAGTTTCTTCAGTCATTTTGATTGAATATTTTTTTTTTTTTCGAATGTTCACGACAGAAAATACACAAAATAAAAAACAAATGACAGGTCAAGTAAGGGACAACGATAAAACTATATTTTCCTTTTCTTATGGTCGATTGTCATGAGAAGGAGAGAAATGTCACGAGTAAAATGTAACACAGAAAAAGTAAAACATATAATACTCTTTCGGAGAGAGAACACAAAAGTCACTTGGTTACAAAACTGCGACGGATATATTACATAAAAAACGAACTTATGTAGGTACTTTGGCCGATAGAGAACACGATAGTCTCTTGCGCAAATGTTTTAATCGACGATGGCGATAAGTCGAATAGATATCGAGTTATTTGACCGACAGAGAACACGATAGTCTCTTGCAAATATATATCGAATTATTTGACCGATAGAGAACACGATAGTCTCTTTTCGTTAATTCTTTTATGGAACCGACGAGAACAAGCACTGAACTGAACATGTGCAAGTAGATTTGTGGATTGCATCTACTGTCTGCTCTGTGTGCACTTTTTTCTATACATATATATATATGTATTTTCACGGCGAATATTAATAGAAATATATTTGTATCATTGGCTTTAATTGTTCACGATTAGAAGCAATCACAATTTGTCAAATGTATACAGATAAAACACGAATTTGGCTTTAAGGACCAAATGTTGAGTCGCAAAATTTGAATAAAACAATTAACACGAAATTTTGTTTTTAACTTTTACTTTATTTGACTCCGAACGTGGTTCAGATTCGTGTTTCGTTTATGATGGTTCGATCTATACTACTTCTTCATAATGGACTGTATATTAATTTCAAAAAGTACTAGACAATAGTATTAAAAACGAATGAATCAAACGTATTAAATTAAGGTTAACACAAAATTATTCTGAATTAAGATAAAATGAAAATGAGAAAAGTATTTAAGATTCGATTTAAAAATTCTATATCAAAATGAGATTGAACAGATATTCTTGGAGGATTCGTCACTTCCTCGAAAGAGGCAGTGCCCCTGAAATAACATTATAGGTGTTCTCAGGACTCGAACCCAGACCTCCGGCGTGATAGTCCGATACACGAACAACTACACCACGTTGCTCTACTACACATTTTCAGCATAATAACGAAAAATTAACAAATATTCGATGCAAAAGTAGTGCAACAATCATTTTAGCTTATGAATAAATCCGAAAATGTTAAAACCGCTTTCTATAAGCTTAGAATAAAGTGATGGAGATTTTATAATTGAAATTTATGTAAACTAAGAAACTTCAGTTCGTTACCACTAGTACTCAATTAAGTCGAAATGGAAACATTTTATATATATATAGCTAGACTCGGGGACTCATCTTTTCTACAATTGAATTAATGCAATTAATCAAATGTCATACATTGGACATTCAAACACTCTGAACGTTGAGGTGTATAAAATATATTTTGTAAGGGAACAGTGAAGTGTTTTGTATGCTTTGATCATATATGATACAAGCACTAGTTAGAGGGTTCCACCTCTACCCCCTGTCGAACCACCCTATGTTCTATTGTTTAACATAGATAGGTGTGAACATTAGATTTGCAGAGTGTACATAAGGTCGATGGTCACTTTGGTCACGAAGTTAGGTATCATACATTTTTGAATATTAAATGGCATTGTGGATTTGCTTCACTGAGTGTAGATTTTTGATATTCTTTTTGACTTCTTCTTCTTGAATAATAAAAATGGGCAAAGAATTTTAATCTAAAATATAACCATGGTCACAAACAAATTATAAACTGTTTTAAACTTCTCACTTTGAATGTATCTATAATATAATATCTTAATTAAGACGTCAAATAAAAGCTATTTAACAAAATATAATATTCTTTTGTTTTATATTAAATGAAAATCTCTCACACAATTTTAATGCTAAAGCAAGACATCATTTATATCAATTTTAAATCATCAAATGTCTTCCGGCCCCCCATTAAACAAAATTGTATTTTTTGTTTTGCATCAATTTGTCAATGCTTCAGAATGGCAATAGAATATAATATAAAAGAACGAGAATGGGTGTCAGGGTTGAAGGGGTTTTCTCCTTTTAAGTCCATCGACCTCCGCTGCCTACTTGAGAAAATCATTGAATGTGAGTCTGAGTCTATATTCTACTGTAGATATACCCACTTACAAAATACCAGATCCATTACAAACTGTGACAGCCAACGCCAACAGTGTGGATATATTCATACTGTCAGATATAAACGAGTTCATTGATTGAATTAAGC
This sequence comes from Baccha elongata, assembly GCA_951217065.1. Classification (NCBI taxonomy): domain Eukaryota; kingdom Metazoa; phylum Arthropoda; class Insecta; order Diptera; family Syrphidae; genus Baccha; species Baccha elongata. Next base: position 80,803,816 of record OX578273.1, on the reverse strand, counting down.
ATTGAAGTTGAAGATATAAGATTTGTCAAATCGCGCATTTAGTGATGTTGTAATTTTTTTCAAATGCTGTATTGCCACTAGATTAAATATTTTTGTAGGAAATAAATGAATAAAATAGAATCGTATTGAGCTTAACTATACATCTTATTACAGTCTGTTTAACACGTAAAGTTAGTAAAGTGGAAAGCTGACATTTTATAATATCGATTGATAAAGAACTAATATTGGGCAATAGAATAGGTTTAACAATTTATAACAATTTTATAGTAATTAACATATTCATTATTATAAGAAAATATTGAAGAATATGGTCGGTTAACGCAAAAATAACAATAACTATATTTGGAACGTCGATTTTAGCGAAAACCTCGATCTGAATTCTCTCAACTCTTATCTAGTTTTGACGTTGGAAATTCAATGTTATTTACGTTGTTAAAGAAATTAAAGGTCTAACTACAATAGAAGGAAAAAACTGAAGCTAATATCTGAACTGAACGAAACCTTCCCTTTCAATCTGCCAAATGAACGTTACTCATAATAAACGAAATTTTTGGAATCAGTACTCAGAATCAAGTTTTCGCAAGCAAAATTCGGACATCACATCCGTAAGCAAAAAGTATTGAATCTTAATGAAACAGAGCAATACGCTATTATGAACACAAAATTACAAAATATACGGTTTCTCGTTCTCGCTTATTTACGGACGGAGTTGTCCCTAAATTTGTTTTGTTTTGTTCAGTTTTGACATAAGACCCCATTTGATTTCGCCCATTAAAACCGAGATATGAGATTCGTACCCCTGCTAGTTGTCAAACCCAACAGTTCATTGAAGCTAAATAATACTTTTTTCTAACCCACCTTAAACCTTTTCTTGCAAAACATACTATAAAACCATTGAATAAATTCCAAACAGTTTAAGTGTGGATCTATGTATGCCAGGAAGTGCATCCAATTTTCAATCATAGACTCTGGTTTCTCTTTCTCTTAATAATCGAGTCTGTTTGTTGCTGCTGTGCTGCAGTAGTACCCATTATCCCATTACGCACAGTTAGTGCGTATGCTATGTGTATTGCGATGTTGTATATATTATGTTACAACGCATCTTTTTTCCTGCAGTTTGAGTTGATTGATTTAAAGACACGGAAAATGATAAAAAAAACTACTTAAATTGAATTTCCTACACGAATAGCTTTACGCATCTAACAGAACCAGCACCATTGAGTGGTTCATTCTCTAGTGTCACTGTGTCGTCAATGTAATTATAGGCATTAACTTAAATTGTCAATTTAATAATGTTTGGTTTAGCCTTCTGTTTCTTGACATGAGAAACATTTTTTTTTTTGTCTTCAGATAAAGGTAAAATTTTGATTGCAACAACTGACGGATGAATTTAAGTGCGTTGAGTGAGTTTTAATGAGAAATGGGCATTTATTTTTAGATTTTATATTATTATGAAATTAAAAATGGGGGTCTTTGGCGCCATCTCTTGAATCATACGTCTTTAAATAAAATAAGATACTTCAAAGTGTAATTTAAATCAAATCTAACATAATATAGTTATTTTGCAGTTAGGGAAATTTGTCTGAGTCACAGTGAGTGATCATGAAATAGCCACTTAGATTATTCATTAATATATTTATATTTACTGCGGTGAATGATCTTCACATAAGCAAATCAATAAAACAGGAAAAGAAGAAGCAATTAACAAGAAAAGTTGAACTTGTCCCTGGCGCCTATTCTCACTCAAACTAGTCTATGGCAGTAAACGCGATGACAGTTATATACTCGCAAATTAGTATCTGTCAACTAGTTCCGCCCAAGTTGCATCCGACTGGGTGTTTGTCTGGGATGTGATGTGCAAAATTACATGTAATCTTCCGGTCGTCGCCATTGAAAAGTTTAATTTTATACCAAAGTGCTGTTGAATTAATTAGGGCTTTAGAGATACTAAATGAGTCAAGGTAATGGAAGTAGTTATGATGCAATTATAACTGCAAGGTATTTCATGACTAATAGTAAAATGTACATGCATGACTGGTCATCAAACAAAATGGAAATTAATAAATTATCTTATTAAGTCGAGCCATCAGATTTGCATTTTATACCTTATTTGGATATAAAATTAAAAATAAAGAAAAAAATATATGGGGTCGATACAATAATCTCTACACGTTCCTTTTTTAATTGTCAATATTTGAAGAAATCAAGGAGATGCTTCGACTGCTTTGTTAATCCTTTGGAGTGACTATATACTTTAACCATCTCTAAGATAGCTTTGACGTTCCAGATCTCGCTATATCTATCTACATTAGGCAACCAATCTAGATTATGAGGTCCAAGTATACCCAAACAAAATGGGATTACAAAAAAGGTATCGGGAGGCTAAAATCAAATTCAAGCGGAGGTTTTTAAATAAGCTGCAGATGATGTAATTTTGGAGACGGCGAACAAAATACTCATCATCCCAGTATTGCTGTATGCTAGACCTTTCTTTACGATAAAATCTGCCTTGATTTTTTCGAGGGAAAAGCGCTACGATTTATGTACGTTGGGTATAGGTACTATATGTCTTTTTAAAAAACTTCGTAGTTAACTGTTCAATCGACTGGGTCATGTAAAGCAAATATACACCAATGTTGACTGTAAATCAAATGGATTGACATTTCTGCCCGTACGGCGTATAGTCTTAACATAAGACCGTCAGACGTGAAACCAACGTAGTCGTAGTATGCGCACTTAAGACAAGTGGCGTATGTGTAACAAAATTAATGTTTTCTTTGTCTCTCAATAAATTACAAATGGAGTTCCATCAAACTATACAGAATTACATGAACATTGAACATGCTCCACTGAATTTTTACTTGCGATTATATGTAGGTACTATAACGTAAGTTATGAATCCGTGCAAAAAGTTTTTAGATAACAATCAAACATGACATTACGATGATAGAAGAGACGAAAGAAGTAGGTTCGCAAATTCTGTATGTCTGTCTGTCTGTCTGGTAGTCTGGTTGTATCTGCAACTACAGCCTAAAAGGCTGAACCGATTTGCTTCAAATTTGCTACATAGGATTTGTAGATTATTCCTTAGAGAAGAAATAAAATATTTTGTAGCTTAAAAAATAACGGTACTTGCCATATAACCGTTGTAAAGAAGCTAAATTTTCTCGAAAACTATCTGATTCAGATGACTGCCTTTTGTCCGATTTCTACAAAACTAAGCTTCGAGAAATTAGGCTTCTTTATAACTATTATATGGGAAGTACCGTTATTTTTATCTTGAACTATCTCGTGAACGGGTTAGTCGATTTCAACCCACATTTTTTTTTGAAAGATTTAGATGACTTGATAGAACTTCAATACTAAAATTTTGCAAAAGAGCTTAGTTTTAATTTTAATTAACATTTAAATTTATTTTTTGGTAAATTGTATATATGGAAAACGGCTCGACCAAAAACTTTATTTTTTGTGCATAAAATACAAACTATTTAGCACTTAAAGCTGGCGTACTTAAAATTAAAAAAAAAAACTTTTTTGTAAAAAATTATTAAGTTAACATTGATTTATTTAAATACAGCTTTAAGGATTTTGGATTTTTTTTAACCTAAATTTTATTCAGGCAACAAAACTTTCTGCATTCTTTGATTTTAGCTTGAATCTTTGTCAGAAGTATTTTTAGCACTTTGAAAAATAATTCATATGATTTATTTCGTACTTTGTATTTATATTTTTAAAAAATATATATTTTTTTTTATTAAATTTAATTTTATTTTCGTGACAACTTACTTGGTACAAGAGCAAGTTCGTGCGACCAGTTGTGCACTTTATTTATATTTTCAATGTATATTTAATTCTTTCCATTCATTCTGCAACATTTTCAAAAAATATAAGCCCACACCATTGCATATAGAAACTATAGAAATGTATATACAATGCTGTTACCACTTACAATGTCACTAGATCACTTTTAAGATCTTTATAAATAGATATGCCAGATACATAATTCAGACCTTTAATAAAGATCAACTGAAGACAAAACGTTTAAATCTGTTTGCATGACAAAATACAAATCAAAATAACAATACATCACATACTCGAAATGACTACAAGTGTTATATCATTCAAACTGTAATTATTCTGAAAGTAAAGTTCATAAGCCATCTCATGTACGAGCTACTGATTCTAAAAAAGGAAATGGTTTTCTAAACCTCCCCGCTCGCCACGAGAGTGACAAAATGTTTTTATGGAATTACTGCATATATACGTTTAGTTCTCGCACCATATAAAGATGACGTCTCCATACCTTACCGTCTTTGATAGATCACGTAGAAGTAGAGTGTAGGTGGGCTACAAAAATTACTTGAGATTTGCAAAAAAAAAAAAAAAAAAGTGGAACTGAAAACAACGAGCAATATAATCGTGAATAAAAATTTAATGAATATTAATTTAATATCTCCAATGTTTCTTGTTGCAGTCATGACTTTTGAGAAAAGTATTACTTTTACTTTTTAATCACTTCCTTTAAATTTGTTGCCAGGGCAACAAAGTATCGTTTGTTTAGCTAAAAGTTCGACCTATTACTATTGTTTGTAGATTTTCTTTTTTATAGAAAATTTCTTGAATAGCTGCGAATCACTGAAGCTGAACATAACGAACGATTGTCTTCAATTATTATATGTATCTATATACATCAACTAGGTAAGGCATATTCCTGTAGTTGATATCCGTGTTTGGCTTTTCTTTAAAAAATATACATACCAAAGCTTACTTACTGGAAATGGAACTGCAATTCGAGTTCCAAGAAGAAAAATTCATTCAAGTGTAACACACGACTATAGGGAGAGTTCTATTAAAAAAAAAATATATAACTTTGATTGGGTGTATTTATTTGCTGATTGGGGTCGACACACGATAGTGACAAGCCAATATAACATAAATCGATATACTCGTACATAGTTTTGTTTAAAAATATAAAAATATTTAACGACTGAATTCACAACCAACTCATAATGACTCTCTGTGTGATCCTGATCAGTATCAGAGTTAAACAGCGAAAGAAAGAAATTCTGTATCTTACAGTTCACCAGAAGTCAAGCTAAAAGGGTATTACAGTTGAATGATTTTATAGAGGGGGACTGCGATTGGCTATTTCCTTGGAGCACTGGTTTACAGAAGTTTAAAATAATGTGAGATAAACACGGTCTTCGATTGCCTTGAATATGGAGGATAATAAATCAATTTCAATCAATTTCTTGGAAGTTTCAAAGCTCTGTTCTGGATCATATAATAGTATTTATTTTATTAATATTATAAAAGATTTGTAAATTGAATAATCAAGTAGCTGACATTTCAAAAAAGTGTAGAATACTGACATATTTTAATTCATTACACTTCTCCTCAAAAATTTAATGCCCTACGCCTACACCAAAGACACAAGATTTACGTATAGACAGGTGACCGGAACTCCTCTTAACGACGAAAACCCATTTTGAATGTTTTGTTACCTTTACTCTAAGCTATTCGTTTCGCCCTGGGTTTGAACGTGGGCTCATCAGCTAGATGACAGCAAATCCAATGTAATTCTAATGTCTAACTATAATCAAAGTTTTTTAGAAAAATATAATTCACAGGGAGTTTTCTCTGCAAATTTTATAAAGCAGTCTGTAATCATCGACAATTATTGCCTTCTAGATTGGGTTTGCTGATGAGCCCAGCCCACTATCAAATCCAGGGCGAAACGAATATCCACAATACCTTTAAAATTGAATTGCATTCATAAATATTCCATTAATAAAATTTAATTTGGCTATATTTAGTCATTTTATTGTTTTTATTTTTAAAACTTAAAACCCATTTTGAGTAATTTGAGTAAAAGAGCTCAGCTGAAGCCACTTTGTTTTTTGCCCAGTTTCAGTTATATTGGAAATGCACTTGTTTGAAATAATGGGTCTGTGTATAATGCAGCTTGTGAGGCAGTATGGTAGGTTGTCGGGTGACTAACTTATACATACCTACTAGCCATACCAACTATAGCTTCGCGATAAAGCGTGTCGCCGTCACCACGTTTGTACCAAAGTAAGTCCCCTAAGAGCCTAAAATGTCACCCACGAGCCTGAGATTAAGAGAGTCTCACGCTTTACCGACTGAGCTAGCCGTGCAACGAGAAAGCTTTGGTTTAGATGTCTTAAGGCATATCCGTTATAGAAATCCACACTTTACAGAATATTTAGCTGGTGTAAGAGTGTCGAAGTCGAAGATGTAAATCTATCGATTTAGACCAGTCGGCAGAGACTTTTTCTTGCCTATTTAGTTTTAGAATGGACATAGAAAGTTCTTCTTTCAGGAGTAAGTATCCAAAAAAAAAAGCTTGTATTTTGCGTTAGCGGCTATTTTTAAAAAAGCTCGTTTTCTCAAATATATGGCGTATAACAAATTTCATAAATTAAAAATAAAAATGTTTTGTTCAAATTTTAAAAAAAATAAAAAGTTAATGGGGTTAAACAAACCCCTAACGCCATTTTTTTATACTCTTGAAAAACTAGCAAACATCAAATCATAAAATTGAATTCAAATTGAGTTCGGATTAGCATCTAACATCCCATTGAGTTTGACTTACTCAAGAACTGAAACATGAAACACCAATTGTGATAAAACAACATTTGGATGACAATTTTTTACAAATATTTTTTTTCAACGATGTTGCCATATCTAAGTCAAAACGACCGGTTTTGGTTTATATGTATGTAAAATGGACAAGATCAAGATAATGGCCAAAGTTTCCGTGACATTCTAACATTGCAAATGTATACATATACTAGATATACACTAGATAACACCGCTTTAGTTGTAATGTTTGGCTTGGTATTGTTGGACACACTGTGATCGGGCCCCGGTTTTTGAATTCCATTATTAATGGAGAATCATACCTGCAATTCCTACGAGACCTTTTACCCGATTTATTAGACAGCGTTCCATTGGTTATAGCAGATACTTTAATCTACCAAGAAGATGGTGCTCCAGCACACTACAGCTTACAGGTGAGAAACTGGCTGGATGATCATTTTAGTGACCGTTGGATCGGAAGAAGGGGCCCCACGGAATGGCCGCCTAGGTCACCAGATTTAACTCCCCTAGATTTCTATGCATGGGGATTTATGAAGAATTATGTTTACGAAGTGGAAATAGTATCATTGGAACAACTGAAGGAACGAATTGAAGTCGCTGGAGTCAAATTGCAGGAAAATTTGTCAAGCATAAACTTATGTGAAGCCATTACAAGGAGATATAATCTATGCCTTCTAAACAATGGAGATCATATCGAGAATTTTTTATAAGTACTTCCAATAAAAAACATAGTAAAAATAAAAGGAATAAAAAAAACTAAAAAAACTAAGATTAATGCTTCTTAAATTGCTTCGTTACAATAAAAATAAATGTTTTCTTAGAAAAAGGTGGTTTTGGTTTTTTTTTACTTTCTTGAGAACGACATAAAATTTTTGCATCCAGTTTTCTTATTTAGACTTAAAATTAATAACAGCATTGAATTTTGAAATTAAAATTAGCACTTAATTACGTAAAATTTTGAAAAAAATGAATTTGAAATTTTTTTTTCAATTTTTTTTTTCAAAATTTTGACTTTGAAAATTAATATTTCAAAAACTATTTCTTAGAATAGATTTATTTAAAAACAGAATGAAAGAAAAAGTTATTGGCTTTTCAAAAACGTATCGCACAGCATTGTGAATGAAGCCGTTGATTTTAAATAATTTGTTTTCCCATTTTAAGTCAGTTTTTTCGAAAATTGCCCCTCCCGCACAGCATTGTGAATGAAGCCGTTGATTTTAAATAATTTGTTTTCCCATTTTAAGTCAGTTTTTTCGAAAATTGCCCCTCCCGGCTAAACGGAGGGGAATAAACCCCCCCTCCCATACGATTTTTTTCTTGTCTCAACGCAACCTACACGCCCTAGCATTTTGTCGCATTGCTCATGACTCACCCTGTATAATGTATATATGTATATATTTTGTAATTAAAAATCAAGTCTTCTTTTATTTTATGTTTGTTGTGCCCAAATTACGTTTTTTATGCACCTATAGTATGGTTTTCATAGCTTTTCAAGATTTAATTACTGACGAATTTCCAAAATACTTTCTGAATACAAATTTTGATGACTAACTAAAATATTTTGATCGTAGGCGCAAATTTAAGGTACGATCTAAGAAAAACTGTATTATAGCGTAGCGTTATACTCCATATAATTATGCAAATAGATTTTTTTAAATTGCATGACAAAAAAAAATTGATTTTTATGTACGTTATGCAGAAAAAAAATAAACATCTTCTTTTTAAAATGAAAAAAAAAACTCTAGAAACGTAAACATAAATTAAAATTGAATTTAATTTAGTAGATATGATTAAAACATTTTGTTAATTATATTCTTACAATGTGTCTAAGGTATCTAAGGTATCTAATTGCTCATACGTGGTACCTACCAGAAATTTACCAAAGTAGAAGGTCAATGTCGAATTTCCGCACTCGAACCAGTTCTAACATAACAACTCTTACAGTCATGCTTTTCTAATTTAAATTACTTAGTACGCAGAAGTAATTATGAAAAAAAAACCCTAATGAGTTCATAATACATAATATATTTATTATTCAAGTGACACTCTTCTACGTATGGTATTACTTCTCCGTTTTGAGTACCCTTACAACAAGCAAAATGAACTCTTAACAAGCAATGTTTTGTATTCGTTGGGATTGCTACTAGAGTATAAACACAATCTATCAGATCGTTATTAATAACGATGCGGAAGAAAGTATAAGAATAACAGAAATATTTACCTAATGATATTGTGCCTTTTATGTCTCACTAATGCAAGCCATTCCGCATTCGACAGATACTTTATTGAATAATTTCATCCAGAGACCGGTTACTTAGGTAATCGAAATTGACACAAATATGTAGGTAGGTACTGCAAGAAATCATTATGGAGCAGAATTTCAAACTGTGACAAATCAAAACTACCTAATCCAATCTACATAGCTACTTAATTTTTATTTGCTCTGACATCATTGACCGCCAAAAACGGTGCGATAGATTTTTACAAGGCTCTTAACGTGGTAATCGCCATTAAATTAGTCATGAGTGGGAATTGACAGGTTTTATTATTCCAAATGATTTTTGTTTTTTGTTTTTACTATAAATCTAAACCGACACGATTACGTTTCATCAAATCGTAATCAGATTTGTGTTTATTATGGTTTCCACTTGAATAATAAGACTATTACCTAAACACACGAGGCAGAAAAAACATGCAGGTAAAAATTATATCCAAAAAATATCATAAATTTAAAATGCCAAAAGAAGCTCCGTGAATGAAAGTAAAAGTATTTTGTTCCGTGTCGCACCCGTCAGACGTCGCTTCGTCACTCGTTTCTTTGGCGTCGCAATCAATGCGCTCAGCGAAAGTTGAAAGAAAGTTTTTTTTATTTTTTTGTTGTTGGAAAGCGATTTATTTTGCGCGTATAGACTAGACCAATACTGATCGCAACCAATTGGTGGCTCATCACCATTGATCTATCTCTTAAGTTTAAAACATCGGGAGACTTTGTTTTTCTTTTTTTAATTCTAGACTGCCGGCATATTGTATCTGCAAAAATACTCAAAGCAAATTCTGATATTTACATCTCATAGAAGTTTGGACTACTTTTTCATCGTACAATCATTAGACTGATGAAAGATTTACTTATATTTTTGTAGCCCAACAGTTAACAAGATGTAGCTGCTCCGTATACACTGTACAGTACATGTACATATAGATATTATTAGAAACAACACACTGTGTCTGATTTATAATTAGAAAAGCAGACATGCAGATTTTAAGAGGGAATGTTGATTTAATTATAAAAACATACAGACGATTGTGGGTGGATAAATGTATATTCATTTTTAAAAGGTGCAACACGACTTAACTTTTCCTGGAAAAGATTCATTGACTTCCTGGATGAAACATAGCAGCTGGTATAAGCATTAGAAAGAAATGCGTTCTATTTGTGGTATCCCATTTATTGATGCTTGGTGACAGTTTTTCTGAAAAAGTTAAACTGCAAGAGGGTGGCAAAGCTGCATTTTTTAAGTTTTTAAGTGTGTTTAAAAAGTTCATTAAATACTTTTAAAAACTATATTTGGTAGGTTAATCGATGTTATTAAATAAAAGAAGATAGGTCCAGTTTCTTAATTACGATTTCACTTAGTACTACCAGGGTGACGCAAAAAGTACCTAATGTCATAATGTAAATTGGCTACCATTTTGTTAGAAATAACAAAATGAGCTCTCTTTTCACGAAAATTTCACATTAGACGATGTTCACATTGTACACACTCAACAAACACATTTTGACGTAAGCCCAATACGTTGTGTTCAGACAAAATGTAGTGTGAACAGAGCACAAAGAATTTACGAAACATACAAAAAATATGAAAAAGAGCCTAGATGCTTACAATTTACTTCATAGGCTAATGCCTAATTGAAATTCCCAACTTGTATTCCCAATTTGTAAAAACTTTCAAAAACGCAAAACGCTAAAAAATAATAAATCAAATAGTATGTCAGAGTAGCAAATGTCAAAATAAATTTATGAGAATTTGAAAAAAAATCTAAAAATACTGGTTCAATGCTCCGTTTTATTCTTACAAAGAAGTGGGAAGGAGATTAAGACGCATAGACGTCAAAAAGCGTCGGTTGAGTGAGTCCAATGGGAATAAGGCACTTCAAGACATTTCAAGACTTCCTATGGGTAAATTCAATTTGTTGTACGATCCAACAAAGTGAATTTGCAGATTTGTAAAAAAGGCTATGGATATCCTTATGTGAATTGCCACTATACTGCCAGTGGTTTGCCTTCGTAGATCTTAAAGGCTTACATTGTTGCTTATTGGCTTTAAATGACCCAAACAACCATATCGAATCTGTAACTGTGTATTATTACACACTTTTTTATTTGCAATCAAAATCAAACATGACATATTACGATGATGTAAAGGTCTCAAAATTTGGGTTCTTTAGTACTGTTCGGTTTGTTTTTCTCACAATTTTTTTTGTTGCAAAACAAAATTTATATATTAGTTTCTTCCATATCTTTAAACTATACAATAGCAACTTAGACCTTTGCAATGAAAGTGTTCATTGAATATTTCACAAATGTCAAAATCAAGTTCCTTCATATCTGTCAAAATGAAGTTCCTTCACAGTGTCTCAGAGCAACAGTTTAGTACCACCCGATGGTAGTTGTTTGTATTAAATAATCCACAAACATTAAAATCAATTAAGATCGTTATTATTATCTTTCCAAGTGTTAAAAATTAAAATGCAATTAACTGCTTTATAAATGTTTGCACTGAATATTCCACAAAAGTCAAAACTACAATAATATTCGCAAACTAACTTCAAAATAAAACAAAAAATGTTTACTCCTTTATTTTGTAACCCAAAACCAAACAAAAACGTAATTTTCTGTTTTCTGATGACAGTCCCACTCAATATATTCACTCAAAATTTGATTCATGGATTTCTGCTCTAAGATACAAATCCTTCGAGACACAATGATAATCTTATTCATACAAAGCTATTTTGTTTTTTATATAATGCCTTCTTCTTTTTTTTCGAAACTTTTAGGAATATACTTCCAAACCCCGGAACATCTATAAACAAAATCAAGGTTATCATAATGAGATCAGCAATAAAGCTGTCTATCAAAGTTTAAAGATTTTTCACAAGCAATTCTTTTCACATCCGGTAAAACAGAAATATTTTCCATTACAACGCACATTCGCAAGGTAAAATACATATCCGTAAATTATAACAAAACACAAAAAAACAATTCCTCCACCGCCTGATTAGATCACTGGCCTGTTCCGATTTCCATAAATTTAAATTGGAATCGAAATTGATTTCATCAATTTCCATCAGAATCGATCTAGATCAATTATTATGATTGCTTTATAAATACGATCTCACCCAAGTGCGATGTTCACAATAATTTGTTTCTATTTGATTGAGTTTCTCCGATCAAAGATTTTCTCTTTCCATCCAAACAGAACAACCAGACACTATTTTTTTTTTTTTTTTTTCAATTGACGTCTAAATGTCACTGACACACTTATTTCTTCGCTCGGGTGATAATTGAATTATAATTAAATTGTAACGCCAAACCGCCCCTCACGAGATGAGAATCCATATAATATGTATAGTTGAGATTACTTAATTAATTAGCGGTAATGATGGAAAGTCAAGCAGCAAACATCACATCGTGCTCCACCCAATCGCAAAATGCACTTCGGTTTTTCGTTTCACTTCTGAATTCTGATACATTTACCAACGTCTAAACACGATTAACCCATTAAAAAAAAATCTTGTTACAGTTTAGAGTGCTCTCATCAAAATAACACCTATTATGATCTTTATGTTCAGAGCGAAGTTTATTTTAGCTACTTCTTTGGAAAGAGGAAACCCTTTTTAAATTATCCAGATGAAAAAAATTGGAAGCACTTGAAATAGTTACAAAATTATCTCACGAAATGCTTGACAAAAACTTGTCCCGCTTTTTGAACAGGGTATAAGCTTGCTTCACTGTTGTATAACCAGTGAGTCAAAGCGGAAAATAGAAGGCAAATTATGAAGTAATATTTTCTTAATGTGGTTGGTAATTGCTTTTACTGTGCTACTTTGTGGCTTTGGAAAGAGCTCCTCTGCCTTCAGATCACGTTTTTATAACTTCAGATAAAATGATATTGACATTTGCTAGAGACATTTAAATTGGGTTGCATTTACATTGTACGTTAGACGTTGCACTTTATAATACATATTATGTATAACGAAATTAAATCACTGAATTGACTTCAATTTTTTATTTACTTGTAACATTTCAATAAAGTTCTGATTTTAAAAAAGAATCAAACAAAAATTAACCTAAAACTTTAAAACTAACCTAGCTTGGTGATGATATCGAGTATTTCTTCAATTCGTTGCTTAACTTTTTATTCTTAATTTTTTGCTGATTAATGAACTTTTGCCTGATGATGAAGTTATTTTTGGTGACACAAAATGTGAGAGCATTTTGATATCCCATGTCAATAAAGACAGACTGCAAACATTTAAATTATGGGTGTTTTGACATATGTAACGTATTTCATTATTTTGACTCAGAAAGTATGCATAGATATTTTTTGATGAAGTTATGTTTGGTGACACAAAATGTGAGTGCATTTTGATCAATGTCATTGTGTCATATTATGCGAAGAAAAATATATGTTTTAAAGGGATATCAAAAATGACTACTAACTCAATTTAACACGGGAAAGACAAAGAAATTTACTTACTTAAGGTTGCGCTACAGACCAGGTGGACCAGGACCAAAAATGGATATTGCTTTATGTAGCTCATCTCTATATATACTGTCGTACGAGGCCTTGAAATCGATGAAAAGTTGGTTGGTTAACGATTTGAAATTCCTGGGTTGTTTTCAAGATCTGCCGTAGCGCGAATATATTCGGTCGATGGTGAACTTTCCTGGTCTAAAGCCACACTGATATGGAATGACGAATTTAAAAAAAAAATTACTAAAGAACAATTTTTGTTTGAACATACCCAGAAATCATACCCCGCGGAAACCCTGTATAGTTTGAACCAGTAATACCATATAGCATACGCATACATAATAATTTCTTAAGTTTTCAAGCTTTTTCATAAGAAATCGTTTTATTTTGCGCAAACTATTTTTCTTGTAGACACAACTGGAATTACATAAGCATTTTTTTCTAGTTTGATTTTAACACCAAACTATCCAGTCTAAAAGGCTTTATTAAAAAACTGCATTTTAATTCAACTCAAAACTCTATCTTGATGCAGATTTTAAGATAAAATATCTCCATTTTGCAGTTTATAGACATTTCAATTATTTTAGGTGAAGACAGATAATATTGTCAGTTTCAATAATTATTGCATCTGTCAAACATTTGATGGTTTTTCTTTTCACCATTCATTAAAAATTACAAACAAGTAAAGTAAGTATCCGCATACCGTCAAAACAAACAACCACCCATTGAGTGAAATTTAATGGCATTTACAAAAAAAAAAGTTGTCTTGCTATACCTGTGCCTTACGAAGGTGGTAATGTTCCATCTGGCCAAACAACTGACTGGAGTGACAGTCAATTTAAGTCACATTGTAACATAATCACGCTTTCTCAATTGCAATTTACCCTGCGTCATGATACTTTTTTTCACAATCTGCTGCTTTTCTCGATATGTAAGTACATAATAATGTAGGTGTAAATACCTTTAAAGAAATCTGGACTTAAAAATTTCATCAGAGTAATGTGATAAAATGCATTCGCTCAACCACTGAAAGAAATTTCAATCGTTCGTTGTGTCAATCCACAAAAAAAACAACTATTTTCGTCAGGAGTCAGAGTCATACTGTCAGACCATCTGAAATCTTATATTGGTTCACTTCATTTAATTAATTCTTATCGAGAAATTCCTTTTACAGGTTGGCACAAGATAATATAGGAATCGAGATAGGACATACATGAGTCGTATAAATAAACGAATCTCATAGGTTTCGTAAATGAATTTCACCCATAATGTCGGATTGCTCAGGTTGGTTCAATTTTCGTTCACTTTCGCCTCCGTACGTGAAGAGTAGTTCACGTACGTAAAAAACCATGGGTGTTTTGGGCCCATTTTAAACATTGCTCAACAGTAATGAAACTTATATGTCATATGAAAGAGTATAAAGAGCACTGTATTTCATTATATCGCAGCTTAATTGAATAATCGAGGGCAAAAGTGGTGTTTCGGTACATTTTATAAATAAAAGTATTTATTTTGCTTGCATTTTCAATACTTTTTTTTATAAAATGCGCCATTTAGCTGCGATATAATGAAACAGTGGTCTACGCTTTCATATGACATACGTTTCATTACTGTTCAGCAAAGTTGGAAATCGACCCAAACTCCATACAAAATTGCCCATAGTCTCCTTTAAGTACTTTTTTTATAAAATTCTCGAAAACACCACTTTTTCGCTCGATTTTGATTTAGATGATATAATGAAACACAGTGGTCTTTATACGCTTTAATATGACATACGTTTCATTACTGTTGAGCAATGTTGAAAATGGGCTCAAACTCCATACAAAATTGCCCATGGTCCTTTGACAGTTGGCCAAACACATGTGAAATTTGCTTGCGTTGAATTATGACTTAAGCTTCAATGTCATTGTGTTGTGCCTTAACTGTGATGTGTAAACCCACCATTGGAAATCGTGATTCCAACTTAAAATGTCAATCGCTGTCAAAATTTAACGAAATAATATTTTTTAACGAAAAACCATAGACTAGAAAGCTCCAGAAGGATCTGACTGGCTTTGACCTAGAAGATTCTAAAGCGACCTTTACACTATCAGCCATTTGACATTAATCTGTTTTATAGTGTTCGTAAAAATAAGTCTGGTATGCGTGCATTTGTTTGACGACAAATTAAAACCCTTTTTGATTTTGCCTGATGACTGATTATAAATGTAGATGACTGACGTCCTCTGACTGACCGTGTAAGGGTCGTTTATTAAAGTGACACTCACAATAAGTTTATTTTAAGTTAACTCCGGTTCACAAACTGACTGAAAACATGTTTCCAGCTGAGTTAACTCGAGGTTAGTCTAACCCTGGAATAATTTCGCACTGAAAATCTGGGCCTTAATTAGTTATTTTTGAATAACAAAAATATTGTGGCCTTTACTTAAAAACATGGGTTTCACTAGATGACATCGCATTTTTGCTTTTGCTTTACAACTTTTGAATTTTGTATGGCACTTTTAATAAATTGTTTGACTGCAATGTTTTTCTCTTTAAAGAGTAGTCTGCAAGTCAAAAATTATGCAAAACTAACTAACAAAATTTTCTATAAATCAATAAAAGGAAAGCTTAGCAAATAAACGTGCCAAATCCAAACAAACGCAAATCATTTCGTCAAAACTTATTAATTAGTTGCGTTTCATCTTACCTCGCCAAAGTAACTATATGTAATATGTAAATTCACCAGTCTTACCCATAATTAACCCTAACCATGTCATCCTTATAAATGTCTTGAAGTCCGGATCTTAGCTGAAAATCATGTTTACCAAATCGCCACAGTGTGTATAAGCAGCTGCCAATACTATAATTTATTGAAACACATTCAAAAACTGTACGCTTCATGAGCTTATCTTTATTTTATGTTAATGCTGACGGGTTTATTTTGAAGCTTGTAAGATGTGCTTTCTCCAAGTCTCTATTTTTACATTAAAGGTAGGCTTCGCGATTATGACATTCAATTAGGTACGAACACAACACACACTGTTGGTGGTATGCAGAAAATAACATTGGTAGGTATGGTTACATTGATGATGGATGATCTTTAAGCTCTTGTGTAGGTAGTTGCCTATACCGACATGTATGTATATTTAACTTAAGGTAATAATCGAACTTTCTTCATAAAACTGTCATTATCTCGTTAAAAAAAATTTGCTTATTAAGGTTTATTGGGAAATATATTACTATCCCATGTCAACAAAGACAGACTGCAAACATTTAAATTATGGTTGTTTATAATTTGGATACTTAAGTGACGTTATTGATTCTGGCGTCAATTTATGATAATTTTGACATATGTAATGTTTTTCAGAAAGTATAGATATTTTCCAATTTAAAAAAAAAGATTTGTACATATTTTGTAGGGAAATATTGCAGACTGAGTTGCTTCCTTGCAAAAATGTTTTTCTCAATGATTTACATTACCGTTTAAATTGGGTCTACTCGAGTACCTTATTATAACCACTTTTAATAAGAGTGTACACACTTGTGTCAGTGTTGCGTGTATGGTGTATATGGAATTGATTTTTGGTGTGCAAATACTGTTTTGAGATATACAGTTCAATTTATATATGCCTGGGTTAGGTTATGCTCTGTCCAGCAAAGTATTCATATTTCCGAAAATGTTTTGAAAACCGCTTTTGATTATATTTTTTGTTCAAATTTTTAGCGGTCTTTATTAAAAATTATAAAAAAATATTATTGTTATATTTCAAAATTTTAGTACGTATTTAAGACTCTCATATTCCTCAACTTTAAAATTCTTCTAAATAAATCAAATCTCTTACCAAATAATATCAAGAAAAATTTATCAAACAAACAAGAAGACTGTAGTAATTTACATACACAAAGTATTTACGTTTTTCATTGTGAATATTGAGAAGCATTTCAATCATTTTCTTATCCCAAACATAATCTTATACTTTTTCATCTGAAAAACTAAACGACCAAAAACAGTATGTATCTTCTTCGGTTTCAATTTCAGCACTAAACACAATTGCAACCCATACACAAATTAAGTCGAGACCTCTGCCTGTCTATTGTAGCTAAAAGCATTGAACATAGAATGGTGACGCGAACCAAGTAACAACTACGACCGGCACAAAAAAAATTTAAAATATACTCAACTGAGGCGAAAATATGTATTTTTTTTTTCTCTATTTTCCTCTTTTCCAAAGAATTTCAAAAGTTCATTGCATTGCACACTGTATATTTGATGGCTTTTTCTATACATAGAAGATACTGAAAGATATCTACACATACACACTCACAAAAAGGTGAAGTTTTGCACAATGCCTTTCGCGCGATGTAACAATAAGCGCAATTATTGCTAGGCGCATATACACGATGCCGGATAGATGTATTATCTTTTATCTAACGGAGAGCAGGTTACAGCATCCGTTGTGGAACATAAATTATTTAACAAAACAACCGGAGTTACCTGAAACGTGATGCCCCAAGTACTCTCAACTTGCCCGAGGGCCTCGTAAAACGATTGGCTGATGGGAGCATGTATAAAAGCGTACGATCATATAAGAAGTTATAAGGGAAACATTTACTTATGCAAATGTTGGATAGATGTCACGAGAGATGTCACTTAATTGAAAGCTATGACAGCAGTTTTTTCATAGGCTTATGTTTTGGAATTTAATATGAGATTGGACAAAAAACGACATCGAGACTAAGCAATCTTCTAACTGTACATATATAATTTTTAGGTATCCATATAAAATTTATATACAAAGCCAATTTAATATAGCGTTTTTATCGAGACTTATACGGCCGCTAACTTCGTAAAGGTACTATCCGCAAAATTTTATTTTTTGAGTTTACGACATATTTATTGTCAGGGCATTGTTATTTTGATGTATTACTATTTTATATTATATACAAAAAACAAAGCCCAACTTGAGCTTTTTTATAGTTTTTTCTTCTTCATCTTCGAAAAGTGCAAATGTAGTTAGGGCCTTTACGAAGTTAGCGGCAGTATAGTTCATACTGAACAAAATTAAGGTGTTTTAATTCAGCCGCTTAAAGTGGTTTGTTGTTAACACGGCCCCCTGTTTTTTAATGAACGAAAAAAAGTTTGTCGGTTATTCCACTTTTTTTTTAATAACCTAACCTTAAATTTCAAAAATATTTTGTAAAATGTTCTCAATGTTTTTTTTTTTTTTGTTTGAACACAGCTGAAAATTAGGTGACGTGAAATAACGCCAAACGAAATAAGACCAAATTTTAATTTTGGTCTTATTTCGTCTTTAAAAACCTTATTTCGATTTCTTAATTGAAATTAAGCCAAAGTCCAAATTTGGTGTGATTTCGTTTTTTGGAAACGCAACAAGGCCAATTTTACGTTATTTCATTTGGTGCTATTTCACGTCACCTGAAAATTTCAATGATTATTCAATTTAAAACTTACATTTTCACTAAAATTAAAAATCCAAACAGTAGATATTTAAAAAAATACATTTTAGTTTTTGGAAAACTTCAACGTTCTACCAGAAAAAGTCCTAAAATGTTTATTACTGCTTTCGAGACTTTCCATCTCTCTCCCACTCGTTTTAACTGCATAGCATAGGTATTATGAATTATTTTGAAACGTATTATAAAGCACTACTCATATACAGGGTGATTGGTATAAGATGCACCAAAAAGCTTGAGCGTGTAGGTGGGGTTAAGACAAGAAAAAAATCGTATGGGAGGGGGGGTCTATTTCCCCCCGTTTAGGTGGGAGGGGCAATTTTCTAAAAAATTGACTTAAATCAGAAAAAAAATTATTTAAAAACAACGGTGATTTTTTTCTTGTCTTAACCCCACCTAACACGCTTAAGCTTTTTGGTGCATCTTATACCAATCACCCTGTATATGTAGTTATTCGTTGTAAGGAATATAACAATCCATTCTGTTGTAAAATATCAATAGTTATTTTGTTTTAAATTGATAACACTTTCTTAAAATTATCTATATTGTATGCATCTTCAGGGGAATACATATTAGTTTAGAGTAAAAGAAATGCCGCCCTACATAGGATATCATTTTCCGCCGTCGGAAACAAGCTGTCAAATTTTGTTATGAAAGAGTTTTCCCTCGGAAGATATAATCTTTCATCACGAATTCGATTCGATTAAATATAACAATACACTTAATTTTTTTTTCGAAATCGTAGGACGTAGGTCCAGTTTTCGAAAAAAAATATTTTTTTTGAAAATTTTGGAGAATGCTAATTTTAGCTAATTAATAATTTTCATCCGAAAAATATATTTCAAAAAAGATTCATGAATTGTTTTTCAAAACATTCAGTTTTCAAAAAAAAAATTGTTCAATTTATCTAATTTTTTTAAGAAACGTTATTGAAAAATTAAGTACGCCATTATTGTTTGGATATCTAGGTCTTCTTACAATTAAAATTTTGTAAAAATTCAGTCTTATGGTTCATGCCATCTGAAAGGCTTTTAATTTCGTATTATCACTTATATCAAATTTTATCAAAATCGTTAGAGCCGTTTTCGAGAAAAACGAGTTTTTTTCATAACCTTTATATGGCATATGTACCGTTAGTTTTAGGCCTAGAACAAAAATTAAAAAAAAACCCCTGACTGACCCTAAAAATTCTATATACCGAGTTTAAAGGATATCGGTTCACGTCCAACCCTGCTCCAGGTGCGAATGAGAGACAGACAGACTGACAGACAGACACACAGACAGAATTGCCAGACCCACTTTTTTCGACTTCGCTATCATCGTAATGTCATGTTTGATTGTTATCTTAAAACTTTTTTTAGCACGAATTCATAACTTGCCTTTAAGTAACTATAATCGCAAGTAAAAATGGAAAAAAACAGAATCAGTTTCAAAAAAAAAAATTATTAATTTCAATGAGGAATTTAAAAATGGTTTTTACATGATTATAATAACTTTAAAAAAAAATCTGATAACACTGGATGCAGTGGATTCGATATCTTTTCGGAAATTGAGGCGCATCTTAAGTGTGTTTCTATAATTTTTTTTTCAGTTTTTATCCGCATATGAGAACAAATTCATCAAGAGAGAGTTCGCTTAAAGCTTAAAGGAATATGGAATTTAACTCCTAGAACCCCATTTCACAGTGACAGTAGTAGGTTCTTTCTAGCCCTGTTCTTTGTTGAATCACAAAGAAAAATAATGGTTGTGGACTTGTATAGCTATATATTTTTATCAAAAACAACGATCTAATTTGTTAGTTTATTTTTATAAATAAGTTCAAAAATCGAATACCGCATCTTAACAAACGAAAATTAATAAACTTTACCTAACAAATCACATTCAAAACTGTATAAAAGACTTCATCATAAACTTTAAGCTTACCTTGAGCGAAGAAAATAAAATTATTCCAAAGCCACAATTCAGAGATTCACCGATATTTTCTTTGATATTTTTTTTTTCTTAAAATCCGTTTCTCTTCAGCAAATACAGTTTATCTTTATGCAAATGTATCTACTAGAAAAGTCTATCCAGACGATATATTTTTTCTTATTCCTTCCACAAAAAAGTCAACTACTCAACTTTATTTGTCTGTAACGTTTTTTTTTCCTGTTTACAGAAAGATGAGACTTCTGCGATGATGAACGAACGTGTGTTTTTGAGAGTAAATTACTATTCAAAGAGTATCTATAGGTAAATCGTTAATCACTGCACTTTTACACCTTAAGAAACTATTTAAACCATACGGTATTATTTTATTTTTGCTTCTTCACTCATTCACGATGATGTAGAAAGTAGGTTAACTTTTGCAATCTTTTATTTTGCTTTTGATTTATATTTTCTTTTACGCAATATCTTTTGAGATGAAAAAAGAATAAATAAATTACCAGAAAAAATTTTCACCAAAATCACGATGACACTTCTTTTTTTATGATGATCGCACTGATCGTGTCACTTCTGTAATTATTGGAAAGTTTATTTACTTGTTTTGTGGTTATAGAGTGCGTGTTAAGGGAATGAAACACAAAATATTCCAAGAACTCGAGAAAATATTTCAAAACTAAAAATAACTCGAATGAGCAATAATGTTAAAAATTCACACGATCGGCAGAAAATCTGTTAATCCAATAAGATCGGCACTATATGATCTCACTTTGAACCCGAACGTTGATTATTTGAGTAAATACTCTATTGTACTTTAAATTTAAAAATAAAAACACGTTGAGTGGAGTTTATATTCGTATCGATTTTTTTGTAATTATTGAACGCGAAACATAGACCGCACTTTTAGATTTCGAAGCAAACAACATATGGCATTCGCTGGTCGATCGTTACTAAATGATTGGGAAATATTTTTCCTTTAGCTGGAGATGGAGTCTGGTTAAGAGTATAGACGACGACGACGACTATGGACGGATCTCCTTCTAGGTGCTTCAACATCAAACAAAACAAGACAAGAAAACAACTTTTAAGACAGTCTATAAAAGAGACAGAGTGAGACAGTTGGATCTTCGAAAAATAAGATCGAGCATTTGGGTGGAAGGGGAGAAGAAATAAAAACCAACTGTTTGTAGATTTTTTTCTATTTTATTTTTATATGGAGTTTCCGTTTACTTCATTTTTATATTAACGAACTATATTGATAAATATATTCAAAAAACAAATATCTATTCAAACACGATCCAAAACTGTTTCGATGACAACGATACGATCACACAAGTTAACGTGTTTACACGACAGGGTATCAGAAAGTACTGTGGATTGTGGAAATGCGGAGTCGTGTTGAGGTCGCGAGTGCGAGTTGCGAGATACCCGGCCGTTATTTACAGCAATGTATTCCACTCAAGTAAGATTGGAGTAATACATTTTGCAGTAATTTTTAAAAGAACATAATGCTCATGCATTTGAGTTGAACTTTTTGAATGAGGCTGAGGCTGAGGCATGTAGCCATGAGAGTATGCTCAAAGATCTCTATTTGTTCTGTTAATTATGAACACATTATAATGTTTATGCTTTATTTTTGTTTATATTTTCCTGTTTTTGTATCTTGTCTATTTATTTTGTAGGTAGGTATAGGTACTTGAGTGCAAAAGATGATAATAATTATTTTTCATTTGCAAGCGATAGAAATACATACATATATACCTACCCACTTATTTTTGTTTAATATCAATACCCGCATTGTTTGGTGTAAACCGACATCATTAGTCGAAATCGACTAAAAGACTACAGTGCGATCTTTGAGATTTAAATATTTTTTTGTAACGGTCACGATTTTAGGAAACGTAACGTACCATTTAAACTATGGCAATTTCAGTGTTACTGTGCCTTAAATTATTTTTTTTAGTTTGTTACACTGAAATAATATTAATTTGGCTTGCAGCATTTCTTTTTTGTCGGTAGGTACTCCGGGTAGATATATCAGGGCCCGTTGAATTTAAAATGTCAATTTTTAGATTACGTTCAACTAAACAACGAGTATCAAAATTCAGACGACGTTTTGTTTTTGTCTAGACTCTAAAACGTTAACGAACAATACCTTTCTTTCTGTTTTAAAAGTCGAAAATTTGTAAGTGGTTCAATTAAGAAAGTTACGTCCATTAAAATATAAAGATTAATTTACGATCGGATGCGGTAATTTTGCCCCAGATTTAAAACCATCGAAAACACTTTGAATTGAACGGTCTGAAAGATGATTTCTAACACATCGAAGAACATATTCGTCAACGCTAAATGCACGAATTTTTGTTAAAAGATCTTCGTGTCAAACTCTATTAAATACTTTTGAAAAATCAAGTGCAATAACCGTGGTTTCACCAAACTCATGAATGTAAAGGAATGGTTCTACTTTTCGGTGAGATATGCCACCGGTGAACTTATTGTTATGAAAACTGTACTGCCGGTCATTCGTTCTTCAAGATATTTCTTAAGCTGTTTATTAATCAGCATTTGTTTTTGTATGACAATGACTTTATAATAGAAGGACGTCAGTGCAGAGAAGGACTAGCCTTTTTTAGGGACTGACTGGAAAAATGCTGTTTTTTATTTGGAAAGTATCCAGAAGAAGAACAACTCTTCAAAATAATAGAGGATATACACTAGTTGAACCAGGGGATTTGTGTATTTCAAGATCTTTTAGAAGTTTTGCTACTGTTTGAGTATACGAAAGAAGATGTGTTCCATATATAATCAGTTACCCTCAAAAATCGGAAAATGAAAACCTCAAAATAGTTCGAAATTTAATCTATACTCGGCGACAATTTGATAAGGTATAAACTTCTAATTCCGCAAACTTTTCGTCAAGGAAAATAAATTAAATATGGTAATTATTTTCATTCCCATATTTTCTTCTTTGTTGACAAGATTCACAAAACAAAAAAGAAGAAAAAGATAATACAAATATATATATGTGTATACATTTTATTGTCTACGTATTTCAACATCATGTTTTTCTAAAACTTATTATATCCTTATAAATTTTTCTTCATTATCTTATTATTGTTAATTTTTGTTTTAAAAATTCAATTTTTAAACAAGATAACAAAAACGACAGTGTTTTAATTTTTTTATGTTTTTAAATCAATAAATAAAAAAGCTGAAAACGCTTGTTAAAAAAAATTCAAACAACTGTGTATTTTTGTACGATTTGTTTTTTATTCCAGATTTATCTTCTAATTATAAATTTCAAAAATTAGTTCTTTTGTAAATATGCAAAAAATATATGTATTTATCGAAAAATATTTAATATCAAACTAATTTTAACAAAACTAAAAGTTTCCTGCTATGATTCTCGTAACTGTCTTCATCATAATCCGAGTCATTATCAAAATCAACCTTTTCATTTTTTGATAAATCCATGGGTTCATCATCGCTAATATCTGAATAATATCCACTAGTATTACGATCAGGCGTTCTTAAAATAAAATAAAAAATAAAATTCAAGCAAGTTATTATAACTTGTTGAACTGAGAATAACTTACCTATCACCAAAAACTGCAATCATACTAGCGTTAAGTTCGTCTTCCATGCTTTTAAAATGTTTTTTGAATTTATAATAGAATTTAAAAAAAAAATAACTTTGTTCCTCTTTTTATTTATTTCGGCGTTTTCAACTACTGAATTATTTTATGTCAGGATAACGATTCCTTGAGGTGTTTGGGATTGGAATAATAGTTTTTGGGATTAGTTTTTAACTTATAGGTTGGTTTGTTATTATTGAAAAATTACAGTAGAACAGGTAAGTATACACACAATGGTATACGAGTATATTGTGTATCTGCTTTTGCACACAGATACCTAAAATTGTTGAAAAACAATTTTAGGTATTATAAAAGGTAATTAGTAACGTTGTAATTTCTTAATTCAAGGAAAATTGTTAAGCAACTACTAATCATTTTTATAGCATCTTAAGCCTAGTTTACACAACATGGTAAACTTATGCGAAAACTAAACATTCTCTTCAATTAGGTAATACTTATATGTTAAGTAAATTCTGTTTTAAAACGAGAAGAGAAAAAATAATGAATATAATGAAAATTTTATAAAACAAATAAAAACAAAAAAGGTTTAAAAAAAACATTTATGTATATTGTATGTACCTACCTACTATATTTAGATTGCATTACATGTAAATAATTGCCTTCTACAACTGTGTTTTAATCGAATTCAACAAACGCGGATGTAAGCCCTGATTTTTAGATAATTGGATATTGCGGTATTGCGCCTTCAGTGGAAATAGTTTTCTAAAAACACGCTTTATAAATAGTCATAGATGTTGAAAAAAATAAAAAACCAATATATGCGGTTAATACAGGCGTACGGGGTACATGTCGATTCTTTTTTCTGGATCACACAAAATTTTAATTAGGTCATTAGGTTGCTAAAAGCTTTTATGCCTCATCAACATTATTTCGCCGACAACTCAACGTATTCCTCAATAAAGGTAGAACAATAACAAAAACACGCGTAAGAGAATCAATTAAAGAGCATTTATACACTCTACACTAGATGCCACTTTCGTTCTACACAAGGAATTTTGTTAACTGTCAGGTCAAGTAATGGAAAACTAATAAATGTTAAGTCAAATTTTCCGTTGATGTTGCCGCTCTACGTTGATGACAGTTTAAGTGAACCTTACACTGTCAACCAAACGAAGTCATTCATCATAAACATACAGTCTATCATCATGCAAAATCAAAAGTGTAAAGATTTTTCGTCAACCAAATCCTTGTTTAAAAAAAAAACAATATTTTGATTGATGTCAAATGTTTGATTTACGCAATTATGTTCGATGACTAACACTGTGGCCCAACAAGAAATATGTATTGCCAATTTGGTTTCATACTTCAGCAATTTCAATTTATTTTTTGATTTCATAAAAAAATTAATGAAAACTGATTTCAGTCCGTATTTTTGCAATAAATGTTTGCCAGTGGAGACCCGGGCTAACGTGGTTTGATTGACCTTGTAAAAAGACAGGGCAGTCAAACGACATCAGTCACTTATAACGACGTCATCTTAAGCTACCTTTACACGGTCAGTCATTTGACATCAAATTGAGAAATTCTCCTAAAGTATACCTACAGCCATTGACGTATTAGGTATGGACCGCCAGTAGCCAACTTAACGCGTGTTCCAACATAACTAGGGGCGCCATCAACTACTAGCAGGGAATCTGCGTAGCAGTGATATGATTTTTTTTAATTAATTATTTACTATTGAAATATTTTGGTGGAAATTATTATCAAACGACTTTTATTTTACAAAACACATCCACTCCTTATGCCATGAGCTACTTACAGATGAATATATAATCGTTTTCATTTAAATTCTAATGGCGAAATTAGTACACGTATTTAACACTAAAAGATGATGCCGTTTTTAGGCTGTTTTTAACTGGAACAACTTTTCTTGGCTGTTTGTATGAAAATTTCAACCGACTGGCGGTCCATATCTACTACGTCAATGCCTACAGCTATCTTGTAGAATTTAAGTGGAAATAAACTGACCAAATAAATCGACTTGCATATAACATCGACTGCTTTACACATCTCTAGGAAGGAACAAATTAAATGTCAAACTTTTGACAGTTTGTTGAACAAAAAACAAAAACAACCAAAAATGACAGATCAAGAATTTTGTGTTGTTACTCGAAAAAAATGGCTAGCAAGGAAAAGTTTAAATAAAAAGCAACCAGTCTACCTAACTTCTTGCGAAAATGTTTTACCCGAAGTTGATGTTCCAAAGTTTCTTACGTATGTATTAAAACTTCTTTAAAACATTTCTATATACATTTTTAATTAAATCAAAACATGTAACTTTAGACGACTTCAAAGAGTTCGTGATCAAATGGAATCTAGCGACTACTTTCAACTATCCCTAACTACACTCACTGAAAGTCTTCAAGAACTTGAGAATACATCAATAACTAAACTAGTTTGCTTTGGGATTGGTCCATTTACCAGAAGTATTCAAGCTCTCCATCAGTTCGGCTTTATATTGGAATTGCAAAAGCATTTGCAAATTAAAGATGCTCTCTACTTTGATCCAATATTCAGGGATTCAGAAAAAGAGGTTCTTAAAATTTTGGATTGTTCTATTATGAAAGATAACTGCGAAGCAAAGTTTCCTTCTGAATGTGTTACTTTATTTTACCTACCACACTGCCCGAACTCACTAACAAATAATCTTCTTTGGAAGAATTGGATGCCAGGCATGTTAAGCAAAGTTGTTCTCGTAAATAATAGTTTTGAAAGTTTGACCAGCAGTGCACCGGATTCATTGCTTCGAAAAGATTCTGAATACATTCTTAAGGTGCAACAGTTTGTAAAAGAATTCAGTTTAGAAGATTGTTACGAGGTTCATAATATTTTCAATGATTTGTCCGTACATGTCTTCCCACTGTGTGTCTTGCCAGAAGAAAGTTCTATATTTTGGACCAAGAAAGACGCTCCAAAATACGAAGAGGGAGAAATGGTGACGACAGATGAATTTAAGAAGCTAGCTATTAGTTAAGATAACTATTCTTTTTAAATTATTATACATAGGTACCTAAATAAATATTTTACTAATAAATTAATAGAGCCTTTTGATAAAAAAAAAAATTGTAATTGAAACTAGTGTTACGACTAGGAACCATAGCAGTTAAACGTTAAACAATTTTTCTTAAATATTTTGTTCTGATAAACAACATGAAATTTTGTTGAAATCGTAAGTGTCGATTTCGATTAAATATTTTCATACCGGTTGTGTAGGTACTATGGGAGGAACTGGTATTTTTAAAACTAGCATACAAATTAAAAATATGTTGGGGTACCTATATCACCAATATCTACCAAGTTTGAAGTAAATTATCCATGGTTTTTTTAGTCTTTAAGTGACGATACAATTAGACAGACGGACAGAAGAATCCGAAACTTGGTTTCTAGACGGGAAAAAATGTACATTTTAACGAGAGGTAGGTTACTTCAGATCAGAGAAACAAAAATTATAAAATTGCAGTTAGCTTGATAAATGGGTACGTTCAATAATTAAAAACTTAAGTTGAGTTGAAATGAAACCATTGAACAAAAAACTAAGTTAGTGGAATGTCAGAAATGTCATGCCTCATGCCTGTTTTGTTTATACTCAAACATTTCCTTTACTTACAGCCTTTACTTTTGAGAACAATTGAAATTGTATTTTTGTTTATAATAAAGTTATATTTGAAGAGGTGACTACTTCTACTAACTTTTGAAGATGAACTTTTAAGTCGGTAATATTATCATTTTACAATTATCTTTGATACTTCTGCGAGAATTCTCTCAATTCTACTCAAAATTGACCATTATTTTCTTTTTCTTAATTGTTACCTACCTCAATTCGATTTTGTTGTTGATTATAGCATTTGCAATTTCTGTATTTCTTTTAACCAAAAGCATTGGAATACTAAAAGCGAAAATAAAAAATAATAATATTTGCAACCGCACCACCTTACTACAGAATGAAACAAAGTTCAACTTTTCTGTGTAGTATCTACTTCAAATAACGAATCAGCTGTTGCTGACGTTTCATATCAGACCAACTAAATTTTTTAGTGCAAACATTGAGCACGTTCGGGTGCACAGCAAGAGAGCTATCTGGATATGTCTGTATCGTATGAGTTTGCGAACGACCAAAACCGGATAGGTGTCAAAAGACACACAAACACATATTCGTAGTCAGCTGTTTGCTGTCATGTTCTTTACATTTTGCAGCATTTTGCAGTCAAGTCTGCTCTATTCTATGGTCTGCACATAGAACCAAAAATCCGGTTCCTTCGTACACAAAAACTGTTACATTTTAAATAGAACACGTTGTACAGTCCCGGTGCTTTGAACACGCCTAATCAATACTCGTTCGATACTCTATTCACAAACGTCATTCAAATGTAAAAAAAATAAACAAAGTCCTATAAACAAATAAATTTGGTTCCCGAATCCTGAGAATTAAATCTAATTAACTATTAAATTCGAGGTAAATAAATCATGAATACTCCTCCGGTTAATCCAAATTTTGGTCAACCTCCACTATCACACTTTGATAAACTATTCAGTGAAAATCCTTTGGACGTTTTATTTTGTTCCCTAAACGAAATCGAACCAATCTTCACTGAAAATAATTTATTTCTTGAAGAAAAAGAATTTCGTCTATCACAAGTGGTTGATCCGCGTAATAAGTTGCCAGTTACTCAGTCATTTTATGACCACTCACTCAATTTACGGCCTGAAAAATTTCAATGTACAAATCGCTCCTCACTCCATTATAAAGAACACTCGGTCTGTGTATCTTTTTTAAAATCAATTAAAAACAAGAATCAAATTTTTCCACATGAACTTGAATATTTTGAAAAAACTTTTCTTCGAAGACAAAAGGAGCAAGCAGCTTTTCTAGATTTCTTGACGCAGTATAATAATGCCAACTTTGAGAAGATATACGCACCAGAACTGATGTTGGTAGAGTTATATAGAAAGTTTTACAAAAATGAACTTCAACGACTGATGCAGAAGCATAGAGATGGGATTTTCCAAATCCATACTGGATTTCCATTGCCACAAATGTGTGGAAATTCGGAAATGATGGGAACGATTTCAGATATAGAAATTTTAGTTGACGGAAGTAGTTTGCTTAGAGTGGATACAAATGAAGATTTTTCAAGAATGAAGCCGAAAATCCAGACGTACTTTGACCACTTTATGAATAATGTGAGTGAAAAGGAAGAAGCAGAAATTAAACAACAGGTTCAGTATAATATATCCGCTGAAGCACTTGTATTTTTGCTAAGTGCAGGAGAATACATAGATATTCCTTCAGAAGTTATAGTTCAAGTTGAACCTGGTGAAGATGAAGAACATTTCATTCACATCAATGATCCACTTCCATCCAGAAACACAGGACCCCATACTGCAGAGCTTATGGTCGGCAAATGCAGCGAAGTTTTTCTTAAAATGAAAGGCGACGAATGTCCACAAGAGATCCAAGCGACTGGGTTCACTGGACCATACAACCTTCAATCCTATGAGCATTTTGTAAATAAGACAAACGACAGTTACTTACCTAGTATTTCAAGGACAAACCCTAATTCTCTAATCAAGTGGACCCTCAATTTAGACAATGATAACAAACGAATCCAAATGATTTCTCGAATAAAATCAGGCCATATGGACATTCAGAGAAAGACACAAATATTTCATACCCTCAAACTAGAATACAAACCGAATTTTGGCTGCGAAGTCATAAGCAAAGCTAGTCTACTGAGAGAGTGGGTACAGTTGCAGTTTTCGAACTCACTAAAATCAACAATTATTCGACATCGCATCAACGCCAGTACTTTCCAAACTCTTCTTCAAGAAGATCTACGTATGGAAGACATTGAAAATGAGTTAGAGAGGCGTTACAAGGTAAAGATTCCATGTCTTCTTGGCTCTCTGGGGGACTTTTTGAGACTTCTCAGCAAGGTTGGACCGGGCAGATATCTTCTGCGCTACAATCCTCGTTTCCAAGGCAAACTGATGCTCTATGCAGAAGTCAAAGAATCATCCAGTAAATCTAGTGTTAGTTTGCATGGACTGCTTCAAGAAACACCTAGTGATTTGGCATTTATGACGTTGCGCCAGTTGACTCCGATTGATGACACATTGTGCACTCCAATGCATGAATTTCACAGGATCCTGCCATGTTCATTTCCACCGGGCCCGGTACGGGCAAGAAGAGTTATCGATGATAAGACGTTCATTCAAAAGAAGGGCCAGATAAAATTAGACTTCATGAAAGCCAAAGAAGCAAGATACAAAAAAAAGAGGAATTTTGTGAAACGGACGAAGAGAACTCAAAAAGCTGCTAAGAAAACCAAGGAGACCAAAGAAATACAAAAGGAAACCAATGAACTAGAGGAGGAAATCAAAAAAGACAGGATATTGTTTGGCTTTGAGTAGTTTTCTCGAATGTCGTTTTATTTATTTCTTCGATTATTGTTTAAATAAAGTTTAACTTATTACTGAAACCCGTTTTTTTAGTTTGTATTCACAGTTGCAATAGATGTAGCCTCTGCTGTTCCATTGCTATTTGTCATTACACAATCAACATCGTTGCTTTTTATTTCTTCCCAAAAATTCTCTTCATCGTCAGACATGCGATCTATGCTTTCGTCGTCGTACTGATCCTCCTCACTGGAACTATCGTCAATCTTTGATTGCAATTCCCTGATGGAATGCATTAGTAAATAGAAATTCTTTTTTCTGTAATCCAGCTTTCGATTGAGGCGGATTTCTTCCTCTTCCAAATTCTTCAGTTCTGTTTTGAGAGTATCTAATTTCTTTGAAGTCTCCTCACGATCCGGTTGAGTTTGTATGACTTTAGCCAGAACATCGTATTCCATACGATTTTTGCGTATTTTCTTGGCTAACACTAGCTCGGCTTTGCTGGTTTCGATTTCTTTGTTTGCCAATTCAATGCTGGCTTCAATACTATTCGATAAGCTTTCATAATTTTTTAATTCCTGCTGAATCATTTTTTCGATATTCTGTGATTTGGAGGCAGCAAATGTGCATTGAGCCAACTGGGCTAGCAGACGATCATAGATTATTTGACTGTAACATAAAAAATAATTAATTTTAATTTGTAAGAACATTTTCTTAAATTAATTTACTTATTTTCTGGAGTATCATTTTTGGTGAAACACCATTTTATGAAGGTTTTTAGGAGAATGTTTAATCGTCTATCATCGCCGGTTCCATCGCCATCGATTAATAAACGACGTTTTATTACATCGTCTGTTAAAATTATAGTTAAACAACTTAACACATTTTATTATTAATGAATTTACTCACCGTCAGTCATTTTAATTAGTAAATTATTTTTAATTTATCAAAATTTGCAAACAAATAAATCCAGAAACTAAATTTTTTTGACATTTAATAGTATAGGTTTGTTTGATTTAACAAAATAAAAAATATCCTTTTGAAAACCACTCAAAGGGTCTCTCCACACGAGCTCTGTTTGACCGAGCCATAAGCATGTTATAGAAATGGGTTGGATTTACTAAGCGTTTTTTCTTTTTAAGATGGGAGCAGTGCACTGAGCTGTCAAAACTAGATCTGTGTTTCTTATTTTAGCTCGGAGCACGCAGAGCTCTCAACTTGTGTTCCTTTTTTCGATCAGAGCTTACTTGAAGCGCACTCTATGAGTACAGTATAAAATGATGGTGTAGATAGAGAACGAAGTAGAGCTAGTTTAACTTCATATAGTTGACATGTTATTTGACTGATTACGAGTTAATTTCTACCCATATGAAGTGAAAAGCTCAAGTGTTTTAAAAATATGTCAAAGCTCTCGGGGCGTACTCTGCTTAGTGCATAGAAACTATAGTAAGATTGAAACTAGAAAATTCTAGGGTTTCGTGTGGCCGATGCAGAGCCGACTTTGATTGACGTAAATATTTTCATGTAAAATGAAAGAATTGAATATAATTGTTTGGAAAGAAATGGTTATGTAGAAGTTCTGACAACAATAATGCGATAAAAAAAGAAATGTATACATTCGCAAAAACCAACTGCTTGGTCTGTTTTGTTTTGACATTCTTAAGTCTGAAAAAGTCCCAAAGCCAGTTCATTAATGTCGACACTAGACGGCCGCCAGGGAAATTTAGTTATAACTTAACTAATAAAATATATATACAAGTGCTCGGCTCAGATATAAAAAAGAAAAACGCCTGATATGGGAACAAAATACGAATTTCTAATTTTCAGTTTTTTCCATACAGTTCTATCTTTGTTCTGACATTTTAGTCACAATTTTTTTGTAACTACTTTTTCAATGAACAGAGCTAAGAATTTTTATATGACGTTTTTATCCAGGATCCAGCTGACGTTTTATAAAAATCGTGTTGTTTTGGTTTTCATAACATCTTTCGTAAGTTATTTAATGAAATAAAATTAAAAAAAACTTTAATTAAACTTTATATACTTAAGTAATATGGCCTCTAAAACATTACGCTCTTTGTTGAGTGAACTCCGAAAAGCATCACCTAATGGTTGCATCAAAGACAACCTCGCCGCTCGCTACATCTTGGCTCAGTTCAAAAAATACCAAACAACCGACCAACAGCTCTGCAAAGCACGTGAAGAAGTCCATTTTTTGGGCAAAACTTACCACACCTACTTATCAAGTTTGAGGAAGCACGACGAGCTGCATAGAGAGTTTCATGGGAAAGGTGAAAGATCGGTAAGAGAAACAGCTAACTTGGTTGGCTTTAAATTACCAACAGATCCAAAGTAAATAAAACAAAAAAATAAATTATTATGTGTTAGAACATAAAGAAAAGAAACTAGTTTTTATTTGGTTTTTGTTGAAACTACGTCCAATTGTTAAAACTA
Source organism: Baccha elongata (assembly GCA_951217065.1). Classification (NCBI taxonomy): domain Eukaryota; kingdom Metazoa; phylum Arthropoda; class Insecta; order Diptera; family Syrphidae; genus Baccha; species Baccha elongata. Next base: position 80,770,551 of record OX578273.1, on the reverse strand, counting down.
AAATCACGAGATTCAATAAAGAAACACAAATGGCTCAAACCTCTTCTTTCAAAAAAATTGACTTGACTTTTGGATATCCACATATTGACTTAGCAATAAGTAAACTCATTCTGATTTCTCTCTTGTCTTGCATAAACATCTACAAAAGATTCTGCAAAGTTAGGAAATGCTAATAATGTTTCTCGCTCGGCCAGGAGCATTGTCATCCCAGTAGAGGAATATTGATTTGTTGCCAAAGCTGCAGCCTGCCTCACTCGTTTTACAGCACAAATTTTATTCTCCGCATCCATCATCATTGTGGGTATGGTCAAAATAACATGTAAAAGTGCTGTTGTCTTCTCGAATACTGAATTCAATTTGTACTTGTGAAATACCCAAAGCAAGTCATGAGCATTCCTGCAGATCATCAAATCTGTCCGCGTATACAAGGCCTGCAATTCTACTCGAAGTTTATCTGGAAACTGAAATTTAAAGTATTGAATGGCATTGTGCAGTATGTTGTCTGGGAAATTCCCATGAAACTTGTAGTACTGCTCCGATTTAAAAAGAATATGTGCCTCCCAGTGATTGGTGAAGTTAAATCGCTCCTTGATTTCCTTCAATATGACGTTGCAGACTTCAATCTTTGCAAAGGCTCTCATAAATGCTTCACTATTTTTGTCGTCGTTATCACTGTTTTCCACAGCAATGGCATCTTTGGTTTTTCGAATTTCGTCTAAAAACTCGTTTATTGCTTCGGCAATCTTTACGGAATCTACAAACGAGTTTTGGAGACTAACATAGAATACATTAACGTCTGCCATGAGGTAGTAGAAGAACGAGAGGAAGTACATGAATCCATCGTTTGTTAAGAGTTTCTCACAAACATCCGCCTCACGGATGTATTGAAACGAAGAATCCAAGTCAGTATGAAGAAGGATCATGAAATTCAAGATTTCACACTTATTTTCATAGATAAAAACTAAAGCGCCTTTTTCGAAGCTTCCTTCGCAGTAAAGAGGTGTTGCATCAAAGAAGGCTTGCAGAATCTTTGGTTGCTTCTCAAAGAATCCATACATTCCATAGAGATTTGCAAAGAAGTCTCTAACTCGACTATTCTGACAAACGGCTCTCTCCATCACTTCAGTTAGCTTGTAAGCATGGTAGTGGACGTAGATGGCATTTTTGTATTCCTCTGTAATCAGTCTATGCAGGTCGGAAATCAAAGGACTAAATATCACTCCACCGATGTGGGATTGTGCGATAAGCTTTTCCTTGTGTTTTGGCAGAATTTTGTTAAGCTCCGTAAGAATACATTGAGTTATCACTTTGGGGTTTCTTTCTGGTGGCTTGAGTAGCGTCCAGAAACGTTCCACAACTCTATTGTCCAAGATGTATCTCAGAATCAAACACATTTGATCTTTCTGTGCAAGATCTGTGGTTTCTTCGGTGATAATGGCAACGAATTTAGTAGCATTAACTTCTTCCAGAACTTTGCTTTGGTATAAATGCAGGGCAGCTCTGAGGACTTTTTCTTGTAGATCGTTTGACGTGATTTTACTAAAAAGTGCCGAATATTCGTAGCATTCTTTGAGTGTTCCATCCACATTGTAGAGAACGTCTATAAGACTGAAGGGCTTTAGTTTTGCGTTCCAACTGCATTCACCATTCAACACATATTCGTAAAAATTAGCATGCTCTATGAAACCTTTGACGATCCGGAGCAAGAAGTTTCGGTTTCTGGTGACATTCTCATTGTGTGTTTGATGGACTTCTTCTCGTATAGATTTATCTATGCTAACAGTCTGAAAAAAGATATAACTATGTAAATAAACGATTTCTAAGATAAAATACATACTTTTCCCAGCAATGCAATATCCAGGGCATTCTTGATATGAAGTTCCGATTTCAAATGGCAACGCATAAATTGTTGATTAGGATTTGGAGTTCCTTTTTGAGTGTTAGGACTCATTAACAAACATGGATAACAGAAGAAGACTTTTTTACGTTCACAGCCACAAATCCAATCGTTATCTTTGTACATTTTAATTGATTGTATAAAAATGATGCGTTTCTTGTTAGAATTTTTATCATTCTTCGCATGATCATTGTTGGATTCTTTATCTATTTTATCTGCTTTAACAATAAAACAAGGTCGTGGTGGTCCTAGCTCGAGAACCCTAAGTTTATCAGACAGTGGAAGATTAAGGAATTCTATTTTTTGTAGTTCACGGGCATTGAAGGGGTGTTGTCGACCGTTTATGTAAAGGGTATTCACAGCATTCATGTTATTATTTTTATATATACATATGGTGTATGTTTAATATTGATATATTATCAAAGATGATTTATAAAATTATTTAAAAGGTTTTGTATTATTTATAAGACACAACAACAATAACAAAATACACGATTACGATGTAATCTTTTTTCACTTCGTTTTATACTGCGGGCTGCGGCGTTGTTTGAAGTTTCATCTTTGATGGCAGGTGAAGGTTTGTTCGCTTAGATGATGGTTTTTGATATTAAGGTGGAAGCGAAGTTTGAGGTGTGTTCTTTATGTCTTTAGTTATTCGTTACTTGTCAACTTAAAAAAATCTCCCACAAAACGACTGGTACCCCTTTAGCATATTATGTATATAGAAAGTGAAACTGACTTATTTAGCTTTTGTAATTTATTTATCAAAATGAAGAATACTTCGTTGTTAGGAGCCAGTTATGGCTATCATTGAAACTCATCATTGAATTCAATTTCAAAGCAAATTATCCATCATTGTTGGTGTTAATTGACATTAAAATGAAGGTATGTATGCTATTGCAACTTGTGACAGGAGGCTCGCCTCTTTTTGAACACAATGAATGAGAAAGAGAAAAACAATGAGACAAAAAATCAGCCGACGGGTGAGCCTCTGCCCGAATTTTCTGTGATTATTTTTGCATTCTCTTTATTCTTATTCGTAATTTTTCTATCTCGCTTCATTCCTTTTCGGTTTTGAAAGAGTGTACATATGCATGCTTTGCATACAAGAGGATTGTAAAATTTGAGTCATGACTCTCTGAAACACAGTGTAATAGCGTGAGCTTCACCGAATATTTTCCAAAGAAGAATTTAAAAAAAGAGGCCAGCCTCTTGTAGCAAGGTGTAATAGCACTCTAATGAATTATAGAATTTTTTTTTGAAAAAAAAATAACTCTTTATTATTAATGATCATTGAAATTTCAATGATCATTGAAAAAACAAAAGAGTTAATATTTCGTATTATTTTTTATAGAAAAATTCTGTAATTCATGACCTTCATTTTAATACCAGTTAACATTAACATTGTTGTAAATTTGCATTAAAATTGAAAAAGAAAATTTTTAATGATGAGTTTCAATGATAGCTATAACTGGCCTCTTAAAAAAAAAACGATTTTTTGTTTTTGACAGATTTTTTTTAATTCTCATGGATTCATTTTGACATTCGGAGAATATGACATTTGTGATCTATTATTTTTTCGCCTTTTGAACCGATATTTTGAAAGTTTTATGCTATGTTTCCACCAAAAATAAAATTAAGACTTGATAAAAGAAGATTTAAAGCGTTTTTACCGGCGAAATAGATTTATAAAACGATTAACTTGACAAAAGATTTCACAAAATCAAAACACAGCAATATTTCATTCAGAAATTTGATATTTAGTAACTATAAAATGTACTTATTTCACTTAATTCACTAATAATCTATATATACCGTCAAAATAATGAAATTTAAGTACTTTAATTGGAGAAAAATTAACAAAAATCAAAAATATTTTCAAAATTTGTTGACAAATTCATTGTTGACGTCTAAAATGACATTTTAAATGAAAGCGTTCAGTCCTAAAAGGGTGTGTGTTAAGTAATTTGCAAGAGATTTATAACTTATAAGAATTTAATTTTCATTTATAAAGATTTAGGATTTGAATTTGTATGGTAAATATCTAGTGATTTAAAAGGAGATTATGGATAAATCTGGTCAAATCTAGATTAAGTAGTGCTTAGTGGAAACATGGTATTAATTGATTTGGTTACTTTTTATTGACAATTTCAATTAAGCATGAGCCTATGAAGTAAATTGTAATCATTTACACTTGATTTCACAAAGTCTTGTTTGTGGTTTTTGTGGTTTAGTTCTTGAATAATATGAACTTTGATATATTTGAATTAATTTTTGCAGTACATAAACTTTGAACATACAGACATGTCGGAAATTTAAAGTTCCAACAAAAATTTGCTAAATTTTATTTTGTTTAAATCAACAGCAGGCGAGTTGATTGTTCAAAATGATTTCTATCTCCAAAATTTTAACAGTTTTTTGCCAATAACTTTTTAGGGGAAATATATGTCAAAAATATTTGTGACACAAAGTTGAAGACAATGGCCCATATTCATAGACATATTGTAAACTCGAATTCTTCTGAACTAGAATCTAACGTTAACACTCAGGTTAGACACAGTTGTTATGCATAGATGTTTTGTCAGCTCTGCTTAGTAAAACACGAGTGGAACGTGTCCCAAAATTGGGTTCCACATATGGAGTGAGTGGGATGGATTGATTATTTATTAAGTAAGAAAAATAAGGGTTGAAAACAATGCATGACAGGTTGAAAAAAATACATTCCAGATGTTAACGATATTTTTTTATTGATAATTTTTGTCTAGGAACAGAAAATTATAAAATTTAAAGAATATCAAATGAAAATTAAGAAAATGTCTGATAAAATGCTGCAGTATCTAGTTTCTTCATCTTGATTATTTTATTGCACAATTATATCCTCATCTGCCTAAATAAAATACCTATATTCCGCTGAAATTTGTCTTATTGCAGGTAGGAAGATATATGTAGAAATATTACTATCTATTTGTTTTTTTTTCGTAAAGTGGTAATTACCAACATTTTATTTGCAAGAAAAAGAAAATTACTTGCGACCCTTAATAAATTATTTCATTTGTGTATCTATTTCTGACGTTTATCACAGTTAAATACAACTTAAACATGAGTTCGGTTCAGTTTAAAGTTAGACTCGAGTTTTTCGTTTAGACTTGGGTTTAAATTTTCTATGTATAGCAAAAACTCGAGTTTATCTTAAAAACAACTTAATAGGAACTTGTCAAACATCTATGAATATGGCCCAATATTTTTCCTCATAAAACTAAAAAAAGTAAATTATTATACGACCAAAAGAAGTCAAGAAAATCGAGGACAACGCGCAGACATTTTTTTTGTTTAAAACAAAAATACAATCTCAACTACAGTATTTTTTGCAGATATTTGATAATTTTTCTGTACTGGAATATATTAGCTTATTATCAGTGTATTATGCATATTTTGTATTTTTGTTCCGGAAGGAATTTTGACACATTATTTAAAATGAAAAAAAAATTTGTGCACTATCATTGTTCTTGACTTGTTGATATGAAGGGTGATGCTGGTGACCATATACACAAAGAAATCAAAGAATGGTTTATGTGTCGGGTAAAAATTTAACCTCTTCCATAAGATTTTCGTTTTAACTCGCCTTTCTAATCACTCCAAAAAGTTTGCCGACAAAAATAGAATTACCATGTATGTGGACTATACATTTATATAAATTTTATTAATGACCACAGGTCATCAACTCGTATTCCTCAGTCTCCTCCCATAGAAAAAAATCTGAATTCACATTGAGATCAAAGAGAGGGTAGGATTGTTGGATTTTAATAATAAACACAATAGAGAAATAAAATAATATATGTAATTAAGGTATATATTTTAAACAGAAAAACTACAGACTTTGAAGCGAAATATTCATTTCAATAAAATGAGGTAGTGAGAATAAATGATCGAACGTTCATTTGGTAGCTTGTGTGTCATAAAAGCAAAAGCTTTTGAATTACATATAACCTCCAACTAGTGTATACTAATAACATTTAACCCAGGCACTTGCAGATCCACTTAACTAGTTTAAGTAAATGGCATTATACTACACTGCCACTGGATGGACAATCAAAGTTTGAAAAAGAATTTTGTTTTATTGACATAGTTACATATTTTTCATAATTTTCACTATTTTATATAAAAGAAATTATTTATTATAAGGGTGACAAAATATAACTTTTGCAAATGCTTGATGCATTAAAACATCACATACTTTTACTAAGTACTTGTTCTTTTTAAATGAAGACGATACTATTGATTCAGTTAGCCATTCATGCGTGTATATCAGTCAATTATCATCAATTAAATTTAATTGAGTTTTATATTTTTTGTTCATTCTTCGTTGTCATAGCATAGTCGTTTCTCGCCGTCTTGGTTGTCGTTTGGGTGAAAGAAGATGCTGATGATGACTCTGACTCTGACTTTTGCCCACTCTTTTTTTTAAGAAAGAATTTAAATAAAATCGTATCTTTGTTGTCGTATAGATTTGTCTCTGGGTTCTTTTAGAAAATTTATCAGAAGATGTCACAATTCTTTGTTAATTTTTTTTTGTGTAAGGTCGAACTTCTGAGTAGAAAGGCAGGTTAATGGAGTTCGATGAATCTATAACGCAATACATTATGCCACGTTGTGAATGAATATTAATAGATAAATTACAAAGGCAATGAACTTTAATCAAGATAGTACACCTACCGGCACGAACAACTCGTGATTTTTCCTATTTTAATTTATTTACAAGTCTTGATTTTTTCAGGAAGGATTAATTTTTTTTGGTTTAGACTTGAAAATTTTCTTGCTGTTCATTCAGCTAAACTGGTTTCTCAGTACTTTTCTTTCTTTTTTAATTCTCTCGCGATGTTAATGATCTCTAATGTCATGCCACAATTAATTTTCCTAGTTAACCATTTCACTCTAAGGACTCGAGTAATAGAATTTCGTTTCTACATATTTATTTTTTTTACTTTTAGCTTAAAATGAAGCAGTAAAGGATAATTTTGGTTTGTGTTAAACGTAATAGCTTGTAAAATATTTAAGAACTATGAAACGCTCTAGTGTTGTATTGTTCATGCACAGTACAGTGTATGCATCAATATCTGCGGTTTGTTCATCTTTGTTTACTGGGGCGTATGAGTAACTTTTTTAAATTATTTAAATTAAATTATTTTTCAATTAATTTTGTTTTATTTAAAATTTTTACCTAAAAGTAAATTTGGAATCAAAAACAGGTACCTACTTTATTAACAGCAACTAAAAAAAAAGAAAATTGGCCACGATGTCTTAGAAATGTCTGTATCTTGAGCTACCATTCACCGATTAAAAAAAACTAAAATAGCAAAGAAAATTCAAGAATCAAATCTTATTGGGACAATTTATGATTGTATCAAGACCTTACATTATTGAGTTGCAGTTCTAGTGTCTGCCGTCTGGAAACGACATTGTTCATTGTTGTGTGGGACCCTTGGCGTACCTGTTACACTGAAGCCTTTCAGAGGTGAAAATATCGATGAAAAGTGGTTCGATTAGGGCTATGTGATAATATCATGGATAGCTTTTGATACAACTTCATGTTGCAAAAATAAAAAAAAGTGTAGACTGACATTGTTGAAATTACCACACCAGCTGATATATTTAAAGTTGTGTTTGAGGAGTCTTAATGCAAACCATCACATAGTATTCATATTCCAACTTTTCAGAAGTTGCAAAATTTGCAAGCATTACTTATTAAGAAGTCATTCATCATATACGACAATTATGAATAAAAAAGTAATTTTGAGAGCTTTCTAAAAGATCGAAAAGATAAAATAATTAGCTAGATCCAAAATGTTCTAAAGGATTCATGTCATATCCAAAATTAGACTACAAAGAGTTATTACAGTTGAAAAGAATAAAACAATTTGATTTTATTTGTCAGGATAACGAAAATATGATTTAAAATTTGGGAAAAATAAAAATATTTACTATATCAAATATGGTTAGGTAATTCTGCCAATCTGTCTGTCTGTCTGGATCGATGCAACTAACGACACCTACGAAACAATGGGCCGATTTCTTTACATCTGTTATAAGGAGTTCCGAATTCGTACGAACTCATTAAAACTAGTTTTAAACTAAAACTAGTTGTAAGATACAATATTATTTTATTATTTTACAACGGTTTCCTGGTTATATACATAGTTGAAATTTTAAGAGTGGAGTTAAGAGTTTCTTTTCTAGGTCTTAAAATAACTCTATACCTGTCATAATAAGCGTTTGCCATATATTTCGTCTGAGTGACATTTTGTCGTAGATGTACAAATCTTTGTATAAATGGAATACCCTACTATTCTGATTTGTTCGTAGATCGACGAAGATCTGCGGCGCAGGGCCAGAAGTCCACGGGCCAAAAGTCCATAATGAACTTCTGACCCACTAGGGTGGGTCAGAAGTCCACAAATACATTATGGACTTATGACCCACCATGGTGGGTCTAAAGTACACAAGAAATTCCTGTGAACTTTTGGCCCATCGATTATGGACTTTTGACCCACTGAGGTGAGCCAATAGTCCATAATGGTGTACAAGTAGAGCTCTCAATTTATTTATTTTTTCGACTTAAATGAGTCGGAATTCTTTATTGTACTCTCCATGAAGGGTGATCATGATCAAAATTCTTGGCATAGCTACTCCATTTTCATGGCAACAAAAATGTGTGAGGAAATTCAACTCTTGTCTGAATCTGAGAGGAACTATTTTATTGATGGCACCTTCAGCGTTCTTCCATCAGGCGAATGGAAGCAATTAGTGATTATTTGTGTACCACATTCAGAGCACGTAAGTACCTACTTAGTATTTGTTGTTTAGAATTACTTTTCCAAATTACAATGAGGTATTTTGAATTTGATTTTTTAATAAATAAGTGTAGTAATCAATTAATATAATCAATTAAAAAATCGCGCGATTTTTTAATTGATTATATTAATTGATTACTACACTTATTTATTAAAAAATCAAATTCAAAATACCTCATTGTAATTTGGAAAAGTAATTCTAAACAACAAATACTAAGTAGGTACTTACGTGCTCTGAATGTGGTACACAAATAATCACTAATTGCTTCCATTCGCCTGATGGAAGAACGCTGAAGGTGCCATCAATAAAATAGTTCCTCTCAGATTTAGACAAGAGTTGAATTTCCTCACACATTTTTGTTGCCATGAAAATGGAGTAGCTATGCCCATTTTGCAGGCAAATTGTTAGTAATAGCACAAAAGTTTTTTTGTAACTATTTCTTGTCTTTGTTACTGAATTTACTTAATTTTGTTTTTTTTTTTCGTTTTTTGTATTGATATAATTTATGTTAATTAATTTTGTTATTTTCTTTAAAAATAAATATGTAGGTATCTATGATTTCATAATTGTTTTAGTTTTATTGTGGACTTGTGACCCACTTCTCCTTAAAAGTTATGAACTTGTGGCCCACTTTCTTGTGTACTTTAGACCCACCATGGTGGGTCATAAGTCCATAATGTATTTGTGGACTTCTGACCCACCCTAGTGGGTCAGAAGTATATTATGGACTTTTGGCCCGTGGACTTCTGGCCCTGCGCCAGATCTGCTACCACTTGACCACGCAATCGAAAGAAAGGTCTGATTCGATTAATGATTATATAACTTATTAAATTATCAACCATGCACTAATTCAAGACTTCATTCATGAATCATCTAAAACAAATGTACTTTGTTTATGTATAATTATAATAAATCAAAAAAGTCCATGTGCTGTCCCAATAAAAAAATAAAGATGATATTCACAAAATATTATTCAAGGACAAGCCTGAGTTTTTAGCAAACAAAAATTAGATTATTAAAATTCGCATTTTCATTTTTAGTTATTTATTTTTAACAGAAATTTCCTTCCTCGCCTCATCTAAATTATTTATCTACAAAGATGTACGTAGATATACATAAACAAATTACAAAAACAAACAAAACCTTATAGCAAATTCTTTTGTAGCTGTTTACACTAAAAAATGTATAAAAATAAAATCAACAAAAAACATTTGTTGCAAATTATTTTTTTTTTACTCGAGGTGTTCTTGAATCAAAAATTAAAAATTAATGGATATAGCTACCTTCTTCTTATGGATATTAACTTATTATGTTATCTTGCAAAAACCATTTCAATATCAGTCTATTTGATAAGTTGATGTTCAAATAATTACATTGTATAAAAATGAGAAATCACATTTAAAAATAGATAGCATAATGCCCAAACGGATGATTCATTTCAGTTTGCATAAAAAAACTCACGCATTGTTGAGAAAGTGTGTTGATTTTCACAACGAATCTATTTACTTTTTTTTGTGTTTTTGGGATTATTAACTTGTTTATTTAAAGGTAGTCACACCTAAATTTATCCATTTCATTCATTAACTTCTCTTAAGATGGGTTTGTTTATTCCTGCAACAAACATTTAATATCCAGAAAATACATCACAATTGAGGTTAAGAACAATTTTAATTATTTGTATTTATGAAAATTTAATATAGTGAACTGAATTTTCGATTTCATTTAATTCCAAGAGGTTTTAAGATCAAGGTTAGGTTAAGGTTGACAGTTTGATAGAGAAGAACCAGCTCCAACTCCAACACATTGTGTTGCTCGTTTGAGAATTAGCCAATTCTTCAGTTTATCATAATCTTATCATCACTTAGAATACACTGCTATTGTTGGGTAGTCTTATCTCAATGAGTCTTCTATTGTTAAAACCTCTGAAGTGCAACTTTCATTTATTTATTTTCAATATGTGTACAAGATAGGTATAACTACATATAGATTTACAAAAATTGAATTTCTTATTATCCACCAAAATAAAATAATCCATTACCTTTTCGAACAAAGGTGATTCCAACTCCATTCTTATTTTTGAAATGAGTCTAGTCACTTAGTCGACGTCAACGACAACCACAACGACGACGATGGCGATAAAATGAAAAAAAAAAAAAAATAATAAAATATAGTTAGAGTGTCTGAGTGGTTATGTTTGCACATTTAGCCTCAATCCTACAGGTAATATTAGTGCCATCGATGCCACTCTAACTCTTACCTGTTCTTTTTACCTGTGGCCTGTTCGGCTTGTGCCATATAAATCAACCAGTTCCAATTCCATGGAAAACATTAACAAAAAAAAAATATTTTCGAACAAAGATAGAAAAAAACCTGTTGTATCTTGTACTTTTAGATGTAGATGCAATGAGCGGGCTATATGAGAAGTTCCTCTAAGATGCATTATTAGAAACAACTCAAATTGTTTTTCACTCATGCTCAAAGAACAAAGTGTTTTTAGTTTGTGTTAATGTATTGGTGTGAAGCCCCCGGGTTGTTTATTTTCTTGCCACCCACCCAGCAGACGGCATTAGATGAGATTTTAGTGGAACACCAACCAAACCGACACGTTCTTTAAAGTAATCTATTTAAATGGTGTTGCAGCTAACGTGTGAGGTGATTGCATGACCCGCGTGGCGTGCGATGGTTTGGATAATATGTGGAGTTAGTGAAATAAAATATTGTTTTTAGGGACACAATGTTAAGGGTCGGTAGATAAATCGTAGTTTTAAAACCATGGAGACGAATTTAAATTTTATTTTGATTACTTTGTCAATTAGGTAGGACATTTTATCAAATATTTCATGAATAAGCATTCATATTTTTTACTTGCGATTATAGGTACTATAAGGCAAATTTTTTATTCGTAACAAAAAAATGTTTGAGATAACAATCAAACATGACATTACGATGATAGGGAACACGAAAAATGTAGGTCCGACAATTCTGTTTTTTTTGTCTGCCTGTCTGTCAGTCTATCAGTCAGTCTGTCAGTGTATATGGGCCGACTTTCTTCAAACTTGGTATTTTTTTTTTTAGAGTAATATGCCCAGGCGTATTTTTGATTTTTATCCTAGGGCTGAAAATAATGGTACCGCCTGCCATATAAACGTAATAGATAATTTAATTTTAGTCAAAAAAATACGATCGATTTAGCATGATTGATTTTTTGAAAACGGTGATGTTTTTAGACAGAATTTTTTTTTTGCATACAAGCGTTTTAGACAGTTCCATTTTTCTCGTAAGAAATTCCATCGATTTTTGTAAAATTTCGTACAATGGATTTCTTCCTAGTACACATCCAAACAACCTGTGAAAGTTTCATTAACTTCGAAATACTTTCCAGGTAAAAGTACATTAATTCTGATTTGACTATAATTTTATTTTAAACACTACATAAATTACGTATCCAACGCCAACCATCTGGCAACACCCTATATGCTGCAGTGATAGAAAAGATACTCCACAAATACATATAAAACAGTGAAACTGAAAAAAAGACCACCCAAAACAAGAAAAAACTCACTCTAAATTGAGTGGGATTCAGCTTAAAAATGAGAAACGACGAAATCGAATCAACCACCCATTCCAATTCCGACATTCGGTTCGTAGCGCTTCTATCGTATTGGTGTGTAGCGGATAAATTCGTGCTTTTATCTTGTTCTTCAACGTTTGTTTGCTTCTGCATCTCACAGATACTGTGTATCTTTTAAAGATTTGTCTTAAATCGTTCGGTGTACACTATAATCCGGTTCTTGTACTGCCGCAAGGTGTGTAACACAGTTATCGGTAGTGTAGTGTTTGTCCAAACAACAACAACAATATAAATAAAATTTTCGAAAACAAAAGAGATATGTCGTAGTCGCTCGTCGTGTTGTTATAGTTGGTCGTCGTGGTGTTGGCACTTTGGCAGTTCTGGATAATTTTAGACAAATTCAAATATTACAACATTTTTGCTAATTTTACATTTTTACGGGGTCGTTAAAAGTCAGTCACCGTTATTGTACGTGTGGCGAGCACCAACAATTATTCGATTGTTGTCATCGACCTAATTTTATAATTTGTTTTTTCTTTGTGTTACCTACTTGTGTGGTGCGGTGCGGGTTTACAACAATAAAATCATTTAAAAAAGTTATTCTCAAGAAATTAAGAAAAGAGTACGGAAAAAGTACCTTCGAAAAAAAGTTTAAACCACAAAACAAAATTGTGAAAGTTTTTTTTGGTCTGTTTGTTATTTTTCTTTTTTGTTAAGTAGCAAAAAATGTTTTGTGTTTTTTCTTCAGCAAAAAAATGAAGGTGATTGATCACAACCGTGAAATTTTTAAATCCAAATAAAAGTTCAACATAGATTATACAGATAAAAAAAAAAGAATATAAAATAAAAATAAATACGTAAACAAAATGTGATTGATAAACCGCAAAAAGTTTTTGAATATTATAACGCCTTGTTTGTTGACGGTAATAAAGATATAATTTTAAAAAGGAAATGCGGTGACGCTTAAACTTAATTTTCAAGTTATTTGTAATAATTGAAATAAATCCACTCACTGGATTTTAATAAAATTATTTCGTCGTTTGGACACCGTAAGGATACACAGTTTTATCTATTGGCAATGGGTTTCTCAACGGCCCTCCAGGGTCGTGCAGCTCACGAGGCGCTTATTGTGCGCCAAGATGCTGAGCTGCGTTTGATGGAAACAATGAAACGTTGCATTCAAATGAAGGCAAAATGTGACAGGGAGTATGCCGCTAGTTTAGCGACGGTAGCCCAACAGGGATTAAAAATTGATCGTGCTGATGACATGCAAGGTAAGATTTGTTTCTGTATTTTAAAGATAAAGAACAAAATTGGAATTAAATCAAATGTATTTCTAAGTAGAGTAGATTAAGCGCAGCTATTGTTTATTCATGGATTTTACCCGAAAATATAAAAAGGATACCTATCTACACTCAGAGAAAAGAATTTAATTAATCTATTTTAAATTCTTTGTTTTTTTCTAAACAGATTTAAATAAAATTGTCAGTGGATTCGCACTCGCATAAGATTCTATTACTGAATTTAATGAATAAGCTGCACTATCTATCCGCGAAATATACTTTTCCTGTAGTATCATGGATGTTAGAAGTTGAAATTTGGCGCTTTGGTGCACACGAGATAAGCAAACTAAGATAGTCTAGTGTCGTATGTACATGGTATTGGGCTATTGGCCAGCTATGTGAGATATGATTGAATTTTTCGATGATATTTTTCTAGCGATGGAATTACATTAGGTAAATACCTATGTAAAATAATAATGTAAAAATATTACATCGTTCAAATGTCCACCGCTGCTTCCCTGAGTGCGCGCATCGAAAATTTCCAATAGCGCTCGCCATTGATGTTGATTGCCTGGCCAAAGTCGTTCTCAAAGAATTATAGTTATTTGACGCCGCCATCCCGAAATCCACTCCAAAGAGGGACTTTTACGGGATGTATATGGTATATATACGCTCTTGGACCTCATGTGGATTAGTTTCGCCCAAAGTTCGAGAATTTTATTTTTTAATTGACCCAGAAATGGGAATCGTCAGTGCAATTGATTTTTCTACCGATGTGGGTCTAATTAAACTTCTTCAAACTCAGGTCATCAACTCGTAATCCTTCTACACGCGCGTTTCCATACGTGAATACGTGGTGAAGAGCAAAATGCAAAGTTGTAAGAATGTATTGTTTAGCCAAATTTGACAGTATGTGAATTTTTAGTGACCTTTCAATGGTATTCAAATAATATTGAGTTTGAGCATGTCAATACTTGTCCTGGAGCCTGCTCAATCATAATATTATTTGAATAAATTTGACAGTCCCATTTGAAATCCAAAGTGGTAGGATCGTCAATCATTATTTCTGTGAACTTACTTTAATGGAGAATTTCGAGGGGAATTCTTTAATGGCTTCTATACAGTATTTTACATAATGTATCACTTCCTTGTATACAATGCGTAAATACATCGTCCGATACGTACATATAAAGTCGGAATGTCATAAATTTTTTTAAATATTTATTTGGATTTTTAATTATTTTCTATTACGTTTTGAAGATGATACCACTAAAGTAGACGTGGTCATTACTGACGACCGTTGAAAGCTTTTCAACAACACAAATTATCATATTCTTCTCGAATATTTGTTCTGAGAATTTTAAGAATGTAAATCAAGAGGTAAATCGCTTATTCTTATAGATTTGTGACTTAAAAAAACCCAAAACAAAATCCGTGGCAGCCAAGTCAGGCGATCCAACCGTTAAGTAGAAACCATCAAACTAAACACAAGTCAACGCTCACAACACACATCCTTTAAATTTTTGTTCGCGCAAAGTGAGTCTGCGGTTGCACCGTACCGTACTGTTAGAACTACATGTCCTCGACCTCGAATCTTAGTACTTTGAATTACAGTTGTAAAAACTTGACAGCTCATCTTGAGTCAGGGCGACTATTTTCTCGTGTCAAGAGGTGAGCGGAATAACGCCTACGTTCTGACCATTTGCTGTAAAATCAAATATCAAAACAAAAGTGTCAGGTGTCGCAGCTTTACATTTTGGGTTACGCGAAATATATTCAATCCACTAACTTTTTTGATTTAAGCTCCAATAAGAACTGTGGATCTTCATTTGTTTTATCTGTTGCAATCCTATTGCTATTCATGTTCCCACTTTTTTGATGAGTGTATTTTTCTAGACCAGGAAGCATCACTTTATATTATTTGAAGCTTCTTCACTTTCGGTGGCGGTATCTGATTTTTCCCATTCATACTCATTCAATTATAATAAATTTAAATTTAATTAAATAAACATCCATTCCCACATCAATCTTCAACAAATAAAAAACATAGTAGGTAAACACAGATACCCACCCATCAAGTACCTAAAGCTAAAAGCAATTACCATCACTTTGTAAAGTTGGTTTAAGCCGACAAGCGTAAACTGTAACTCCACTTCAATAAAAACCACTAGCCATGTAATTGTTTTTTTTTTGATTAAATTAAGTAGTGTTTCATCAATTATTATTATTATTCTTTTTTTAAAAAAACACGTTATTTTCTTTGTTTTGGATTGGCTTTATTTTGCAATTTGTTTGCTTAGTCTGGTGGAATGTGTTGAAGCAGTGTATTGTATTTAAACGATGCTGATTGCCGGTTTGTTGTTGATGCAGAAGCACATCATTTGAGACACGAAAGATATTTTCCAGAGATTACCCTCAATTTTCAGTGGCATTTTGATTGAGGTTCCAACCGATTCGAGCCACACACAGAGTGTGAACAATTTAAATTAATTACCGTCTTTATAAGTGAAGCAGCTGAGTGATGTGTACAATATTTTGTACAATTTTAAATAAAAAAAGTATATAATTTTCATTGTCAACATAGTATGGCCCATGGTCGAGTGGGATACATAATTTAGTTTTTAAATTTCCGAGGAAAAATTTATTAATCGAAAAAATTGTTTTTTATTGTTTTGATACCTTTACCTAATTGTTGAAGAACTGATTCTATGCATTCAATAACACGAGGTCTGTCTGAAAGAACTAAAATGAGTACGTTGGGTTAATTTGAAACGCTCAAAATCGATAAAACTGCTGTCGAGTGAAGAGAGAGAGTAGAACTATATCGTGCCATGTCTATGGCTCTGATATCCCTGCCAAACTGACGAATGTTCAGAATGACGTTAGACAATACTCGCTGCTCCGTCAAAATTATAAAAGATTGAACTGATCATGTTCTTGGGAAAAAGTAAGCGAGCAGTTACTCTGCCTTTGATAATTTTGAATAAGAATAAGAAGCGTGCAGAAACGGATCTTGTTGCTATCGAGGACAAAACAAAATGTATGCTCTCATCAACAAAAATTCAAATCCCAACTTGGGTAAAACTTGGCCAGGCCATTTATGGGTAAACATTCGAAGATTTATGATCCGGCCAGTAGAAATAAATTCTAGCGAAGATTAATGAACTAAACGAGCTGTACAGAGACGCTCGTCTAGTCGAGAAGTTTCGTCTTTAACTTTTGAGATAGTTGGAACTACCAATGGCTCCAGCCAGGAGAGCATTCTATGCAAAGCCTAAAGGAACACAAAATCGATTCAAAACTCATCTGTTGGTCGATGATGTGATCACGTTGAAGAGGATCTCCGCCAACTAGAGGTACGAAATATGAGACATCGGTTAGGTCGGGATCTAGAATGCTTTGGAGGCAAATTACCTATTTATAAGGCTCTGGACCTCCCTGCATTTTATTTTTTCTGTGGAGTTAGGCTTTTTTTCTTTTCTCGAAATCCGTTAAGGGTACGATGAAAAATTTTAAGAAATGTTTGTAGAAAATCATATAAGCTACAATTTTTACCAAATCATTTTTTTGCAAAAAGATCAAAGTTTGCGAGAAATTTGCAAAATTTCGACCCCTTCTCCCCCCTAAAAAAATTAACTCCGGACGAAATCATGGGTATACTTTTGTGTATTTTTATTTGCTCAAGACATTGTCGGAATTTTTTTGAAAGTAAAACTCTAATTTTACTGGACTAAAAGTAAAAAAAAATGTATCCCTTTAATTTTGTTAAGATCGGTTAAATTTTTAACGAGAATGTAGGATTTAGAAAAATGTACCATAAAAACTATCATAAGCACCATATTTGCTACATGGCCCTCATCCGGCCGATGATTGCCTGTGGGTGTCCTGTGTGGTTTTACGTTGCCCCATCTCAAATGGAAAAGATTCGGGTGTTTGAGAGGCAGTGTCTTAGGACCTGTCTTGGATTACACAGAACACCAGAATCGGAGTACAAACATTATTATGCCAACGAGGTCTTATACAACCGGACCAATATAAACAGGATACAAAGTATAGTTATCGATACATATACGACCGACGCACGGACAAAAAGAGAGAACAGACAGAAGGTAGGACAGAAATGTACCCCTACTTTTATTACCTTATCTTTAAACGTAATACAATGGTTGATTGTTATCTCGAGTTCGATTATTTTTTACGAATGTATGAATTGCCCTAAGTAGCTATAATCGCAAGCAAACAAAAACCCAAGTCCAAGGCCTTTCTTTCGTACTTATATAGATTGTACTTTTATAAAGAAAAGTATCTATCTATTCAACCAAAGCTCACAAGACTCAGCGTCAGTTCATTGTTATCTTATTTATTGTAAATAATTATTTTTTTATCTTCGTTTGTTGACTTTCACAAACAAAATATTCCATTTAAAATGTTCTCCATTTTTTTAAAATGTCAACGAACGTGTTAAATGCAACGTTTGTCCGAGAGTGAAAGTTTCAAGAGTCTATTAGGTTTCGAAATGATTAACGTTCAGTTTCATGATTTATAATTGACTTCTATGAATAAAACATGTAATACGTCAGGAGTCAATACTTTTGTGTACGTTTATATGCACTTAATTTCTTCACAAAAATATAACCGGCTACTGGCTAAATGAGCAAATATCGTTTTAGTGATTCCCCTCGGAAAAAATCACAACTTTTGACGCAATACTTGGTTAATCCAACAACAGAAAAAAAAATTAAATAAGATTTCAAACGTAAGTACTTTTAAGAAAAAAAATTAACAGAAAAAAACGTTAGCAGATTAGATATGGGTATTTTGGATTAGCATGACTAATTGAGATCATGTTTAGCAAATTGATTTAAATAAATGAGGTCGCAATTTTGAGTGGCACAAGTTATTTCATTATGAAGAAGGAATACAATTATCGAACAATACAATATTTTTTTTGCAATAAGATTAGGTAAAAAAAAAATCAAATGAATGATTGTATTTGCCGTTTATATCCACATTTAAATAATAAATAATAGCAAATAATTTACTGATAAATGATAAAGTGATTTGTTGTTAATGGTTTTGTTTTTTAAGACCGCAAAGCGATATAGGTAAACGACAAAGAATTTATTGATCTTAATAAAATTATTTAAAAAAAAAAAACAAATAAAAAGAAATATATTTTTTCAAAGAAATATTAAATATGTATATTTCATTTGAGAGTTTAAAACAGCCAGTAAAAATAAACAACACAGAATCAAATACTAGTCCAGTCGAAAATATGTACTTTTACCTGGAAAATATTCGGAACTAAATGAAATTTTCAGTTTTTTTTGTAAGGCCCCTCCCGGTTAAGGTGCGTGGAGAATACACCTCCGTCCATTACGATTTTTTTCTTACCCTGACCTAACCTGCTCGCTTAACTTTGTTTTTTTTTTTTACAAATTATGTTAATAATCCTGTGAATTACTGTACAGTACACACTAGGGTGACCGCGAAATTCGATTTTCGAAAATGGGTCGGGGAAACCACCTTAAATGATCAGCCTTTGCTAATATTTAGACAGCCAAAATTTAAACTCGATTGGATATCACTAAATGGTGCCGATAATCGCTCAAAGTTTCAAAAATCTCGTCTATGTTGTTTTTTGTTTTTTTAATTTTTTTAATTTAATTTTTAAATATTATGGGCTATGCTCATCGAATAAACGATTGTAAATAACCCTTAAATCGTCGAGTTCTGGCATCAGTATTATATGAATTTTAAAATTTCGGGGGTTTTCGACCTCTCCAAGTTAGCACAGGGTCCTCGAGGTCAAAAACTTGATTGTAAACCCTAAATATTTAAACATTTCGAACTTGGGAAGCATACTGTTCCGTTTAAACAATTGTCCGAAATAGGCCTGAGTAAATCAGAAAATGAGCAGCATAAGTACTCTGCGATGCACATTTCCATCCAAAAAATTGCAAGGATAAAGGATCTTTAACTATGGGAGTTCTATCGTTTGCAAAGAATGACACATCTACTTTCGGGTCCATCAATTTATCCTCAATTTCAAGTAGATAATCACAAACTATAATAAGAAACAATGGACTCAAAACGCTCCATTGTGTACACCAACTTCTGTTTGGAAATTTTCGGTGAATAGTGCAAGTCCAGTGCATCTATACCGTTGCTTGGGGCCACCAATATCAAATCTCGTTCGAATGCATTTTTAAAATCGACAAAAAATGCATGTTAATTGCTTAAGGAAAAGGCAATGTAATCCCATATTCATGGGTAAATCTTGGTTGATTTACTCGAAACAAAATCGCACTGGTCGTCAGATAGACGTATTATCTTCGAAAACGATATTTACAGTATGTCGGTATGTGACATCAGCTTGATTTAACGGCAACTATCGCAGTTTAGCATAAATTGAAAGAAAGTATAACTTTTCCCTGTGATAGGCATTGTGGTCTGGTTAGGCAGAAGCCATTCATAATTTCTGGATGGTTGTTTCTTTCGTTCTCTATTTATTTTTACGAATACTTAAATTTGCTTCATTGCACCTAACTTAATTTGACATATGGCGAATAAAAATATTGATGTTATATTATACAGTGTAAATACAAACAAATATTTTACTTTTCTTTGATGGCAAAGATTGTACAAAATACAGTCGAGAATCGATTATCCAGAATGGTCGGGACCAAAGCTGATCAGGGATAATCGAAAATCGCGGTTAATAATTCAATTTTCCTTTTTCACTTGAATTTTCAAAACCACAACACGAAAGGTATACATATAGGTGTATCCCGGTTGATAGAGTGTCCAGGTAAAAAGAGTCCCGGATAATCGAGTCTTGACTGTAATTGATAAAGAAAATAAATGAATAATTTATCATTCAATTAAAAAAAAAATTCTACAAAGTTACTAAATAAATAATTAATACCGATATTAAAATGAATTTTGTTTTTTTGCAGGCAGCCTGATAACAAAATCCTGGCGCTCCTACATGGATGAACTTGATCAACAAGCAAAACAATTTCGCATCAATGCCGAACTCTTGGAAGTAATATGTGAAAAAATTGCTCATCTATCCCAAGATAAACGTAAAGCCCGTAAATCATATCAAGAGGAGCACTCCAAAATTGCAGCACGTTTAAATCATGTAAGTTGATATACATATATGCAAAGATGTGAATATATGTAGGTATATATACTGCATCTTTATATTGTAAACAAAACTTTAAAGTACCTACCTAATAAGTATCTTAAAATAAATTCAATGTTTCGACTATTTTAAGAACCAACATTGAAAAATAAAAAAAAAACTATATAAATAATCCAAGCAAGTGTTAAGAACGCAGACAATACGGTTCTCTGCTCTATTTGTAATGATTGAAGTGTAAATATAGTAGCTCAACCGATTGAGGCATCTGTAAACAATCAAACAATCTAAATATGCCTATCGAATAGATGCCTTAAGATGAAAATTCCCGTATTGTTGTTGGTTTGTCTGATAGAAACAATGTTTGTGTAAAAAGAATTTTTGTTGTTAGAGTTATTTACTTTTTTTTTTTAAATAAAAGAGTTGATGATGTTCGGAGGATATTGACCTCTATAATAAGTTTGTTCAAGGTGGTGTAGCTTACTTTTAATCAACGACATAATTATTTGGGTATACTTTAGAACGTTATTTATATCTATAGATAAATTAATCACCGCAAACATCAAATAAAATACATAAGTAACAGTAACACAAAGCAAACATGGGTGTTTGAATTAGCAAATTAAACATTATTAATATTTTTTTATCAATAAAGGCAGTTCAAAGCATTTGAATGGCTTATTGTTTCATGTATTTGTTAAAATTTTATTGAATAACCATTCATTATAGCTTTATTGTTTTTTGTTTTACATCAACTGCGTATTTATATAAAAATATTAACTATTGTTTTTGTTACACAAGCTTTTATTTCCAGTTTTTAGTCGTATGTATAATGAAAGTATGTTTGAATTATATGAATAACAAACTTAGACTGTTGTTATTGATCTCGTGTAAATAAAAAAATTAGCTCAAGCGTCAATAAAGTTTTAGAACTATTTTGTTGTCAAACATAGTTAAGTTATGGTAACAAAGTTAATCTCTTACTGTAAAGTTTAAGACTCAAACTTTCTGCGTGACAATTCGAAGTTTGCTTTGTAATGAACCTTTAATTAATTTAATTTACATTCTTACCCCGGATCTTTTTGTTTCTAGTTTATTCAAGCTTTGTCAACTCAACATTCAAGTGATGAATCTGATTGCCATCGACTTTATTACTTTTTTTTAAAACGTGAATTAAAGTTTCTTCACCATGCAAGAAAAGTGCCTTTTACTTACTCTATAGGTAGATACTAATAAGGCAATTTATGCATTCGTAAAAAAAAAGTTTTGAGATAACAATCAAACATGACATTATGATGATAGAGAAGACGAAAAAAGTAGGTCCGACAATTCTGACTGTCTGTCTGTCTGTCTGTCTGTCTGGATGTATCGAAACCTGCAGCCTAAACGGTTGGGCAGATTTTCTTCAAACTTGGCATAAACTATTCTTAGTGAAATATCCCAGGACTTTTTTTTTATTTTTGACCTATCCATAAAAATAACGGTACCTACCATATATGCGTAAGCGATATTTCTATTTTTCGCGAAAAATAGTAGATACGATCAATTTCGATAAAATTTTATATGAATGATGATTTGTTGCCAATGGTGATGTCCATCATCTCTTTTTTTTCAGAATCAGCTTATTAACGGTACCTGCCATAGAACCGTTTTTAAATTCTCCGACTATCTTTTGAACGGCTAAACCGATTTCAACAAAATTAAATATTTGAAAACTACTGCTAAACTAAAATAAAATTGCAACAAAATTTAAAAAAAAAGTAATTTTCAAAAAACTTTTTTTTTGCAAAACCGTTTATTCCAATTTTCTCAAAAAAAAAAAAAAACGATCAATTTCGATAAAATTTTATGTGAATGATTTGTTACCAATGATGATGTCTTTCGTCTAAATTTTTTTTCAGAATCAGCTTATTAACAGTACCTGCCATAGAACCGTTTTTTATTGCTCCGAATATCTTTTGATCCAAAACTACTGCTAGACCTTAATAATATACTGCAAAAAAAATTAAGAAAGAGTAAATTTTGGCAAAAACCGATAATTCTAATTTTTTCGAAAAAAATGCGATCTCGATAGTTTTTTTTTAAATACTGAAAATCTTTTTTCTTTATAAAAAACCGATGTTTTCCAGTGGTGAACACGAAAGTTACTTTTCCCAAGAGCAAGTTTGTGCAACTTAGTCGTGCCCTTTATTTGATTGTGATTTAGAGACTTGACAAACAGAATTTGCTGCAGCAAGTTGCTTACGTGCAAACACTTTTGCACAACCCAAAAAACATAGAATTATTATAAAAGATAAAACTTACATTGTTTAATATTTTAAATCTGATATTCAAAAAATTTCCTCACTTTTCGTCGATTAAACAAGTGTGTATTGTGTAATACAATAAGATGATAATGAGAATGACGAAACTCAGTTTCCAAAATATTTGCAGAAAAGACAACACAAAATACAAAAAAGAAATCGACAAAAGAAAACAGGTAGTTATAGGTAAAAATAAACAACAAACAAAAACCTGACTTGTGTTTAATGTGTTTTATTTTTGAAAAACAACAGAACCAACAAGAAATCCATTAAAACATCAAACAAAAATCTTCAATAAATACCAACAGAGGTAATTTATCATTAACAAACTACCACCAACTTAAATTAATATCTATTTACTACTACATATACATAGGCAAACCGAATGACGACGACACAGATGGAATTAACAAATAAACGTCCGTCATTACTGCCAGATGGATATATTAGGTGTCTTAAATGTTATTTACCAATTTTTTTTTTCTCAAATCAATTTTCCAACAATTTGCATGGTGGCGCACATTTTCATCAAAGAAGTGGAAGAATATACATATATATTTTCCGAGTTGTGTATTATAGTCAAAGATAAACTAGAAAATTGTTTATTTTTATACAAGTCGCTCGCTTTATATTCAGTGGGTGTCGTTTTTAAATATCTTTCACAAAAATTCTCGCACAAATTTATGGAAATAACATCCTTAAACAAATTTTCATTTACATATACAGAAATGAAATCATTTTTGAATAATTAGAAACGAAAAGAAATGGCAGAGAGTTCACAACGATGTCACAATTTGTATAAAATTTATTTATTTATTTAAATTTATTTATTTATTTAAATTTATTTATTTATAAAAATTTATAAACAAATACAATTTATTTTTGGTAACACGAAAAATTAAAACAATTATAGTGTTTGCATGAAAAAAACCATTTGCATCAAAAGACCAACTGTAGGTGTTATTTATGTCATTTTCGCTAGTAAAATTGTTGTTTAGTCATCCGGAATCGTTCAAAAGAATTCCGAATGGTTCTCAACACGTTCATTTGGCACCACTGGTGTAGCGAGAAGTCGATCCGTGGGGGGTGAGTTTTATTATGAAATACCAACTTTTTCGACGACTTAATTTGGGAATTTGCCGTCTGCAATCTGCTAAAAACTTTGGAAATGCCGACTTTCTCGCTTTAATATATTTAATAACATATCAACAATTATTGGATATCTAAAATTGGTTGATTTTCAACATTTTTTTATAAATATTTATTTATATATATACTATTTGTTAAAGAGTACTTCTTGCTGAAGCATGACAACGCTAGACCACACCTTGCAAGATGATATTGCTTTGCTTGCTATGGGTCCGGATATGAATTCCATCCAACACGTTTGAAACGTGCTGGAAAAAAATGATAAGGAGGCAATCTTCCCTTCCAGAAAAACTCAGTGGGCTACTGGAAAATATAATCGGAACAATCCTTGTCTAAGGTATGCCCAGGCGAATTTAAGCTTAATTCGGGAAGCTTTATTAAAGCCTTATTATGTTCGGGAAAGTACTATTCAATGAACAAGGACTCTTTGAAAAAATTATAATTTTTTGCCGATTTCGAAAAAAATGATAATTTTTTGCAAACTTTATCTTGGAAACTAATAGGTCTACAGACACAATTATATAGTCTCATATTGTGGCCAACGTAGCGTCATTTAAAACCGTTCTTAAAAGGTACTAACTTGTCTTTTTGGTTAATAATTGCTAAACTCTGAATAACAATCCGAAATTTTCGAGTTTCTGACACAGTTGTCTTCGGCTCTCGAGTTCAAAAGCTTTGGTTATTCATTTGCCTAACATCATGAATAATTCTGCAAAAAATCAGAACTTCTGGATTTGAGGTACTGGACTAAGAGGGCTCTACTGAGTATTGGGAAAAATAGCGATGTTCGAAAAAATGATAAACGTTGAAAAGTTGTATCTCGAAAACTTTTGGGTCTAGGGAGACAATTTGAAATTTTCGCAGTTTTTTTGATTTTTGACAAAGTTGCGTTTGGCGCTCGAGATCAAAAACTTGGATTATTCATCAGGCATAGGCCAACATCATAAGCAAGTCTGCAAAAAATAAGAAAGATCTGATTTCACTCACATTAAACAAAATACATATTTAAAATTCAAATAATGCTTTTTTCTAAAAACCGTAACCGACTATAGGTTGTCACTCCAATCTGGTGTAAATTAAGTTCGATTTTCTTTAACAATATTTCTATCTTAAAAAGTATCTTATTCATTTTTATTCAAAAAAAACAAAGTCAACCGCAATAACCTCATATCAAATGTTTCTTTGTTCTTCAATCTTCAAACTTCTCTTTGCGTTGTGACAGTTTAAGTTCATAAATCTTTTCAAATCTTATCTTAAAAATAAAAGAAGAAAACAATGTAAAAAATAAACAACAAAACAGATTCATTTTCGACCTCCCATTTTAATCGTTGATCATCAGAAAAAGAGGTTTGCCGTGTGATATACGGTGGGCGTGAGACATACAGAAACCTCCGAAGCAACTTTTAAAATATTTCTATAAAAAAAAAAAAAATTTGCTGAACGATCATCCACACCAACAGACACACCTCAAACGTCACACCATATAACCACACACGGTGGCGGTGACGACTTTGAATTAAAATACCTACCTGCGAGTTCACCAATTAGCCACTTTAACGCTTGAATAAAAAATATAATATTATTGTTTTTTTCTAAATGTTTATATGCTTGACAGTGGAAAAAATAAAATAAAAAAAGGGTTTATAATTTATTTGTTAATAAAATGACAATTAAAAAAAAGACTTGGTCAACGGAGGTCAAAAAATGAAAACATCATAACTGAAAATATATGTAGGTATTAAAAATTATTCCATTAGAATTAAATATTTAAGAAAAACGTTTCTTATGATAAAAATAACAGTCGATTACTGTTTGATAGCTAGTTGATAAATGCAAATCTATATTTATGTGTATGCAAATATGTAATTGAAGAGAAAGAGTGACAGTTTTGACATATGTAAATGAATTAAATTATAATTAAATTAGAATTTATAATATTTGTTCATTTACTTTATTACCTTGAACTTTTATTATAAATATTATTTGTACCTATCAAAAGAATTTCTCTGGGGAACTTTATGCAATTTCTTTTAAAGGTTCAATATACTATTGTTTTATTTACAAAATTAATAATTTGTTTAAATACTGTTAATAGTTCGTTAACTTATTTATCAGTAATTCGCGGTAATTTGGTAACAAAAATTAGTGGTGTAATTTTGTT
Source organism: Baccha elongata (assembly GCA_951217065.1). NCBI lineage: Eukaryota > Metazoa > Arthropoda > Insecta > Diptera > Syrphidae > Baccha > Baccha elongata. The sequence continues at coordinate 80,744,191 of OX578273.1, read as the reverse complement.
TGTGTCAATGTGGGTTTCTTATTTTGTAACACCAAACCTGGCAACCCTCATTCTGGCGTGAAAAGGAGTTGCCAAGTTATAACAATCGCTTTTCATCATGCTGTATAAAAAAGCGTTTTAACATCTAGAAAAGCAAAAACCCTATAGAAATATTTAATTGTTTGAAAACTAATTATCCAAAAACTCTTCATTAAAGAAATCATAGCTCAAAAATACAAAATAAAAATAAAATGATACATTTTTGTCTCTAAGAAAATGTTAAGCATGATATTAAAATGCCTTAAACAGATCTGAAGCTTTTTGCATGCGAAAATAAATAACGAAAGATTTTATGAGAACAGGAACAATCAAAAACTGCACGCAGCCTTGAGCTGCACGACGTCTTATACAAGGCCTTATAATTATGCCGGTCCTACAGAACGATAAAGCTTGTCGAGGACAGATGAAAATTCGTTTGGGTACTTTGAGAGAAAAATGTTTCAGATAATTTTTCATCTAGTTTCAATCGAAGGAGTGTAAAAGAGAATATTCAATGAAAAGATTTATGGGCTATACAGCATTACAGCAATTTCCACCTAGTCAAATAAGGAACTAGAGCACCTGAGATGCCTGGGAACAATCGAGCACAAATAAAGAACGAATTCAACTCAAATTAATGTACTCATATCGATGTATTGGTTAAAGTGGCGGACTATCACGCCGGTGGTCTGGGTTCGAGCCCCAAATACACCTAATGTTTTTTTCAGAGGCACTGCCTCTTGCGTGACAAAAAAGTGACAAATCCTCCTAGAGTATCATTGTCACATGAAAAGTGCATCTCACCTTAGTGGTTCGGATTCGACGAAAAATAGTAGTACTAACAACGCACACAAAAGAATAGAAGTCATTAGGCCGTGGTTTTTCGGAGCTGTCGGTGCCACTAAATCTATTTTATTATATATTAAATCAATGCAGATTGCAGCTTAATCGTATGGACAGAATCGCACTTGCTTGACAAGTTTTCAAAACCAGACCTGCGATGATGTAAGCATTAGAGAAAGACCTCTTTTAAGATGGCACGTACGCACAAGGGGATAAAGTACTCAATCAACTTAATGTGCGTAACTCGAGGCAGCTAGCGTAAATAGAGGGACGCTGGGCTGGAAGAGTTTGTTGGTTAAGGTCATAGTGCATCCTGGACTGAGAATGCCATCTTAAGTTGTTTGCTGCATGGATTGTAATAGAGTTGATTTTCTTTATTTTATTTCCACAAATTTGTAATCTTATCTCCATTATAAATCTTCATTTCTAAAAATTGTTAAAAACACAGAAAACATAAAAAACATCAGCAAACCTTATTGATTAAAACTGTTTAACTATAATGATAAACTGAGATGATATGGAACTGCTTCATTTGTTATAATCTCAAACATGTCTTCAACTAACGACATAATTTAGCTTGAAGTTAAAATCCCATTAAAAAAGCCCATATAACTTGTTTGAGGCTTCTTTTACACAACAACAAATAAATTTTGTTCAACAAAATTATATTTTTCTTGTAAGCAATTCAAAAGCGTGTCCACTTTCTAACATTTTTACACAAAAAGTATCGTATATGCCAGTTGGCTACAGGCCAAGAATATAATTTTTGGCGAGATAGTAAAAATCTAAATTTTATCGGAGAAAACAAAAACAATAAAAAAAAAGAAACCTCACAGCTTTTCGAACCGAAAAATAAAATAAATTTATCAAACGGAAAAGTCGTAAAAATAAATATTTAAATAGCTTGGTTTTGGCGCACAATGCGCCAACAGCAGCACTGTTTCTTGTCAAACACATTTTGAGTTTAAGGAAAGCAAAAGATTTTTTGCTAATTTTCGTGTCTGTCATATAGTGACGATGGCGAACAATTAACTTGCAACCACACACTTTATCTGAAATTTTGTATTGTTGTTTTCTTTATATATTAATATTGAGTTTACAATTATGACAAAAATATACATATTTACATACATACATAAAATATGAATATTTATGAAAAAATTGTCAGAGAATATTAATTTATCATTAGCGAAAGAAGAAAGCACCATGTGTATTTAAGATTCATTATTATGAGTAATGAACTGAATTTTATTAAGAGCAAATGATGCAGTCGACGAATTTAATTTTTCTTAAGAACGAATATTTATGGTTGATGACTTCAGTTTCATTATACTTTGGCTACAATGGGTTCAATTCAATTGATGTTTTTTTGTCTTTTATATAGGCCTATAGTTTGGTGCCGGCCACAAGCCCAGTCGTCAAGTCGTAAAATGTCTATTAAAATAATAGGTATCTTTTATTAAAAACGATGATGCACACTTAATAAGTTTTTTTTTAATTTGTATGGTTGAATTATGTCTGTCGACTTTTTGGTATTTTAGATTTGTATATTGTGTTTTTTAAATGTAACTTTAACAAATAAGAAAAGGCTAAAATAACTAGATTTAAATTTTCTCCAGTTTCCAGTTCATTTGACTACAATTCTGCGCCGACTAGAAATCTTCTTGTTAAATAATAGAATTTCTACTCTTCAATTAATAAAACAAAAACCTAGGTTTTTGTATAGGCAAGGGTGGTTCCTGTCGCCTTTCTCGGTATTTTGTTTATGTATTATTGTACCCCTCCCAATCATTTGCGCCATTTGATGGCATGAGAGAAATTTATCACACGTATTTAAGGATAAATAATTAAAAGCAAAATAAGAGAGTTTCATTTCCTAAAATTTGCGATTTTACAGGAAAGAAGGGTTCTGCTTGTTCGACTAACTTTTCTCTTATCCGTGGTCAGTGATTTTGTCTGTGATTTAGAGGATAAAAAAACTTATGTTTCTTTGACATAACGGTTTCTTCAATGTTATCTACTGTGCCATCCCAGAATAAGCTTAAGCTTAACATATCCTTTTGTGCAAAGTTTTCAGTCTTTTCAGAAAGGGAATTCATCGCGTCCAGTAGTCATTCTTTATTTAATGTGAATAAGTCCTACACATTCTATAAATAGCGTTACTTCTCGGTCGCTCGGAAAAATAATGTTTCCTTTCTTTCAATTTCTTAAGAAATAAATGTTTGTAGTCAAGATTCGTTCCTGTTGCCATTCTGTGTTATACTTCTGGGAAGCCACCATATATCAACCTGAAACCCTATTCCAATTATCCCCTTATAAAACATTATGGAACATGACAAGACAAGAAATATAACTTGGCCCAGAACCGAATCCTGTGGAACACCAATTTTGATATTCAGTCTCCTACTTAGAACATTCTAGATCTCAACTTTCAGGTATTGATTCTTAATGAGCTGTCGTACCAAAATCAATAATTATTATAAACATAAAAAAAATCAAAACAGAAACCCTTATTTGTCATGTAAAAATTTCAAAGTGGTGTTGTTATAGAGAATATAATTAATTCTTTACCTCTAGATATTATTTCCTATTCTTTTTTATGAAACTTTCTTTTTTCAAAGTATATATTAAGCTTATAATCGTTGTAGTTTTTTTCATTTTCTAACAAACAAGATTATTTGTAACTTTTAATTTTCCCTACTATTTCCATTCTTCTTTTTTTTTTAATTTAAAATTGACCTCTTCAAAGTTCACTTCCACATTCCACCTCCAAATCTTTTCGCAATGAAATTCCATTGAAAAATTCTAATCCGATTATTTTCCACCCACACTGTAAAAATATACAACTCTTTGTCGTATGTGCAAAAAAAAAGATTTGTTAATAATTTTTTTTTTTTTTGCAGTTATGCTTATTTTATTTTTGCTATCCATGCTAATTTTGAAAGCGTGTTTTAGTATTCAAAATATTTACACCAAACGACAATGACGACGACGAAAGATACGCTGTTCATTCGTTTAACATCTGTTGATGTTTCTCAAAGGAACGTACTAAAAATGAAATTATGTCATGAAATAAATATTTGTAATATACAACACTAATTTCTTAAGTTTACCCCGAAAAATTTTTTCGTAGGTATTCCGCATTTTCTTTTCTTGATTAAAAGTGAAAAAAAAACACATTCTAATATAGATACTAAAGAGATGCTTCGTTAAAGAGTAGGTCACTTCTTTTTCTATGCAACATGGTACAATTATTTATTAGTTGCACTATAAAATACTGAAAATACATTTTCCTGCTGCTTGACGCGACCCCCACGACCATTGACTGCATGCATGGGGCAGATGGGGTGACGTTTCATATCTTCTTCCGAGCAGCCAGTAGTTTAAACATCTTTCAACATTTTTAATGGATTTTTTTTTGTATAGCATTTTGTTTAGGGAAAAAGAGTATTTTATAGACTTCTGATGAGATTTTTGAGTGTTTGTTGCTGTTTTACTAAAAAAAAATATTATACTCTTTAAAAGAATTTTATAGATGCACTTCTTGGTTGGTGATGACCCAATTATTTTTGAATGTTTTACAGAGTAAACTTAGAGTGTGTGATTTAAGATAGCAATTTACTTTAACTCTTGCGGACCATTTAAGGGTACTTGAGCTTTGATCTTTGAAAAATGTAGAAAATTGTTTTTAATTTTAAAAACTGCGGTTTAATTAAGGCACCACTTAACAAATTGGTCCTACTCTTATAATTTTGTTTTTATAGATGAGAAAAATGTTTAAGTAAATATTGGAAAAAACATGCAATGGTTGTCTTGATTTTTTTTTTTCTTAAAAAAACTTGTTTCAAGGGAAGTTTATATATGTCTCGCTTCTTTGACAAGGTTGCATATTTTGCCAATAGGGAATTTTACCATCTTGTCAACAAATATGACAGCTCACAACTATACAGATGACAGATTGAAATATGTATCGCGCTTTTTCAAACTGTCAAACTCAAGATCTTACAGAAAGCAATTTGAAAATAATTCTTAAATGCGGTATTCTTTTTTGTGTGAAATTTGGGATTTCCGTGGCTTAAAAATTTATTTTAATTAGCAAAACCAACAAATACATCTGTATATACATATAAAAGTGGCAGCTTTTGCAAACACTGTTGCTGTTTTTGTTCTCCTTTCCCGTGCAGTTTGACTTATTTGACAGTAAATACCTGTGGGTAATATAAGATGTTACATTTTTTGGAAATATCTTACTTTCATACGAAAACAGGTATGGATCTCTTCCAATATTTTCAATTTTCGATAAATATCGAATTTTGCTACATGGATCTAAGGATCTAGCATATTGGGAGAGTTCCATACTGTTGTTTATCTTTTTCCAATTTAATACTCTCCTTGAAGTAATCGGCTCCTGTTTCCAACAATTGATAATTTAGTTTTATTCCTTTATTTTTTTTCTTCAAAATTTTCGCGCACAAATCTTTAAAATTCCCGCTTTTGTTTTCAATCAATTTGTCAACAATGATAAAAAAAAATTCAGCTGTTCTGTATACTGCTGTTTTTGACAATTCTGTGAGAACGAGAAAGAGATATATCGTTGTTACCTAAAAAGCCCTATCGGCACATGAAAATAGTGTGAACGCAGCCTTAAAACATTTCCCAAGTATCCAATGTGAATTCTCTTTTCATCCATTTTCTTGTTTCTAATGGTTCATATAAAAGTTCATAATTTGAAAAAGGGCAACATTGATCAATCATCCGAAGATAAAAATTTCAAATCTTCAACCATTAGAATGGCTATTCTGACTTATGAAAAATATTTACTCATTTTCATTAACGACAAGAGCTATACAAATCATATTTTGCTGGGAACGCGCACCATCATTTTGTGCATCGATACAAATGAACAATCTATTACATCGTGTGCGTATGTGCTTTAACGACATATCCTTTCAGAAGTTAAGAGAAATTCCATTGGCATTATTTCAATACATGCAGCAGACACAGCACCAAATGGAAATTATTCTGTCTGTCAGAAATTTAATTAAAAGAAATTGTTCAATTAACTTTAGCATGCATTCTTATAGATATATCTACTTATGAACTAGAATACACTGCAAACTGGATTTGGAGAAATATTTCAACTTTCCATAGAACCAGACAAACCCATCAATTTTCACTAACAAACTTTTAAATTAATCCAAAACATCTTCTGGGATTTCAAATACATCATGCTGGTATAGTAAATGTTGTTGTGTGCTAATTTTGAAGAACGGGGGGCATTAAAACTTCATCACATTTTGAGAAGAAAAACAGAACGCTCCAGCAGCAGCAGCAGCACCCTCCCACATAAGATTTTCCATTAATTCCAAATGTAATTTATGGCATTTCATAAATTATGGCAGATTAATATATAGGAATGCATTTTAGTTGGGGTTGTTGTTGGGTGCAGACATTGTTGTTTTAATATCAGACAAATCGTTATAACTCAGAAATATCAGCAGTCTGGTGGAAGCATAACAAATCTTATTTATGATGTTGTTATTGGATTGATTTTATCGTTCAATCCAATTATCCCTAATAGTTGTTTCAGATGAAGTAAATCTGCACTGTGTATTTGACAAAGTTGTTAGGAAAATCAAAAGATCGATTTTACTGAATTTGGCATATTTAGGGGGTGCGTATTAATAAATTTAAGGATTCAGTTTATGTTTTTTTTATTCTTCTTATACTTATTCTAATTGGGACCACAACTGTCCAGCATCAGTATACCTTGCAAAGAAGAGGTAGTACTTAGGAGTGAAAAGGGCCTGATGTATTAACAAGTATTTTCTATAGTGCTCAAAAATTTTCGAAATTTTGAGAAATATTTTCAACACTGGCTTTCTTTTGTGGTCTCAAGTGTCGTAACTGTAGAATTTGCGTGCATGTTTTTGGGAATGTTTTGAGGTGTTATTATGTTACTATATACCTACATACCATGCTGACTTTGGAGTTATTTGCCTGGATCGGATTTATCTCTTTGTTTTCCAAGAAGTGCAAAGCAAAAATTAACAAAATTGGGATCCTTTCTAAACGCTCAGAGTCCGCCGACATGGACTCTCTATGGGCATTCTTATTAACTTTGAGCTTGTTTAGACTATTTATATTTTAGTTTTTTCTTCTTCATGAAAATGCTGTTACATCTATGGTTTGCTAACCCACTATATCTAATCCTTTATAGAAACTTCGGTTACTGCCTTGTGTGAACTCAATGGGGCATAGACACTGTTAAAGCTATTTTAGAAAAACTCAAGTTTATCCTATTGAAAATAAATTGCTTAAGCTCAGGCTAAGCAAAACTATAGTTTGAAAAACAACTATGAATATGCCCTATAATATCTATCTAACGGGTGATTTTTTAGCTGGTTTGGTTTTGGCAACACTGGTTTTGACAGCTGACGTGTGTTTAGTACCTTGTGTCACTGTCAAACAGCTTCAGTTTGGTTTGCAATTTAACCATGGATCGTCTTACAAATGAACAACGCTTGCAAATTATTGAATTTTACTATCAAAATTCGTTCGTGCTCGGTTCGAAATGTTCGAAATCGAAAAATTGTGTTCAGCGATGAGGCTCATTTTTGGTTGAATAGGTACGTAAATAAGCAAAATTGCCGCATTTGGAGTGAAGATCAGCCAGAAACATTGCAACAGCTACCAATGCATTCCGAAAAAGCCACTGTTTGGTGCGGTTTATGGGCCGGTGGCATTATTGGGCCATATTTCTTCAAAGATGGTGCGAATCGCAGCGTTACTGTCAATGGTGAACGCTACCGAGCGATGATAACAAACTTTTTTTTGGCCGAAATGGAAGTTCTTGACTTGCATGATATGTGGTTTCAACAAGACAAGATGGCGCAATTGCGAGGCGAGTTTGGTGAACAGTTAATTTCACGTTTCGGGCCGGTCAATTGGCCGCCTAGATCGTGCGATTTGACACCATTAGACTATTTTTTGTGGGGGTATGTCAAGGCTAATGTCTAAAGGGACAAGCCCGCTTCGATTGACGCACTGGAAGCCAACATCCATGCATTCATTCGTGAGATACCGGCCGATATGTGTGAAAGAGTATGCCAAAATTGGACTCAGCGGATGGGCTACCTGAGACGCAGCCGCGGTCAACATTTGCATGAAATTATCTTTAAACACTAATTTGCAAGGTTCAAACTATCGATTCAAATAAATATTTCATTCATTTTTTTGAATTTTTTGTGTTTTTTTTTTTTTAAAGTTCTAAACCTCTTAAAAAATCACCCGTTATAACTTTGTTTCTAAAAAGTATCTAGTATAGTATTCCTTTCTTGAGATAAAAACTAACTAACTTTTCGGCTAATTTGTTCCGTCAACTTTTCGATTTAGAAGTCTAGCCATTAGAAATATTCATGCATAGATTTCATTTATTTAAAGTTTGAAGGAAACTGCACAATAAAGTTGTTTGTCATACTTTCCTTTTATCTATAAAGACATCCTTCTGTTTTAAAACCAGAAACCATATTACTCATGTTTCATGTACCTATACATTCAGTAATGTCTTACTTCTACATTATCTGTTTGAATGACATGTGCCATCTTTTCTCCTTTTATCCAGAGACAATCCTTTTTGAATATATATATACAATATACATTACTCTTACTTACATCCGGCTATATGACTTTAATTTTAACCTGTTAGAGAGTTTGTCTTGTTGCGTTCCACATTCCCGCACATCCCATAAAGTATAAATTACAATCATTGCACAAAAGCAGAAACTCTAATATTGGCCAGAAAAGACAAACTTGCTTGCTGACACAATAACGATAAAGAAAAGAATCAAGTGAATGTAAAATGAGGAATAATACTCCTCCTTTATACTTATACGAGTAGAGTAGGTAAACTATCCATGTACATTAATCCGTAAAAGTAAAATCCAACTTTAATAAGAAAAAAAAAAAAAAAAAAAAATAGAAAAGAAATTTCTTATAAAAAGTGATTCAGAATAATAATGGCAATGTGAATGAACGTGCTTTGCAGGTTATTCGCAACTAAGTAGAAACTTATACTTTAGTTAGTGAATTGCTTTGAAATGAATGTACATAATAATATGTAATTTTCAAGTTTTTTATGCTTATTTTCAAATGTATTCTAGAGAAACATTAAAAAAATGCATCAATTGTAAAATTTTACATTTCAGTCTAACAATATTGGATTCCTCTGTACAACTGGTTTGAAAGAAACTTTACAACTATAATGCGAAGGCCTTATTTAATATAAAAATTTGAACTCACAGGGAATGTTAAAGTGTTAAGCCCACCCAAAGACTTCGATCGCAATAAGTGGGACTTTTTTGGGAAGTAAATAGAAGAAGCTTAAAGAAAAGACAAAACCTTTTTTGTTTAATGTTACCTTTTAATGAAACCTTAGGTATATACACGAATTCAATCGTTTTCAAAATTCCAATTAACATCAATAAACATTTTGATAGCTAATGGTGGAACACCTAAATCCACTTTTAGGATGTAAATTAATTGTTTCCCTGATTAACATTGCTGAAAAATATATTTGTAGACTCAAAAAGTTATATGGCTTTTTCGTCGATTTTATTGACAAGAAAGACCTAATTTTCAAGCTGTTTAGAGACGGGATCTTAAATTTTAAAGGTAGCTTGGGGATACATACAAAGAACTATATCAGAATGGATCCTGGAGTTGGCTGGACTGAAACAAAGATTGCAACGAAATCTCCTTGAAATCTACTTGAAAATGAAAGTAAACAAACATACCTACCTTTTGAATATATTCAACTAAGGTCAGCTAAAGTGCTGAGTAAATGGCCGTCAAATCTAATAAAGTTTTTTTTTATTCAGTGTCAATTGTTGGGCGGTGATTTTTAAAAATAAAACAATAAAAAAATCAAAAACATTTGTTTTCATGGTAAAAAAAAAAAAAATTATTTTAAAATTATATGTATCACAGTTTTTGAAATATCGTTCGGTGTAAACGCTTTGTCAAGATTTCGAAATCTTTTTTTCTCAAAATCTAGATTTTGATTTGGTGTTAATACCATATTACTTTTCACAACCAAATCTCATTAAAATCATGTATTTTTCCCATACATTTTTATAGACTTTCCACGCTTTCCACATCGAATCAAAAACTATGTACTTAGATTTCGAGCAAAAAGTTTAAAATTTCATCTCTTAAGCCGCGTATCGACTACGCGCGGCAAACCATCGAACATGATTAGCCGTCAGCCAATTTCGATGGCTAACCAATCTTTTGATTTGCCGCGGTCGAACATGGCTCGCGCGCAGCCGCGCATAGTCGATACGCGGCTTTAGTGGATTGCGACTAAATCTCGTCAAAATTTTATTGCAGAAGAAATTTGTGCAAGCAAACATACCTTTCAAAAATTCAGTAAAACGTCTGACAAGATGGACGAATCTAATTGTTTTCTACATTTTCGGTTAAGCTTTCTCAGTGTTTGTTAATTTAATTTTTAAGAGAAAAAAAGAAAAAAGAAGATTAATTTTCAAAATAATTTGCACACTGAAACGTCAAAGAAAGGGTGTGTTCATAAATGTCAGACTAACTAAGATCTGCAATGAAAAAATTGATAAAAAACAGATATTTTCTTAAATTAACTTTTTGTTTCTTATTATTTTAATAGCTATGTCCCAAATACTTACAAATAATAAAAAAACCACTTGTTTTTGTCTAAAAAGTGTGTTTTTACAAATTTTTGTTATTGCAGATCTTAGTTAGTCTGACGTACAGAAAACACCCAAAATCTAGTTTTCGTGCGGTGTGAACGCTCCAAAAGATTTGAAAATTTAATGACTTGAAATCTATATTTCGATTCAATGTAAAAAGCTTATTAGATTTCTATTCATTTACAACAAGATTAAGATCCGCTCAAAATTTACTTGAAAACGAAAGTAAAAAAAGAGATAATTTTACAAAATTCTTTTACAAGATTTCGAGTTTGACAGTTTGAAAAAAGCGCGATACATAATTTCAATCTGTCATCCGCGTAGTGTGAGCTGTCATTTCCCTATTGCTGACAATATGACCGTCAACACATAACGCAAATCTAAAACGTTTTGTTTCTAATGTCGATTGTCGATTGTACCAGTAATTTTAAATAATACAAAAATAAAAAACAACTAGAAAATATTTTTTTTTTTTATAATAAAAAACAAGAAAAATGGAGAAAAAGAAAGATTTGATTGGAAAAGTATTTTTATTAAAGTCTTTTTGCTCCAAATCATATTTTTATGTGATGTGAAATGCCTATAACATCGTAAAGTCATGTTTGATTCTCTAATCCAATCTTATGTCACGAATCCATAACTTGCCTGCAGTGTCAAGCAAAAAACCCAAGCTTATTTAATCTCAATAGTAAACACATATTTGATAATTTGACAAAAATCCAAGACATAATTTAATCCGTGACTGTTTTAACTTTTGAATGAGTCAACCGATTTCATGGCAAAAGTGATAGCGGAGAGAACTTTCATAAAACAAATACGCACAACGATTTATTTCATATATAAAACAAATGACTCACAGATAAATAGTCTCAAACGGTCTTGGATTGGAATACAAGTATGGGAAACTGGAAAAGAAGACAACATTTCTTGCAAAAAGATAGACTTATAGCTTTTAGGTCATGGATTTTCTAGATAGAAAAAAATGTAATTCTTGTTTTATGAGGACCAACAGCCCAATATATTTAGATTTTAAGGTTCGACTTCATTCATCACTTTCGGATATTGCATTTGTACTTTTTAAGTCTTTAAGTTTCATTATATGAGTTTGCTCAAAATATGATAGGCGTTTTTTTTTCACTTGCGATGTAACCAAATCAACTGTGACTCACAAAAGAAACTCGTTCGTTTTTTTAGATTTTCTTACCTTGCGTAATAGCTTTCTTTCTATAACTAACTTCTCTTCTTAGTTTTCAGTTTCTATTTCTTTCTTTCAGTTTTACTTTTCTATTCTAATTAACATTGTAATTGTACAACTTTTAAGGTGATAGGGTTCCGAGAATACATTTCTATGGCTGCCCTGTATATAACAACTAAGTTCGCAATAAATTGCTTTAAGGGAAAATTGAAAAAAAACAAAAGTTATTAAATTACCAATGACAAACAAAAACCGTCAAAATAAAAAAATAACCTTTCTTCACAGCTTGTGGATGCCCATCAAACCGCAACTTGCAAACAAATTTGATATCATAAAACTTTACCACAACGACAACTATTATAGGAAAAGTGTCATCACAACTTTTACTGTCCACTAAAAGTCATAAAACATTCCAACGAGCCCACAAATGAAATTATTTTCTCTGGAATGGCGCCAGTGCACAGCATAAGAGAAGTACCTCCGGACAATTATTAAGCTCGGGTCTTTCTCCATATAAGGTTCATTCGAGAGAAAAAACGATGCCAAACGAGGGAAGCAGGAAAAAAGCAATCCTGGCATGGTAGACAGATTAAAGTGCACACGTGGAGACCAGAAACTTTCGCCCCCCAATGGGTCATTTTATAGATTAAACGAATAAAAATCTTCGTAAATGGTATTTTCTCCCAAGGCTTGTCATTGCTCTTCTGGTCATTTTGTTCCATCCAAGCTTTGCAGGTTAAAACTTCATTGTTTGGAGTTTATGATGGAATGTAGTTTAACCAAATTGTACCCCCAGCTTATAGTCGCCGCCGCCGGGTCGGCCGCTAGCTGTCGTCTGTACGGTGATAAAACAGGGAGGGGATGAAGCAATTTCATTTGTTTGTCTGCTATTTTTATAAAAAGGGAATGCAAATTTATGAGCACTGCTTTTTGTTGTGCTTTATTATTTGATATATAATGGGGGTGGAAGAATCAAGGGAGTGAGTTTAAATTGCTAATGGTTCAAACTTTGTTCCATACTAATGTCAACAACCCTTGGGGTGTATGTTGCTCCGACAAAAGTTGTTATCGATTAATTTGCAGTTTGTGCATAAATTCTAGGAACACTTTAATGGGTAATGTTATGTTATGTTAAGAGAGAGTCAGACCTACAGATTAAATCTATAAATAATAATTAGGGATAAGAACATGTACAAGTAAATTTGCACAATTTTCTTGGAACTTTTCATGGTATCTATTTATTTCTACACACATATTTTGCCTCAGACATATTGTAAACAAAATATTTAACTCGTCAAATCGAATCACTCGTTGATGCTGTAAGTGACGATACAGACAGACAGTGCAGTCGGTTAATGATTCTGACCTCTTCTGTTTATTAATTTCTGACATAGTCAGTCCACTTATTTAATCGTCTACTCTTGGACTTCAAAGGAGTTAGTAATCTCCAATTGGATCACAAATGCACAATTCTCCAACTTTTTACCGATTTACCTTAATAAATTTGTTGTTCATCTCAAAAAAAAAAAAAAAAAGAAGAGATTTGCTCTGCACCAACCAGGAAAAGAACTTGGATCACCGATAAATTATTTTTCATCTTACGTCTGCTCATCGCAACTCAGTTCAACTCCAATTTATTTCAACATAAGTGTTTGATATTTTCGATACAAGTGGATGGTGGCAACTCTTCTCATCAAACGCATGTTTATTTGAAGCTGAAGATAACATAATTTCTCATTCCAAGAAAATTAATAGACACTGTTATTTCTTTTAATGAACTTCCACGTAATCCACTGCTAAGCACAAGAATGTTGCGTGTGTGTTTCACTTCCGACTTCAAAAATAAAGTAAAATCCTGAATTGTGTTTTTTTTCAAAATTGTCTTCTTATTCTTTTTTAACGATTTCGAATAGGACCACAACTTTCCCACTTCAACGCTTTACCTAAATATAGATCTTTCTGCTTGTAGAGTTCGCCCGGGTTGACCTTTGAAAACGTTGGAAAGCCTACCGCTTTTGATTTTTTTCATGTCTAGCTTAACACTGTCACAGTACTAATAATTCAGAAGTAATCTGTGAATCATTTTCAGCTGAAATTCTTTGAAGAGACAACCACATTATACGCACACTACGAAAACTACTTTTTAAAACTTCTTTATCCACGAACTATGTCAGGGTTGGTTTAAAAATTAATTTTTTTCTTACACGAAACCAATACTTGCCCCTATAAAGAGTAAGGAAAAAATATTGAAGCAGAAAACACATTGTAGGAAAATTGTTTACTTGATTCAATTTAATTCATAACATCATAACTGCCTATATTATGTATACTCTTGATGAAATTCTTCTGCGGTTCCAGTCAAATGTGAAATGCAATACAATAAATTTATAGTTATGTAAGTAAGAATTGTCATCATTTATTTGTTGCAGGTATATTCACCTTTCAATGCCACAAAAATGCACTTACTTATCGTAAATATCTTCTTACAATTTTGCTGTTGTTTGTTTTTGTACATTATACTTCAGCATTATCTAAGAAAAATGCAAACCGTTTAAAAGACTTCAATTTCTCACAGATTGAAACTTAATAACCGTGAAATACTTGCCTGGGAGATTTGTCGCATTGCTTCTCTAATGATTTATGAGAGGTGATTAACACGCCAGTCTTAATAATGTGAATTTATAATCAAAAATTAAACCTGTTTGCCACGAGTTTCTTACTCGTGTATAAGCAAATAGTTCAGTCACTGATCTATGTCAACTTAACACAAACAAAAAACTCATAAAATAATGCTTAAAATGGGTTTATCTTTGATTAAATAAGCTTAAAATAGAAATGATGTGCTTGCAGTAAAGACGTTTTTAAAAAGATAAATGAACTTGAATTCGTTTTACTGTGTTGTTGTTTGTGAATAATTTATTTTATTTTTTTAAAAAGAGTACATCAGAATAGAATTACAATTGTTGAGTACATCAACGAATAAAATATTATTGTTAATGTATCTTATTACTTTTCTAAAAAAAAATATGAATAATTATTACATATATTTTTTTTTCTTTTTAGGTAAGTTCCCTGATTATTTTTTATTAGTCCTAAAAAATATTAAGTGGTAAGTTATAAAATATTTGTGATTTGTGTGGGTTAAAGAATGGGCAGCATAAGCAAAGCACTCTGTCTTTGTTTCGCTAATATAGTACCCTCTGATAGATTTATAATCAGCGATCAGCAAAGCAAATCTTTTTCACTTTCAGATCGATAACCTTCAAAAAGGTAGTTAAGGACAGTAGGTACTAATAAAGAGCAGGTGTCATATTCTGTATGAAAAAAACGATCAAAGTCTGTGCCAAAAATTTTCAGAGCAAAGGCAAACTGTTCAACAAATCGTTCGCAATCGTTTGATCGTTTTTTCAAAATCTGACCCCAGGATTCTAAAGCCACTTGGTGTTCATCAACTTTTTTTGGGAAGTGTTCTCTGGCTATCTCCAACTTCTATCTCGTCAATTTCTGAATCCAACTAATCGGTTGCATTGTTGTTGTGAAGTGATTAGCAAGTAAAATTTTACATGTAAATCACAGTATAAATGGCGCTGCAATGATGCTATGAGCAGTGTTCGAAGATTAATTCAAGTACTTTGCAGTGTGTCTGTCACCGCAACTTTGGTGTCGTTTTTTAGCTAAACCGTAGACAACTGTGCAGAAATAAAGTACTTACAACCAAATTTGACATTTCCTCTATCCAACAGCATGAGAAACGTGTAAATCGGTTCAGTAGTCGTTAAAAAGGCTAATTTTCTGGTGAAATTTTTTATTTTAAATTTAACCTTTCCGGTTCGGATTTCCGGTAAATTGAATTTTTAGCAAATTATTTTGTTCCAGAATATTTTTCTTCAAACCATTAGCAACGCCAATCGCCATCTGTACATCATCATTTTAAAAACTAAAAATGAGCTAAAAGTGAACATAGCCGTTTTATTGTCAGCTTCGTAGTCACTTTATCCCGAAACACGCCTATGTGGTATCGCATGCCTCTCTAAGTGTCTCTTGGTGTTATATTTTTCTTATTAATGTAATTTATCCCTAAACTGTAACAAGCGAAATTCACTGTTAAGATGTTTAAACCCATTCTGGCATATTGGAACTAAAAAAGCTGCTTTAGTGTATAGATAGGTCCCGAGATTTTTGTTTGAATGCTTAATAAGTATTATCATTGAGTTTATATCATGTGTAAGTTTCAAGGTTTAAAAAATCTTTATAAATAAGAATTTACTCGACAGTGAGTAGAGGCTGAGTAAATGATTTGACATTGCGTAGCTAATAAACCGTTCAATGGCATTTTAGCGAAATCTAATAAATAAGGCTGAGAATGTTTACATTCCAAATATGACTTTTTTCCAAGTATACTTCTATTCCACTCGATATCATAAATCCTTTAACCGCTTATGGACTCTCTCTCTCTCTAACACAGTGAACATCACATCACATGGTTACATTGACGTTTATCATAAACAAAGTTTTAGATGGGACGTTTTAACGAATATGGATAAATAAAAAATTTATAAATAAAGATTTGTTTGACGTGGCGTAAAGACAGAGTAACGACTAGGTTTAACTACTCCGAGGTTAAACCGAGTATTAGTGAAATCTAATAAATAAGGCTGTATATTATATAGGTTTATCAAAAAGTGTACCATCTACATGTTCAATAATTATTTTGAATGAACATATTTTATATTCTCTTTTGTAAATCAAATACATTTTAACTTTGTTGGGACTGTAAACAAGATTTAAATTAAGCTTACTAATCAAGAACATTCTCAAATGTTTCTCATTTGGTATAAAGCCCGCACAAATGTTGAATCACAGATTAACAAATTATCCTTGTCTATGACACTCATTCATGCACTATTAGATCCATTAGCCCTTGAATACACCTAATTAAATTGAGTTGCGTGTCAAACTATTTAAGAAACTCAGGGAAAAGATTAAAATAAAACACTTTAAACTGTGCGAATCGAATGGTGTTGCTTATTCGCATTGCTAATGATTTGTTTTGTTTTATCCAAATTAGTTCAGCTGAACGGTTTTTAAGTCAGCGTTTCTTACTTAAGCTTGTTCTAAGATTTGTTTATGTTTTTGCTTACATTGTTGTCATTGTCATTGATGGGAAGCCAACATACCTACTTTTTGATTTAGAGAATGGATTTACATACATAAGATTAGATTAGAATAATAAAATGCGTTTAGCTTTAGATTATTAACTTCTTAATATAAAATATGTGCATAAGCCAATTTTTATGGAGAAATATGACCGTAATACGATTGAAACTTTGAGTTGGTGTTTTAAGTTTAAAGGTTTGTCCTACATAAAGAAAAAAATAAAAGAAAGCTCTATTAGCAAATTTTCTTTTTTATCAGTTTAACTTTCTCAGTAGCTTGAGTGAAATCTACATATTCTAAGTTTTCGACAATTTTCCTAAAATTCCTGAAATATTTATAAGGTTAAAAAAAGTTAAAAGTTTCTAAGATTTGTTGTCCATTTTCTTAAAACATTATGCAATAATTATATACCATTTGATGACGCTTTTTTTTTCTTTTTTTTTCAATTATTCTGACAGATATTCAGAGGTACCACATTTCAAACATAAAAATCAATTGGCTGGAGATTGATTTTTTTGTGAGCGATTAAAATTAAAACCAGGACCAGCACCGTCAAAAGCAATTAACGAATTTTTATTAATCACACATTTTTACTGCTTGAACATAATAGTGTGTGTAGCTATAGCATGTAGTTTGTAGCACTGTCAACCTGGAGAGAACGCCAATCCCAGAATGTGAAGCTGCAGCTAGTACAAGTTCACTCAACTTCAACTTGGGAGTGCGCTGCTTGCTACTTTTTGACATTTGAGAACAAAAAAAAACCAAAACAAAGCGAAATGCCTGAAAAAAAATTCTGGACGAGCTTGATACTTTTTTAAGCTACATTTTGTCATTTTGACAATAGTTTTAAACGCGCTAAATACTACAGCTACATCATTCTCTTCAGAAAGTTATCCACCAGCCAGGGCCAGCACCAGCACCCTTTGACATTTCATACTTATGAAATTCTATGTGAAATATTCTCTTTTGAAGTTTGGTGCCACTAAATATCATAGTGGGAATAGTTGTCAGCCAGTGCACCCAGCAACGGCAAATTTAAGACTTTGCGCTCTAATGACGTTGTTGACGTTGCTGGTACTGGTCTAATTTTTGTTGAACAACATAAATATAGTTCTAAAATAATGGCGGAGGCTGTAGCTGGCGCTGGTGCTGGCTTAATCTGTTTCGTGTGTTATTCACATTTTGTACTGCACTATAATAAATTACCAAAAAAACAAGGTTAATATCTAAATCTAATGCTTCCAGAAACTTAAAAGGCAACAATAAAATATTCCAGAAATGTGTAATACCATTAAACCTTGTCTGATCTACATTATACAAGATAGTAATTTATCGATTGAAGTCCAACTCAGCGTCAGTGCTGCCATAAAGAAGACCGACATTTGTCCCTTTTTATTAGCTTTTTGATGGTCAATTCGTGGGGCCCTTGAGATTTGTCTTTTAGCTTTGTTTTTATTTTCTGTGCTTGTTAAAGCAAAGCAAAATACAAAGTTTAAAAAATAAAAATAAACACTGATAGAAGCTAAGATGTGAAAAATAGTATATTGTCAGGACGGAAGTTAGCTTAGAGGAACGGATTGACATAATCCTATTTAATTCCTTTTAAAAAAATACACGCTAACTAGCATTGGTTTGGCGTTATTTTTTAGAATGATTAGTTTTACGAAACTGAGTGGCAACTGAATTAACATTTCCATGTGAATAATTTTCAACAAGGTTCTCGACGGGAAAACCATACAAACTGATTATAGTGCGAGTGACTGCATTCTGATGGATTGACATTGAAGCAAAAAGGTTTCTTGTTTGATATGAGAAATTATATAGGAATAGGGGCAGACATTTTTATTAAATTGCTTTTAAATTCTTTTTTATTAAAGGTTAATTCGTCAAGGAAGATGGATTAGAAAATTTTCCTTTCGCCTTACAAATTCTTTACTACAATTCACAAATCCTCTTTAATTCGATTGTGGTATTTTGTGTCCTTAGCAATTTTATAATATATTTTAATCCACCATTTAGTTTCGAAAAATGTCTCGGTGAATTAAGAAGACAAATGATGCAAATGGTCTTGATTGAAGGCAAGTTCTTACAAAAGACTGTCGAAAATCATTATAAAAAAGCCAAATTTTACAACGCGAATATTTTAAGTTCCCTTGGCCTACTAATGAGATTGACTTCGACACCATTATAAAAGCTCCTCTTCAAAAGTATTTCCATCACATGAAGAACCCTCCAAGAAACCTTGACACCAAGGTCGTGCAAAAAAGCGCCTGCCTTACATCACATCCGGTTGTGAAATCAGGCTTCTCAAATTTAAATTTGGGGAAAAGATGGTGATGGCCATTGTGAAAAAGCGTGGAGAAGTAATCTTATGCGCAAATATAGAACCATCTTATCAGTATGCGCCACCATCTACTACCCATCTTACTGGAATGCCAAACCCTCATAGTCAGCTGCCTATGTTGCCTATAAGGTTAATCCATCCTCATAGTCAGCTGCCTATGTTGCCTATAAGACTAATCCAGCACTGTTCACAGACAAGTGTCAAATACAATTTTGGGAAAACACTGATACTGACCAACGCATCAGGGATTATCTGTCGTTAATAAATCCACGCCATATCTTGAAGTTCCTGGTTTCCTGGTCTACTTCGAAGTAATAAAAAATAACATTGAGCCGTTACTAGTGGATTAGCAAACTTAGAATTGAAAGCGAGCAGTAAATATGTCGATGATGTCACCAACGAAGTTTATGCTCTCATCAACAAAAGTCGATTTAAACTGTAGATTCAATCGACGTTACCCTTACCATTGCTAGTTTTACCTTATTTCGGAGAAGTCAGTGAATTCGTCAATTTATGAACTGATGTATAAGCTTGACCAACAACAACAGAGCAAAGTTCAATATTCCGATACAAATACGATGCACTGACGATTGCGGTGGCGCAAAGGATCTTCGACGCTTGATTTGACGAGATGAAAAACCAAGTCATAAAAGGCACAATCAAGAAAATGGAGATCCCCAAAGACACGTATAGCTAGAAATGTGAGGCTTAAGATCTATCTGGCTGGAGACAGTTTAACACAACTTGGTTTACGGAAAAAGTTCAGGGAAGGTCACTGACAAGTATCGAAAGTAACTGACTGAACCAAATCTGCCCAAAAGGAGTCCCATCTCGCATCAACGAGTTTGATCAAAATTGTTTAAAACGTTTTTGAAGTAATTACTTATTATGTCGCCTACAATGAAAACTCTGTGCTATTTTTGTGATTAATATTTAATAGGAAGTCCCAAATTTAATAATATATACCAAAGTTTTCCACTCAAAATATAAATTACCGCCCAGAAGTAATATCGAATTAAATATTTTCCCTGCATCACTTTAATTGCCAAGTCAAGACTTGTAACAAACTCAGGTACTTCAACTCTTTTTTTTCCAGAATCTGGTTCAGAATCAAGTTAAAGTTGGTTTCTTATTCTCCTCACTGAGCAGCAAATTGTAAGCATGAAGATCACCAAATCGATCCAAGCAATCGCAAAGGTATACAAGCAAGGAACAGAACGGCTGGCGACCTGTGCGTGAATTGCATTTGCTATATGCGCCAGTGCCAGTGCTTTGGTTAGCACGGTTTTGGTCTACCGCATTCACCTCCTCTCTGCATCATGCTCGATAAATACACGGAAACGAGTTTTTCAAATCGTAGGTATATTCCTTTTGATGTATTAGGTTTTAAAAAAAAACATCCTCTTTTCCCTATAAATGTGCGATGATTTCGTTTTGTCTTCTTTTCGATTTTTCTCTGTCTGTCGTCTTTGGATAGTTTTTTTTTACTTTCATTATTTTTGCCTGGCTTGTTTCATAACTGGTCCAGAGTTCTTGGAATCGTGGTCTTTTGACCGACAAACGATGATAGCGGATAGAAGCTGTTGCTGCTGCTACAACAGCAGCATTGGCAACTAAAGGAGGAGATGTGGCCAACACCATCAAGATGTGAGATTTTAACAAAGGAGAACTCGGCTTATAGTTAAGGTATAGGTGAGTTTATTTGTACAAGACCTCAAGGCTACGTATCTCTAAAATCATCTTTGAACAACAAAAAAAAATTTAATCTTTTAGATAATATTGAAGATGGTTCCTTCCATATTTTTTTTTCTGGTTGTGATATGTTGGGACCGCGACGCGGAGTAACGAGATGATTAACAGAAAAATTATTTAATTAAGATGCAGAAGGTGAAGATGGAAAACAGCGTTAGCTAAGTAGTTATGGTTGTAATTTAAGGTATAAAGCAATTTGCATAAATAATATTCAATAAAACACTTGGCTATATGGCGAGAAGTGATTTTGATACGCATTGAGATGTTGACGCATAAAATTCGTTGCGCATATTGTTAATAAAATGTTAAATAGATCTATAAAAATGGCACTTTTGATTTGAAATAAAATGAAAAATTTATTTGAGCCAATTAGATAGGTAAAAAGGAGTTAGAAGGGTGTTTCATAAAAAGATACACAGGTAAATTCCTTACACTGTTCCTTAAGATAGACGACATGTAAAATAAACTTCGCACTATCGCTTCTTTTGAGAAAATTACACTTCATATGTTTTTGGAAAAGCTATTCGTAGTGAAGTAGGTTCTTCCAACATTTAACTGTGAATCTTTTACTGTTATAAGAGTTTCGAACATAATTTTGGTGATTTAATGTTTAGATGTTGGTACGAGTACTAATGTGCCAACTACATACTTGAAAGTATTTTTAGGGGTTTGCTCGTAAGGTTTTATTGCGTTTCAGAATATCTATTTCGGAGATTTTTTATAAATTTATTTATTTATAGTCCGGGAAAAAATAACCCATCTATGGTAAGTCAGTTGGCACTAATATTTTTTTTTCAGTAAAATGTAGTTTGAATCGTTTAAAATAATAATGTATAACTGCCATAACATTATCAATCCGGAAAAGGGTTGCCAGACCAAATCAAAAAACAGTATAAAAACACTTAAAAAAGAATTTTATTGAATTTTTTGAGTTGCTCTGGCAAACCTGTCACGGCTTGATAAATTTATGGCGGTTATACATTATTATTTTAAACGTTTCAAACCACATTTAAGTATAAAAAAAAATTGGTGTCAAAATTACCTACTTTCCATAAATTCCTGCACTTTGAAGGCTGTATCTTTGGTTTCCGGCCATTTCCGGTAGACATAATTGTCATTTATTAATGAGTGGCTCGCTGAAGCATATTTGGCCAATAATTTAGGCGTACCAAAATAATGTCCAATAATCGGTCCCTAGCTGTCCTACTATTATTCAAAACTCACAAGTGTACAAAGTCTCTTAGAGTTTTTACACTGACAGAATATGAAATAAAAAGATAGACAAATATTTTCGCGAATTCCGATAGAACTGGAAGAGTGTTTTTGAGGAAAACATTTTCAATGACTTTATAACTTTTATAAGAAAACTTTTTGTGCTCAGTGGTTGACTATAAATCAAAAAAATTTGTCTTCAAAGTAAATAAAGTAAAAATAAAATGTGCGTCATTAATAAAAATATTGTCATTAATAAAAAAAATGCGTCATTAATAAAAATATTGTCTCGAAGTGGATGAGTCCAGTTCGGTCAGACTATAGAGAACTGGGTGCTGAACTATAGAGAACTGGGTGCTGAACTGCTTTAAGTCAGATTCTGGTATAAAAAAAAAACGATCAAACGTTCTTCTTCCATCGCATATGCCTTTGATACTTATGCATTGATAGACTTACTGGATGGAAACAACTACAATTGTATGCAATAAGTATTATTGCATTATGTGAGTATTATGTGTCACTTTGTTATTTGGCTTTGGTGCATAAGAATAACATCAATTGACAGCTATTTACTTCAATTTTTTCACATAATGCGTAACTGCTGGCACATTAGCTAAAAAATGCATTCAAACCATTGAATATTAACCAGTATTGTTTTAACCAACTGCATCTGATTCCAAATTTATAACTTGAACATGTCTGATTTTTGATAACGCTAATGAAGTAATGACACTCTACTCTAACATCTTCTCGCATAATTTGTAAATTTTATTTACATATGTTATATAAATAAGTTATTCAACTTTATGACTGTGAACTGGTCACTCTTGTTTTGCTCCTTTTGCCATCATCTGGACGCATAATAAACATTTATAATAATCAAATCATGTATAGAGCTGCCAGCACCTCCCAACAAGCCATACGACAAACTTATATTGAATCATCACAAAAATTGATTATTATTACTACAGTGTGACTGTTTTATTGGACGTTTCCATAAATAAAAACAAAAATACAACCAAAAGAAAGAGAGAGCTCTGGGCGCGCATGGAGGGCGATCAACTTTTATAATCTGGATGGCGCAAACATAACCGCAACAGAATCACACAGTCGTTTCGGATTCGAGGTCTTGGAGCTGGATCGGCTGGTGAAACTGGTTCCTCAGATCGAAAAGAATATACCGCCGAATAAAACCCCAACTCAGTTCACCATAGGCTGTTTTGAAACTTGATTTGAAAATTCGACATGCGACTCTTATGGTCGTTAAATATATGTGTTACATTAATAATGTAAAAGAGAAATAATCAATTTCAACCAAGATACAACTTTTTCATGTGATCCAATTTTTTTTTCTCGTGAATTACAGTACAGTGATAATAAGACCTGTTGGGAATACCACAGCAGTCAATGCGGTGTGCCAAATACGAACTATAACTATAAGTGATAGCCTCAAGTCGGCAGAGTGAAACTTGATCTTGGTAGCTTTTTTTATCCTTTTCGATGACGAATAATTTTGTAATCAAAACTGGAAAATGGATTTTTTTGGTGAAATATCAACTAAATGGCATGCAGCCAAAATAAGATCAGTTGACAAGTTTTATCGCAAGTTGTTTTTTTTATTTTCAGGTGACACGCATGTTATCGGCACGCAATTTAACAACACAAGTGTTAAGTTTTCTAAACAAAGAAAACAAAATCTACCAACAAAATATTTTCGCACAATTGAAATTTTTTTTATATATTTGATTCCATCAATACAATCCAATAACTATTTGGTTTACAAATAGACATTGTCCGTGTGTACTTCTTATAGTTATTGGATGGCAAAATGGAATCATCGAATTTGAATTTAATAAACGAATGTCAAATTTAGCAATTTCGAATAATTCTTTTCGTACTTTTAATCGAGCCAATAAGTTCTTCTCTTCCAATCTGATGAATCATCGTTAGGTCGTTTATCATAAGTTCGGCTCTGTGGTTTTTTCGATTTTTCTTCATCGAATTTACTCATTTCTCTTCTTTGTTCGACCAATTTTTGTCCTAACCTTATCATTTCATAGAGCTGAAATTAAGATGTAAAAATGCATGAATATGTTAATATTTTGTAATTTGTTCGTAAGAGTAAATTAACTTACTCTATCTCCAGATTGGCTTGAAGTAAAATTTTCTGTGATGGACCGAAATAAGTTTGCCATAAACTTTGCCATTTTTAACTCTTTTTTAAAGACCTTAAGCATCAAATTTTGTTTAAAAAATAATTAATAAATAGTTTTAATTTCTTGACTTTAAAATCATTTTTTTGTTTTTCAGTAAAAATAAAAGTATTTCATGATTTATTAGGGTAGTTAATGTTATAGGTACTAAGGTACTTAAAGTTGCTATGACCAATCAAGTTTAAAAGCGTTAAATAAATTATTTAAAATTATTACATTGTAAGGTTATAGTAATGCAGTTAATTGCATAAAATAAACTGCCGAGTTGGTAAAATAGAGTCATTCGGGGCAAAGTGTGGGCACTTTTCAGTTTGAATAAGGATTCCATTCAAATTACATAATTTACACAAAAGAAGTTTATTAAATATATAGAAAGTACATATTTTAACTACGTACTTTCAAGCATAAACCAACATTTATTTTTACAGTTAATAATAAGTTATTGTATGAAAACCAAATTAAGTCAAACTTAGATACCTTATTTTTCTTTTGCATTTTCTCGAGCCACCAAACATTACAACAGGCTTAACACAATAGATTTAAATCATAATTAGATAGTTAATGAATTCTGCATCAATAGAAATCCGATTTTTTTCCCCATTATTCGAGAAAACCATTATGCGCACACTTTCCCACTGTGCTTACTCCGAATGTCTCTACAGTTACCAAACGTGGATACTTTACTCCCATCACAATTTTGAGCACAGGAACGAGTTTAAAGGGGATTCTAAATCTAAACATTGCTCTATATACAATACATACATATAGTTTGTCGCTACATAAACACTGTCATTCGCATCCCCAACATCGATAAAAAAGTGGCGGACAACGATTTGAAACTCGGTGTTCTTCCAAGATTTTCCGTAGTATGAATTCATCGGTTGTGGACTTTTATTCATTGATTCATCAATCAATCAAATCATTTAGGCATTTTATTAGCTCTGAGTAGAGCACGGAGTAGAGTGTGCTCTGAGCGCTCTGATTTATATTATACACTTGAGCACTTCACCGTCATGTGAGTAGATATCATGAATGAAAGAATATAAGATTACGACACTTTGGCGTTTTCACTTTGTTGTTGTTTCACTTGTGACGTAATTTTCACTTGTGACGTAAGCACCTTGCACTCTTTTTCCCTTTGATTGGAGTAAATTTATAACAAGATTCCACCATTTAATTGTTTTTCTGATGGTGCTTACTTCACAAGTGAAAAAAAAGACAACAACAAGAAACTGAAAAAACCAAGTGTCGTAATCTTGTACTCTTTCATTCATGAGTAGATATCATCTCGCAATCTGTCAAATAACATACAAATTACATTAAATTGGCTGCACTCTGCTTCGTGCTCCGTCTACTGATCTACTCCATTATTTTATCCTGAGCTCATAGAACGCGCTCCGAGTAAACACTTATCGAAAAAAGAAACACAAATTCAGAGCTTCATCTCAGTGTATGTATCACTGTTTGACCTGTCTCACTGTTGCAACCTCTCCCCTATCTTTATTTTAAAGTGTTGCAACGATGAAACAGTTTGTTGAGATTTTCCTCATGCGTACCTGTAATATGACAAATAAAATATTATGACTCACAGAAAAAACCTAGGTATCTTAACATTAACATTAATTTTGCGGTAATATTTTTCTTATAAGAGGTAATTAAGTACATTAATATATCAATGGTGCGTGTTTCCGTACAGCACATATCTATTCAATAAAACTAGTTCAAACAAGTATAGCTTTCACTCTCTATTGCTTTTATTTTTATAGCTAAGTCAGAGCGGATAAATCTATCAGAATCACCTCAATATTTATATTCCGCACTGCACACAACTCCTCCTCATATTAACTGTACACACTTAATTAGAACAAGATGACGACGATATATCTACAAGACTACAAGACGTATCATGCAGTAACATACAAAAAATCAATTTACTTTCAATTTAGCTCAGATTGCATACAAACAGTTTAATTGTATACGAAATAAAATCGCCAACAACTTGTTCGCGAATTGATGTTTTTAGGTCGCTTTCGCAGTCAAACAGGATGAGTTGCAACAATTGTCTGTTTGTCTGAAGAATATCTGGTTGTGTTCAAAAATAATTTTAAAATGTTTTTATTTTCGGGTGTGAAAATTCAAAGGTAAACATTTAAACAAATTTGCATTGATCGTAAACTGTTTGGTATTTCTGAAATGCTGTTTAGCCTAATGTTAAGAAAGATATTTTGTTTATGGTCCTATGAGGAATGTTTTTTGAATATAGTTGTTATTACTTTATGTTTAGTTAACTATAAATGCAACTGTTTAAATTAACTTATTAAAATAGTGTTAACTGTAGTTTACAGATTAAGAACTAAAATGTCACAAGGAGGTCTTTTATAGACATACTTACTTTTGAAACACATATCAATGCTCTGTATTGCTAAACTGAACGCTTGCCGTTATACTTTGGTTTGATTCCTATACTATTCTTTTTCTTTTCAATATACATACATATGTATGTACCTCTACTCTAGCCATAGATGGGCGCTAATATGTTCTTCTCACATTAAACTAACATCCCACTGCATGAATGAAAGAAAAGAAGATTACGACACTTGGTTTTTTTCAGCTTTTTGCTGTTGTGTTTTTGTCACTTGTGACGTAAGCACGAACAGAAAAACAATTAATTGGTGGAATCTTGTTATGACTTTACCTCAACCAATGAGAAAAAGAGTTCAAGGTGCTTACGTCACAAGTGAAAATTACGTCACAAGTGAAACAACAACAAAATGAAAATGCCAAAGTGTCGTAATCTTGTATTCTTTCATTCATGATCCCACTGTGCAAAACTACTTGTCTCTCCTATCTTATCATTTCTTTCAACTTTGATCCTGCAACACCTATTGCAAACGAGACACATTGTATATACATTGCTATAGTATTTTCATGCTGAATAATCACCGCCTGGCCATCTTGAGAAACGTGTGATAAAGACATTTTTAGGTTCGTGCATTTAATAGTTGTCTATTCTGTAACCCTGACAACAGTCGTAAACATATATTATTTTTGTTTTGTTTACGACTCTTGTCAAGGAAATATGGATTTTAGAGCCAATAAAATACATTATGTATTATTAATTTGTTTCGTAGACGACTATTGTTAGGGTAACAGAATAGACACTTAGTAAATGTAAGAACCTCCAAATGTGCAGTTAACAACTTTCTTTAGATGGCGCTGCTCCATGGTTGTACTATAGAAATTTATATACAATGCGAGACACATGAAGTTCATTGTATCATCTGATGACTGAGTTAAATATTTGACCGTGCAGCTATCACGAATAAGAATCTAGGTCATTCGTGAGTGAGTTATTAAAAATGTTAACGTTAGTACTCAAATCGACAATGAATTTGTCATGAAAATGTTTATTTCATCGAAGCTTTGTACATGATTTGAATGTTAAAGTAGTCGAAACAAAAATTGTTTTCATTATTATTGTTGTTTGCTGGAATAGATAAAAGATAGTGTTGAGCTTAAGATGATTTATTGAATTTTGATTTTAGAGAAAGACAGCATCATAGATTAAAAAAAAAAAAAACATTCTGCAACGATAGTGAAAAAATAACATCAGGCAACTTTACTCCACAAAATTTCCATAAAATTTGATTAAATAGTATTGTCACTTACTTTGTCACTCCTGCTGTCATGGAAAGCATCTTCACCGTGTTTTTACTGGCGGCAATTTATGCATTCGTAAAAAAAAATTTAAATGACAACCAAACATGACATTACTATAATAGAGAAGTCGAAAAAAGTGGATCCGGAAATTCTGTCTGCTCTGTATGTCTGTCAGCCTGGCTGCATAAGTACCTTCAATCTAAAAGGCTGAACCGATAAGCTTCAAATTTGATATGTAGGGTCCATAGACCATGTTTTAGAGGAGAAATTTAAATTTTTGTTTTATCTGAAAAAAACTACGTTACTATCCAAATTTTCTCGAAAAAATAAAATTTCACATGAGTGATTTGTTGGTAACGATGTTGTCTTTCACCAGAAAGAGAATTCGGAAAAAGCTTTTAAAGGTACCTTCCCATAGAACCTGGTTCTGGTTTAAAAATTCTACTTTTTTAAAAAATTTGCTCTGCGAAATTCTACGTTTCGAAATTCTGATTTGAAGTAGCTAGGTAAAACTTTTAGTACCTTCTTGAAGTTGTAGTACAAAATCATTAAATTTTACAATAATATTTAAAAAACCTTAATCTTAATTTAATAAAACAATAAAAACATTTTTTTGAAATTGATGATTGTTTCATCAACACTAATTATCTAATAATGTTTTTTCATGCAAAATACGGCATTGACTTATTGAAAACCTTAATTTATTTTCATTAACACTCCTTGAAACCCGTAGCAAATTAAATGAAGACAAAAATTATTTGATTCCCCTGGCTAACTTAACACCATTATCATTGCAAGCGAACGGTGACAAAATGCATGCCAGCTAAAACCCATTGACTTATACCATCCGATGAAATCTTTAATTAAAAAAAAAACTACACAAAATGCATTTTATTTTTTTTTGCTCAAAAATGTATTTAATTTGCATTTCATTAAAAATCAAAGCCACATGTCTACACGCCAGACAAATGCACACATATTATGACGCACCCTGGTTGCGCTTATTTATATTGATTACACGCGTCAGTCATCCTCCAAGGTATGTATACGAATAACCGAAATTGAAAGTCTTTTTTTTATATTTTTTTCTTAATGCCTGTTCGATTGAAACGTTTAGCAAACAATATTTTTTTTCTTTTGTTGCTTTATTGAAAATTAAGGCGTTATTCCATTAGTAACTTTGTCAAATTTTGTCATATCGATTGACATTTTGGTTTACATAACTGAAAAATAAATGAACGTTCATTAGGAATACAAAAACGCCCCATCAATCACCTAACTTGTCACATTTTGTGGTGTCGTTTTGTTTATTAACATTCAAATGATGTATCGAACAATGAAAGCCGGCACAAAAGACTGTTGCAAGTTAAAGCAAAAGAAATGATTATTATTATGTTACGAAACACTTTAGTCTAAGTGTCTGAACAAAATGCGGAACTGTTTTCTAAATTGTCAAGTAGATGCAATGGAATGTCATAGTCGCAACCGTTACAAAAAAATTACTGAGGTCTATTTAAAAATCATATCGCGTTCATGGTGTTGGTCATAAACAGTTAGATTAAATAGTGTCGTTGACTGATAGCAGACGTTTTTTACTGTTGCAGTTATATGTACTATTATAGGGTTACTACTTTATGTACTTAATAATTTTAGTTATTTTCAATAATCACTTAAAACTATAAAGACAATCTCAATCAACAGCAGGTAGTGGAAATATTTTGATTTTCCACATTTACCTAAGTCTAGACTCTAGAGTTCTAGACACAACTGTGCCTAATATGTAGAAACCTACCTATAAATGTGAATTTTTCTTACATACGCATCGGACTTTTATTAGCAACTTAAGACGATGTTCACATTGGACATACTCATCCGACGCATTTTGAGGTCTAGTATATGTTTTGCCCCATTTCCACTTCGTTGTTAGAAAGAGACGCGATTTTGCGTCCGGATTTTTATATTTTTCAAAATTCTCATGGATGCATTTTGACATTTGCTATTCTGACATTTGTAATTTTTTATTTTTTCGCTTTTTGCACCAACATCTTGAAAGTTTTCGCAAAATTTGGTCACTTTTGATTGGAAATTGCAATTAAGCATGAGCTTATAAAGAATATTGTAAACATCTAGGCTCATTTCACATATTTTGTTTTTTTTTTGTTTCGTGTGGTTTCGTGCATCCATTGTGTTCACACTACTTTGTGTCTGAACACGGCGGACTGCAAGTACGTCAAAATGCGTCGGACGAGTACGTCCAATGTGAACGTCGTCTAAGAAATTGTCGACGCTTTAGAAAATTTGACGTAAAATGTTTAAGCTTCCGTTTCCTTCCGCACGATGGCTAGTGCAAAAACCGAATGAAATGCTCCTGTTTTTTGTAAAACAAAACGTGATTTCTCCAAAGCTGAAACTTTGTGTATATGTTCATACAACCGTAAACTATTAGAAACCACTTGCCCGATGGCTAGATTCCGGGGAAATATACGTCAGCTGGCCATGAAAAGAACTTATAGGGTTTTCATTTGGTAGTTCGGAGTGGTTCGAAACTACTCCGGACGATTCTGTTTGCGTTTATTTGACATTAAATGACAGTTCGAGTTCCAATCCCCCGCGTATGCGGCAGTTGACGACCGGTTTCGTTGTCAGCAAGGTCACAGCTATGAAACATATAAAATTCAGCTTTGGAGAAATCACTCATTGAAAAATGTCGCTTCCTTCCGGACTATATGGACTTGTACCCCCGCGCTCTCTTTATAAAACGCGTTGTCTTCTGCACTATTTAAAATAAATCCTTCTTTGATCATCTCCGTCCTTGCTGATTTTTTTGTAGCTTCCGCTGTCCTCATATTCCAAGTCATAGGGGTAGGGTAGTTGCTCCGTAAATTTTGTTGATCCTTATCGATCGTATTCGATTGGTATCGAATTTTATTTCAGTCTTTAAAAAAATCGAATTTGGTATAAATATTTCACCTCTCTCTTTGTCTCAGGGAGGATATTTTACTCGATACTCAAAAGAAAGTAGAAAATCTATCGGCAGTGAGATTCGACTTCTGCTTCTATCGGCAGTGATCCGCAGTAAGATTTTGTTATGCGAAATCATACTTCACTACGAATAGCTTTTCCAAAAAAACACGGGTTATTTTTTCCATATTTTTATTCAATACTTGAACTTGACACCTTGAGAGCTGCAACCTAAACCAGAGCTGCCAATAATAAAGTTTGTTGAAATCCGATTTATCATAGCCAAAATTATAAAACAAGCTATTTTTGTTTTAAAGAATCTTCCGTATACTTTACTGAACTTTACTCAACTGAAAACATACAATTGCATGATTATCGATGTACAATGATTGTACATCTACATGTAGAAGTAGATACAATTAAATAACCTAGAAATCTCATCAAATCCCAAACCTCTACGTGATGCAATAAATGCAAGAACAAAAATCCGAACCCCAATTCCAGAATGATCCATCCTTCATAGACCCTACTTTTTACAAATAAAAAAAAATCCCAAGCACGCATAATATGCAAGTGTATGCATCTGTCCATTAACCTACCATGCGTTGACCTTTCTGCCACTGTAAACTGATCACAAATCCTTTTCAAAACCCTCTTTGTCTTTGTTCTGTATTTTTATATGATCTTAAACTCTCTGTCTTTATAATGATATTACTAAATCAAGATGAGAGGCGCAAGCGCAACTGTAACAATTACAAAGCTTCAATATTGTCATCGTTTTGTTTTTTTGTTAATCATCGTCATCATTATTAGCATTATCACAATAATCATGATCATCATCATTGTTGTTGGCCTGATCATCAAAGTCGTGATCATCTTCTTCTTTGTTAGTGTTTTGTGACTTAGCCACCAGGTGCCCTCCTCTACTCTGTGTGACCACAAAGATTAAGTGAAAAAGATACAAACATAAAAATAAAACAAAAACGTAACAAATGAGCAGCAAGAACCCGAAGAGACATTATCCGTTCATTTGCAATAATAATTTCCGAGGTGCAGTTCTTATATTGTTGTATGTATTAGTGTATTTATTTACAGTGGTACCCGCATATAAGCAAAGTTTGATGAGCATAAAGTTTGTGGATTAGATCTTCAATTCATACGCTTATTCGGGATATCAAAGCTAACTTAAAAAATGTTTGCATCAGAGTTGACTCGAGGTTAATCTGACACAGGAATAATCTTCCAGTGAAAAACTGGGTCTTAGAATCAGTTTTTCCAAGAGCTTACTCAGGTTGTTCTGGATAGATTTTGGCGATATTTAGGAGACCATATTTCTGACACATTCGGCATCATCTTGTTAGTTATTCTTTTGGGTGAAGTAGCTGTTGCTGATGGCTATAAGGAGATCAAGACCGTTTGCGGGGAATTCTCTTTAGGATAAAGTTAGGTTCCCATCTGGTTCGGCTGCCTTTTTTGGCTGTTGATATAATGCTACCAATGTCATCTGTGGAGCTAAGGTAATTCAGGATCTCAGTTGGATAACTCTCAGAACTGGTGTCACTGAAGGTTTCATCAACTGTGTTGAATAGCACTTAGTATAAGCATTTAAAAAGTAATTGTCCCTTAAAATCGTAAGAATCAACGAGAAAATATTTTCAGTTTTTTGTTAGAATTACGTAACACGAATATATCCTTTTTCGCGAAAACAAAGCACTTTTCTTTTTAGATAAGTACAAGATGAAAGCATTGAATAAATACACTGCATAAATATGTATTTATTCAATGATGAAAGCACTGCTTTATATAAATTGCTTTGCTGTCTATATTTTCTAAAGTCTTTATAATAACATATTCGGGTTTGACTGTATTTGTACGTAAAATTAATTCAAGTTATAAGCACAGCGTAAAGTTTATTAGGATTACCATGGCGCGAGTGCTATGTTGGTACACGATGAATGCCATGCCATGGTGAACACCTGAGGCCTAGTCTGACTAGTTATACTGCCTCTCCAAGTAAACGTGATGAGATATCAACAAAATAGGCAACATATGTATTAAAAAAAATTAAGAAAACCTTCACACTCTTCAAAATCCCAGCTTAGGCAATAGCTGCAACCGGCAAAAGGAATCAACAACATAAGCGAACAGACAAAAGAGTCTGGAAACTAAGTGAAACTTGCACTTTGTGTTTTTTTAACATAAATGATGGACTCGATGGATGTTAATTTATATCTATTTTTGGCTAATAAACTCGTATAAGGTTTTGACTACATATATGTAGGTACTGATTTGCTGTTGTCTATTCAACGTCGCTGACAAGTATAAAGCTTATTGAACTATCAGAAAACCAGAAATCGGTAATGGTTTGATAAACCCAACCATGTCTTGTAGACAAATAAATTATTGTTTTTCAAATCCTTGAGGGCTGTTATGTAAGTTATGTATAATAGCATACCATATGGGGATGCATCTTTTTGTAGGAGCTATATCAAAGTTATAACAAATTCTAAGGTTATGGTGTGCCTCATAACCAACAGGTATTACCCCAGCCAGTCTTAACTATATAAGGCTAGGTGCCCCCAGTTTTGAAAACTAAGTTTTCAAGATTTTATTTTGCCGCCACCGTATATATGGCCTTTCTATCCTGTAAACTTTCACTGAAGTGGCTTACTTTACATCCTTTCCAGTCATTCATGGCCCAACTATCGGAGCTAGATTAATGTCACCCACCTGGGGTAACTTATTCAACTCAAGAAATTTTAACTTGAAGTAAGATACTTTTCCACAATTATTTGCAACAAAACAAGTTTATTGATTTTCTTTGATACTCAATTGACTACCAAAAGGCGTGGTTGGTTTGTTGATATAAGCCCCAAACTTAAAAAAACCCTAAACAAAAGAAAACAATAGCTTTAATAATAATAGCATGATCTAGTCGACCATTTCTATAAATCACCGATAACGATTATAAATATTAACTCATGCAGTAATTGAATTGTTTCTCGGGCTGTATCTGTAGTGCCCCGTGGCGTAGTGGTTAGTGTGTAGGCACGATAAATTGTAAGTCCCCTCCAATCCTGTAGAACTAACAACGCACACAAAAGGATTGGTTGAGAGTTGTAACTCACTATGGCAGTGATTCTTCGGAGCTGTCAATGCCACTTAATTTTTTTTTTCAGGCTGTATGGCATGCGCAATCCTCTCATTTAAACACAAAAAGCGATGCGTCAATCACATCCACACCATGTAATTAAGTCATTATAAAGTGTTTTATTCTATTTCGATGGCAAGGATCAATACCATGGTAACTAGACCAACCTTCTTTTCAAAGAAGAACGTTCCAATCATCCTTCCAGCCTAAAATCTTAGTCAAACAGTTGAACGATGTGAACGCATTTGTTTCTCAACAACCACTTGTTGATTTTCTTAACACAAAGTTGAAAATTTTGATGGTTAAAAAAAATGAAGATGAAGATTTATTTAAAAAAAAGACTTCACTATTTTCAAAATACATATTGCTTGCGCTTTTTTTAGCGTTGTTTGAACCTAAATTGTCAGCATTGACCTTAAATTATTGTTTTCGTTAGCAACACAACGACCATATGAACCTAATTCAAATCATGCGTGAGTTTTGGAACACCCTGTGATTTATAAGTATATATGGTTCTCAATTCTCATCACCAATAATGGGTGTTGGTAGAGTTGCCATTATTTTATTTTTATATTTTTTATCTACTTTTCATCTTTGATTTTTTTGTTTACATACAAGTGATTCTACAAACGATGGAATTTTCGGTGTCCGCAACAATAATTTGAAACCCTTATTCAGTCTAATTTTTTTTTATAAATATAAATCTGATCGAAATCTATATGCGAAATTAAAATCGTGCAGATCGCAGTTTTTTTTTCTTGCTTGAAAAATTTTTCAAGCAAGAAGTGTCCAAATCACGTTTTAACATCGACGAATCATAGCGTTCTTCTGTTTCAGTTCCCACACTAAAAAAAATATCATTGTAATCTTAAATAACACAGAATTTTTAGGAAGTAGATAAATATTATTTAGCAATGCATTTTATTGCGAAAAAAGTCACTAAACTTTGTCCGCCGCATTTGTAATCAAATCAGTCATCTGAAAGATTGAAAACGTCAAAAATATCGATAAGTTCTATATACATACATATATCTGAGTCCCATCTCAGGGAATATTAAGCGAGTCTCGTTGAAACAAAACTGGGCTTACATCTCGCCTCTGTTTGTGATGTCACTTTTAAGAAATACATTTGTGCGAGAGGTCGTGGTTTATATGTATTATATAATATGCTAAGTAAAATCATAATATGTACATTACCTGTATTTTATTCTTTTAAATTAAACGTTTTTATGTTTTTTGGTTAAAAAAATATATCATTTATGACATTTATGAAGAAAGATACTATAATTCTATCCAGAGGTCTGAGAAATTTTCAAAAGATGATGCATTTTAACGGGTTTTGCTATTCCATCATATATTTTTAACGGCGATATTGAAGCTATAAAAACTTATTTTATATGTTTTATAATGATATCTTATCACGATAAATTATGCTGATATCGATTAGTTAAATCGACAATTTAAATAAAAAGTCAGATTTTGTATTTGAATAAGTGATAATTTATAAGATAATTGCTTTTTATCAGTCCACTGGTAGCAAAATCTAAGTCCCCTGACCACCTTTTTTTAAAAAAAATTGTCATAAAATTGTTATTTTGATTTTTTTTTTACTGGGTACGCATTTAATAATGTTAAAGGACATTCTAACATATAACTAGATCTAATTTGTACGCCTTAAAAATTTTGTTAATAAATATTTACCTATTTGTTTTTTTTATTTAACATTTTTTTCTTCTAGAACCAATGTGTTATATTGCGTTTGATTACCATTTTGACTAATTACACAATATTGTGTATTCTACGTTTACGGTTTAAATTTGTTGTTAAGTTGAGAGTTAAGTTGTTATAAGTTGGCTTTCTAAATTACGATGGATCATTTAAAGGTTAATTATAGCTAACACCTTCATTGTTGTTCATACGAGTATTTTTCTCACACTCTTAAATTCAAAAGAGAAACTTCCCACCTCACAGTTTCTTCCTTCAATTTGGTGTCTTAAGTTCTTTTGTTTTAAATAAAACAAAATCCACCTTTTTAAATTAATCTTCAAAACCCTATATACTCTATACTTCTATAGTAAAGTCAAATTCTATGATTTATTCTCAGTTATAATTACAGCTGACAATATAATTGACCATAAGAAATAATGAAAGTGTCTTAAATGCCTTAAACCAT
The DNA here is from genome assembly GCA_951217065.1 of Baccha elongata. Taxonomy (NCBI): domain Eukaryota; kingdom Metazoa; phylum Arthropoda; class Insecta; order Diptera; family Syrphidae; genus Baccha; species Baccha elongata. Next base: position 80,707,787 of record OX578273.1, on the reverse strand, counting down.
ATTTTTAATTAAGTGTGAGAAAAAATTAAAACAAAAGATAATTTTAGATATTCAGGAAGAGTTCACACATTATGTAAATTTATTCATATTAGTTCACAGATGGTGGAACTGGTTAAATTTTGAAATTAATTCACCACCTACTAGTTAGTATCTATACATTTGTTGTTATGTGATTCAAAAATAAAATAAATTTTACTTTTTTTTTGTCAAAAATGTAATAATTTGTTATTTTCTTTTTTAGCTTACCGATGAGGTAGTACGTAAGAAGTCTGAATACCAAAAACACCTAGAAGGATACAAAGCGCTAAGGACCAGATTCGAGGAGCATTATATAAAATGTAAGTTGCATCAATTTCAGTACATTAAAAAAAAAAACTAATACTATAACACGTATAACGATTGCAAAAATGTAGAACTTTTCAATTTAATTCTAATGCCTAGTTGCACTAAAAAATTCTCAAAATCAAATTTATTGGCATGTTTAATTATTAACTCTGAATTTTATATTGAATAATAATTTTAAAATTTTTTTTTGAGATTTAACAACACAGTAAACATTATCAATGTTCTTGATGCAACATGGTATTTAGCAACACATTTCAATCCATTTTTGCTTTGAAAACATTCATTAAGTAGATTTTTAGTATACAGAACTTAACTTGAAATAACTATAACAATACACATGCAATCAATTTGAATACAGGGTAACAATGGTAAAAATTAAAAATCGAAAATTCAAAAAAATGTGAAGACTTAGAAATTACGCAACCTACGTAATGGTGAAATGCTTCACAATGTAATTTGTCAAAATTTGCGAAACAGAACTAAAATACTAACAAAGAGAATATACATTTTTGTTTAACAAAGTTAAAATAACATATGATTTATATATATAGGTGGTCGCGGTGGTCGTAAATTAGATGATGTCCGTGATAAATATCAAAAAGCCTGCCGTAAGCTACATTTAACACACAACGAGTACGTTCTTTCGATAACCGAAGCCGTTGAGGTTGAGAAAGACTTTCGAACCGTATTGTTGCCAGGTCTGCTAGAACATCAGCAATCTGTACAAGAAAGTTTTATATTGTTATGGTAAGTCATTCAAGAATCATTTATAAAAAAAAAATATCTAAACTTCCTTAATATTTTTACAGGAAGAACATCCTTCAAGAAGCAAGCCAACATAGTGATTTAACATCTGATAAATTTAAAGAAATCCAAAAGCGTATTGATAATGTGATAAATAAAATTAATCCCAACGAAGAATACAGAGAATTCACAGAAAAACATAAGCAAGTTCCTAAACTTCAAAAACAAGAAAGTCTATCTAAATATCAATCATTCCTCAGGACCTCACCCACCAGCCCAATAGTCTTCCAATTCGATGAGGCACTCATCGAGGATATACCCGGCAAATTACAATCAAATACATTGACTGTAGATAATCTGACTGTAGATTGGTTGCGATCACGACTAATTGATCTCGAAGTATCTGTTAAAGAATGTCAAGAGAAACAAATCAAAATGATTGGAGATCTAAATGGTGGATCACCAATTTCAAATGGTGTCAATGGCATGGCAACCAAAGATAGTCAGAAGTGAGATTACATATAGAACATTATTTATAAATTGATCACTAATTTTAATTTTACTTGTAGTCGAAATTCAAAGGATCTTAACTCATTGAGATGTCAAGAGAAACAGAAACAAAAGCTTTTGGATATGATCAAATGTGCTCTAAGTGAAGTTGGCTGTGAAGAATTACCATCGGGATGTGATGATCACTTAAATGTTGATCAGAATTTTATTGAAAATTCTTTCAATAATGACAATCAGGTTGGTTTTTAGTTAAAGATATTTAATTAAGAAATACTTGCATTCAAAATTAAATATAAATAAAGGGTATTGTCTTAGAAAATAGAATTTAAATTAAACAAAATGGAATAATTGTCGAATATTTAAAACATTGGGGCATACTTGTTTTTAAACTACAGTTTTACTTAGCTTGAGTTTAAGCAATGTAATTTTATGAGGACAAACTCGAGTTTTTCTAAAAAAAACAGCTTAAAAAGTGTCGGTGAATATGCGACATTGCAGTTAAATCCGCACCACTCTTTTTAGAGCTCGGTAGGTAACAGCTGGAAGCTGGAAGGTACTAATTAAGACAGTTGATACCCGACTTAATCTGCCAATTTTACTATGTTTTCATGCTGAGTTCAAATAAGATTATGTTTCAAATTCGCTAGCATATAATATGATGTATGAAACACAAGAAACTATTTGCACCATCCTTCCGTTTCTTCTTAATGATTCTTAAGACCCAGTAAGAGCATAAGAAAAAGATCCAATAAATCTCATATAGCACTTGAACTTGATAAGACTTTTTGTCATACATATACTTGGTAAGACTTTTTTGTCTCAGTGTTTGAAAAATTCATCCTTAACAAATATTGGTCTTTTTTAGGCGTTTCTGGACTGATCGATTACCCGTTTACCTCCAATAATATAAGTTCAACTAGTCCCTAGATTTTATCCCACAGAAAATATATAGCTATCATAGACAAGATCCAAGTGATTATAAGCTTTCAAAATGGTGTAACTTTCCTGCACCTTTGGTAGCACTATGAGACCATTGAAGATCAGTGCCAGAACTTATTCTCTGCCGCAACTCGAAAGGATCAGGAAACTTTTTTTGTGGGACTGTATGTTTTGTTTATCGATTCCTTTTTAATAGAACATTTAGTTTGAGGTATTACTTTTGCATTAATAGAACTAAAAATTCTTTCGCCATTTAATCGATCACATACCCGACTTTTTGTAGTCTTAAAACGAAGACTAGAACTCGGTTGGTTATTCGAGAAAGATACGCTTGATTTTGACCAAATTAACCACTACGTAATACCATAAGAACTATTGAAGCTCTTGCATTTATTTGTAAATTTGATATACCTTCATCATTTCAGTCCCTGGTATAAGTTTGCTTTTACCAGATGACCATAATCAACCGAATATATAGTATTGGTTATGGCAAGAAAATCTTTCAGGAAATCTTCTGTAATGCCATTTACACAACTGATTTTTTTGGTTTTGATCGCAGTTAAAATTCTGTATAAGGTTAGTTTAAGTCAGGTTAGTTGCAGCCACGGTCCTTAACATAGTAGCAAATCAGCCTTATGCTCTTTTACTATGCGTACCTGCGTCAGATCGTCCAGTTCTTTTTTAAATCTGTTTCCCAGGTAGCAAATTTGACTGTTTTTGAAATTTGAACAGTCGCAAAACATGTGCTGGATCCCGACAACTTTTGCAGAAGTCAGGTGCGGTAGTGTAATTTTTTAGCAAAAAACACTATAATATTCTTATTTTTTTAATTCTTCAACTTAAAAGTGTCATTGTTTGCCATTCGCGCAATGACCCGTGATTTTAGTCTCCTTTTAATCCAACGAAAAAATGTACAGGGATTGAGTTGTCTACATCAGGTCATAAGCTTCCAGAGATAATACAATCAATCCCGAATTTTCACGAAGCAATGATTCGCTCTTTCGTCTTCTGGTTTATCTTTCTTTTGATTATGCCAATAGGAAGACCTGGTCCCTTTGTTGCTCAACCGTTTTCAGTACTTGATACTGGTCTAATCCTAGCCAATTTATCCATTATTTCGTTCCTTTCTTTATTTCAGAGTTTGACACAGATTTTGTTTCGCTTTAGATTCTGCTAAGGAACTCGGCCAATATGTTCAGCTAATTTGTTTCCATGCAGAAAATAGGCCACGGTTCTAAGTTCTGGGTTTTGATTGTATCCAAAAATATTATTGTATGCAGGATATGCGACGAACTTAAGACCTAGTTCGAAAGAATAGTGATGGTTAGACCTATTATTATTGTATTGATAAATTTCTATTGCTGAAAGTAATCTAAAACTATTGTGGGCAACAGTGGTACAATGGATGGAGTGCTTGTTTCTTAACCCAGAGGTTGCCTGTTCAATTCTCACTCGGGTACAAAGCATTTTTTTTCTTTTAAGCATACCTCCCAGCTTATGCTGGACGTCGCCCATGAGGTATGCAATAAAGAATAAAAATCAACTAGCTCTCTATCCGTTGTACCAAAACAATTCTTTCCTATCTTTCTTCTCCTTCTAACTAGTGCCGTGCAACACCTGTTGCATTTAAAAGGCATATGCCTTACAGACACATAGTTAAAAGAACTGAGGAAATTAGAAATACCCAGTGCTGAATTGAAACTATATACTGAAACTGTAGAAGATCACTTTGAATTAAAATCATTAAAATCCACAGCAAATAGCTAGTCTTCTGCTAAGTTAAGCCAGTAGTTTAGAATACAGCCCGATAATTCCTAGATTCTACGGAAACGGCGGTAATAGTTGCATTTACTATACAAATCAATAACCATCGAACAGCTGACATTATTCTGCAAGAACATTATAGGGTTCCACAACATTATGTATATTGGTGTAAGTACAGAAAAAATTTCTGAAACTTTTGGGCTAGACAGCTCAAGCTTAATCAGACTTATGATGCCGAAGAAAAACATAAAACAAATTGTTTAGGAGTCTTGGCCAATCACTCTGTTATATGCCAACAAATTTTACAGGGTAGACATTTTCTTTAGGACTTATATAGTGCAACTTTCTATTTAACATTAGCTGCTGGAATTCAATTCCTAGTCAGCGAAAAAATGAAGTCTACCATCATCGGCTTTAACGCTATAAGCGAAAGGCTATGCACCCTTCGCGTGCGAGGCAAATTTACGAACATTAGCCTCATTAACGTTCACGGACCTACGGAGGAGTCCTCAGACGAAGAAAAAGAGACTTACTACGAACAAGTCGAGAGGACCCTCAATGCCTGTCCAAGGTATGACGTAAAAATCATCCTTGGGGATTTGAACGCAAAAATATATCGGGAGCCGGTATTCAGGCATTACGCAGGCACCCATAGTTTGCATGAGAACACTAATGACAATGGACTTCGAGTCTTAGAATTGGCAGCATCGAAAAACATGGTCGTTGCGAGTACCAGGTTCCCGCGAAAAGATATCTACAAAGCCACCTGGGTATCACCTGATGGAGTCACTCGTAACCAAATAGACCACGTGTTGATAGACCGTCGCCACTACTCGAACTTGATGACGGTACGAACGTACCGAGGCGCCAATATCGACTCGGATCACTATCTTGTTGGTATGGTCTTCCGAGGGCGGATTGCCTTGCGAAGACGTATTGCATCCGCCGATCAAGTTCGAATCAACACGGCTGCCCTGCGCAATGAAAATGCCAGTAACACCATTGGTAATGCGTTAGGACTCGCCCTAGAATCGCTTGATTTAGGGAGAGTAAGTCCTGGGGCCAGTATGCTGGGCGTAGATGAGAAGAGGACACGCCTTAAGAATACTGTCATTAGTACTGCCAACTCCATCTTAGGCAGCAGTCGTAGAAATCGGAACGACTGGTTTGATGATGAATGCAAGCTAGCGACTAAACGTAAGAATGTTGCGTACCGAGCAATGCAACAATCTCATAGAACGCGGGCACGCGAAGAAGAATATAAAGAGCTCGGAAGAATAGAAAAACGGCTTCACAGACAGAAAAAATCAGCCTGGGAGAAGAACTTAATCTGTGAAATAGAAAAAAGCCGAGAGCGAGGTCCGCACCAGGCGCGGAAGTACTACCAATCCGTCCGAAACATGACGCAGTACACACCACGCTGCACATACTGCAAGGACGGAGAGGGAAATCTGATCACCGATCCACAAAGCATACTGGAGCGATGGGAAGTGTACTTTAATGAATTGCTAAATGGTCAACTCACTGCAGAAGTGGAGGCTCCACTGCTTCAAGATGAATACCCTATGTTGCCGTCACCAAGCATAGAAGAGGTTGAGAAGGCTATAGACCGGCTAAAGAAAAACAAAGCCCCGGGAGCTGATGGTATACCAGCCGAATTATTTCAACACGGTGGGCCAGCTCTACGTCAGGCAATTCATGATATTATAGTGCACGTGTGGGAGCATGAAGAAATGCCAGAAGACTGGCGAAAAGGTATAATATGCCCCATACATAAGAAAGGAGATGTCACAACGTGCAGCAACTATAGAGGTATCACGTTGTTGAGTACCGCCTATAAGATACTCTCCTCTATACTACAAGACCGGATAACCCCATACGCTAAAACCATCATCGGACAATATCAGTGTGGTTTCATTCCAGGCAAATCAACAACTGATCAGATCTTTACCCTTAGGCAGGCGATGGAAAAATGTCTAGAATTTAACATCCCAACATACCACCTGTTTATAGACTTTAAGGCCGCCTATGATAGCATAGCCAGGGTAGAACTTTACAAAGCCATGAGAGAATTCGGCATCCCAAATAAATTGACACGACTATGTAGGTTGACCATGACCAACGTAACAAGCCAAGTAAAAATAGCCGGATTGCTATCCAGACCAATCAACATCTTTAATGGACTCCGCCAAGGGGATGGTTTGGCCTGCCTCCTCTTCAACCTGGCGTTGGAGAAAGCAATCCGTGACTCTGGCACGGCAACAAGAGGGACCATCGTCAACAGGTCCAGCCAGATACTGGCTTACGCAGACGACATCGACATCATCGGAAGAACCGAGCAAGCTGTACACGATTCCTTCATCCAGATCGAGCAGGCGGCACAAAATCTGGAGCTGCACATTAGTGAAGGTAAAACAAAGTACATGGTTGCGTCGAATGCGAGAGGAACAGTTGGTCAAACAATCAAGGTAGCGGAGCACGAATTTGAAGTGGTGCAATCCTTTAAATACCTTGGGTCAATAGTAGCAGCCGATAACAATATAGAAGAAGAAATACGCGGGCGGCTTCTCAAATCCAACAGAGCCTACTACAGTCTGTCAAAGCTCTTCAAATCCAGAAATCTCACCATAACTTCAAAACTACTGCTGTACAGGACCATGGTTCTGCCAGTACTCACATATGGATCCGAGACTTGGGTGCTTAGCAAAAGGCACTCTGACCTCTTAGCCGCGTTCGAGAGAAAAGTCTTAAGGAGAATTGTTGGCCCCATATGTGAGGAAGGACGATTCCGGAGACGGTACAATCATGAATTGTACGCAATCTACCTTGAAGCAGATATAGTGACAAAAATTAGGCTCGGTAGACTTCGGTGGGCAGGGCACCTAGCTCGCATGAGCGAAGAGGAACCTGCTCGGAAAGTTCTTTGTGGTACATTCTATGGCAGACGACAGCGTGGTAGACCATGCTTGCGCTGGAGAGATGGCGTAGACCAGGACGCCCGGAGCCTTGGGGTGCGCAACTGGATGGCGTCGGCTCGAGACCGGGATAGGTGGAGAGACTTGTTGAAGGAGGCCAGGACCGGACCCCGGTTGTCGAGCCGATGATGATGATGATGATGATGCTGGAATTCAATCGGAACTCTGGATTGGATGGTTCGGTATCACAAAGAATTTTCTATACATGTTTTTTTATTATTACAAAAACTTTGAATTCTAATAAAGATATATGTATCATTTCTGAGTTCAAGAATGCTCAAATAATCTTCTCAGTTCTTCTTTTTATAACTGGATATCCATTATTAACTGCATTGAATGCTTTTACTAGGAAATATTTGTCCACACTAAGTTTTCAATGTGTATTAAATATTTGACAATTATGAAATAATCCATTTAATTATTCCTGCAATGTTGTAGTCTCAGCATATTATCTTATATTAACTACCCTGGTGATGGGTTCCTTTAGTAAATAATTAAAATTTATTTCATTTTCTATTTGCTCTTTATATTGTACTAAAATCCAAATATCAAAACTACGCAATATTATTTTACAACGAAGACTCGTCCTTCAAGCAATGTAAGTATAATGAATGACCTTATCCGACGTGGTGGAGTTTTGACACTCTTACGAGGACCTTTTAAAAGAAAAGCTGCAACGCCACAACCAACAACTCCTACTTCAACAATCCGCAATCGAAATCGTTTCAACAAGCATAACATGCAACCGCGTTCTCAAAGTCTTGGATCTTTGTCGGTAATTACTGCAAATGATGAGTGTAAAACTAACCTTAGACTATCGGCCAGTGTGGAAGCTAATAATAATTATGACAGTGATGATATTGTTGTGTTTGATCCCCATCCCGAGTCGCCAAAACCTGTCTCAGCAGCGAGACATTGTTCAATGCTTTGTGTGATTGAAGAACCCCTTACTAATATTTATTCCGAGCTTGAAGTGAACGATAATCAGTTTGCTCCTGTTGTCCCTTCCAACACTAACCCAAATTCCTCCAGTCAGCAGAGTGTTCAAATTGAAATAAATCATATTACTGAAGAAGACCGTTCTTCTCCGACGCTGGAACCGTCAACGCCGTCCACTGATGAAGATGTCAAGGGTCAACCAGTTGTCAAAAACTCCATAGATGCTCATCTAGACAAGATTGACGAGATCAATCGATCATTAGACGATAAGCTTAAGCGATCACTGCCACACACCCGTTTTCTTCAAACAACAACACCTGAAAATCTTGATGCAATCGAACCAAGCCCTGTAGAACACAGAATTTCAGCTAATGAAATACAGGAATGCAGCTCAAAACGAACATCGTCATCGTCATCTGATACCCGACCGTCCATTAGTAGAAAACAGTCATCGACAACTCCCGTGGGGAAAAAACGCTCTATGTCATTTTCACACAAATCCATCAATACAATCTTGAATAACATCAAAGATTTTAAGTTCCCCCGAAGTCCTTTAACCAGAGGTCTTCGCAGTCATCCCTCCACTGAAGATCACGAAATCAATGAGATCCTCGAAGGAGTAACTGTGTTGAGCAAGAAACCTAGTTCAAATGAAGATACGCAAATAATTGAAACTTCAACTGATTGTTCGGAAAGCGAACCCCCTTCCAAGTCAAAAATAAATACGCCCAAAATAAAAAAGTCCAAAACTATTCGCAACACATTCCGGACGAAAATCATAAGCTTCCAAATGCGGCGAAATAAAACATGCAAGTCTTGCTCAAAGAAGCGGCGGATACATCCGAGTAAAAGTGTTTTCGACTTTGCAAAAGAGTTTAATTTGCCCAGTTGGAGTGAAGAATTTTGCGCTTGTCCTGAGGACAGCAATCATTCGCACACGGTTTCAACAGCGACTAATACAACAAATGATTTGATTGAAAGATCTGGCGAAGAATCCAATGACGATGACAAAGAAGATGTTTTGTCAATTAAGGATCATAAATATTGCGAACCAAGTGTTGCGGGTGTGAGTAATTTGAATGCATCGATTGTTAAAGAAAAATGATTTCCTTAAATCGCTAATTTATTGGCTGCTGCTGGCAAAATGCAATGCACCGGTTTTATCTATTTATCTATGCTTTGATTTTTTTTATTGTTGATTTGCATTGTTGTTGTTATTATTGTTTAATTTTTTTTCTAAAGTAGTTTTAACACCAATCAACAATGTTCGCACTTTGTTCTGAAACCTAGTTTTGTAAGCATGTTATTATTCTATGTTTTTTTTTTTTTAAGTTAAATTCATCGTATATTTTAAGTAATGATTTCACAAATCACATCTTTTTAATAGAAAGCAAGCTATTGCGATTTGCGAACAAGTTATGTAGCTCTCTTTTGTGTAGCTCCACTTTTAGAGGCGTAAGCGTAACACAAGGCTCAATACTATAACCACTTTTCTTTTTCTTTACAATCACTTATATAATATGGGTGAATATTTCAAAACATTTATATTTTGTGGCTTTTATAAAAGCAGTTTCACTTGTGACACTTAAAAAATATATATTGGTCGATACAAGTTTTCGTTGAATAATATTGTCAGTTCCGTGGAAAGTGTTTTTTCAATAAATATTCAAATTTGTCTATCCATCATCCATACATGTATTTTGATCGGCTTTAATACTATGAACCACTCCCAAATTGCTCGTAAACCTTTCGATGTCACTTCCGTGAGCTAGTTTCCATGTGGTCAGTTCCATGGTTTGGCATGGTAAAGGCTTTAAGGGCACGAAATTAACTCTTGTATTGAATAAAATTATTTAGAAGCTGGTAAAGGAAACATGGCTGCCGATATTGCTCTGTCATTTCCGCGACAGTAGTGTCATTTCCACATCAAGTTAAAGCTGTTCAAAATTTATGAAATGGCGACGCTTCTTTGAAATTTTTTTTTAAGTCTGATATCGATATTAATTAAAACCTGGCATTGCAAAATAAAAATTAGTTTTTCAAATTTCAATGAAATACTTAACGTTATGTCAATTTTGTCTGTGAAAAACAGAAAAAAACCAACGGCCTTTTTCAATACATGTTCGTGTAGAATTCAGGTGATGTTTCAATGAATGTTGGCAAAATGGACAGAGAAGGTTTTTAAATTGAAATTTATTCATTCCTAAACAACTTTTACAAAAGCAGACAAAGTTCGACCATGGGAGCACCTGAAAATATCCAAATAAAAATGGCGGATTGAAGGTTCTAAGCGTGTTATAATAGGCTGTAATTTTTACAGCCTATTTAAAACCCATACGAAGGTCATCACCCTGATTTTTGAGAGCCATTCGAACGATTAAAGCCAATGTGAGAAAAAGCGATACACACCGAAACCGGGTTAAAGTCAGAATGTAGGCCCATTGAAGGCCTATTCGCTAAAATTTATTTCAGCCAAATCGCCGGACATCACCCGATTTTAGAGAACCTTATTTACTATTATAGCCACAGTCCTACAGGCTGATACTAAACTTGATTTTGTCCTTGACTGGGAAAACAGTTACAGGGTGTATTTGCATTACGTCCAATAGCGCTAATAGGTATTGAATAGACCTACACGCTGACACTAATTTCTATTTATTTTATCGACACTTACGTCGACTTTTTGTTTGACTAGGTAAATAGTTATTGGGTATACATCGGTGTTAATCGTGATATTAAAATATATCAAAGTAAAGTTATTTTCTTATTTTTTCAAATGGCAATTATCCATATTTTTTGGGATACTGTACCCCTACTTATACTTATAAATGTGTGCTTCATGTAAAATTAAACTTTTATTTATGAAAAATTAAAAATTTCTTGTCGTGTTTAATGAACTTTATAACCATGAATAAAATGCAACCCCCCCCCCTCCCATGAGCAATTCCTGCACACGGACCTGGATAAGGTTAAGACATCTGTCGAGATGCGTCTTACTGCATCCTGTGAGTGTCGAATAATACACACGAAATTTATAAATGTAGATATTTATTTATAAAAGTATTTTTTTGAAAATATGTCCTCACATCCACAATTGTCCTTAAAATAAAATGAATTAAAATATTTAGCTATTCCCATTAAAAAATAATCTCCAGAGTTCTTGACCTTGGGAAAATTCAAACTACTCATACTCTCATTTTCCAAAAGAACATATCTTTTGACACTCAATTAACATATCCGTTAATTCTTAACTCAATTAGACAATATTTATCTGAGGTCATCGGTCAAAAAAAATCTCAATAAAAAACGACAAAAGAATACACAAAATAAATCTTCTAAACAACAAACGAAGAGGAAGTCCGATCTTACTATTCCTATAGTAAGTACCTATACAGCGCGGATTTATTAGTTTGAAAACAAAAATATTTAAATAAATCCATTGAGTAATATTTGAGAGCGGTTAGTCTTAAAAATAGAACTGATCTTTCTCTGAGCAAAAGTATTACCACCAGACATTTCCTTGGCCAACAACTAATCGAGACATCAGAGAGAAGCAGAATTTTCCGAATGGAAAACTGGCCTCGAGAACGCTTTGCTTTGGAGTTTATTTTTTTCCAATTAGTGTTAGTTCTCAAAAAATATTTCATTAATTTCTCGTTTCTGCACTCGAGTTTGTTATTTAATTTATCGAAATATATAGACAAGTGCATTTATCTGCTTGAAGGTGATGCTGTACGGAAGTTTAGAAAATAAAACTTAAATAATTTACTTGCGGACGTTAACGTCATTTACACAATATTCTATATTGAAACAAAAATAGATTTTGAATCAAGTAAAAAAAAAAACAGTCAGTTTTGTCGAGAAAAAGTGTTTTTTTTTTGTCGCTAATTCTCGTCATAATAATCATTATTTTTTGTTCGTGTTTGTTGTCTTTTTTTTCAGTGAATTGAAAGAGAATGTGAAAAAATATTCTTTTGTTACAAATAAATTCTTTAATTTAATATGAGTGCTTCCGGTGCCAGTAGTAGTAGTTCGTCGAATTTTAATTTGGCGCCCATACCACCGGCCAGAAAGAAAAGACCAAAATCAATGCTGATGGTTAGTATGACAAAATATTTACAGTTTTGTTTAAGAAATTAATACAATTTAATAAAGTGGCGAAACTCATGTAATTAATTCGATCGGATATATCTGCAAAAGATTGGTTTTGTCCTTGTGTGTGAACAACCGGCTTTAGTATTTTGTTTTTCTTAAAACTAAAGAGGTTAGGTAGTAAGGTCCGAAGCTCGATATACATTATTCAAGGTAGTGTATTCCAGTTGTTAAACTTATGTCAGTGCCGTTGTGGTTATTGTGTCGGAGTCTTAAAGATTTTGACTTTTCTTAATGTGATACTTGAGCTGCGGTGTGTTATAAACTCATGAAAATCAAATCTTCATAGCTGTGCCCAATGAGTAATTTAAAACTGCGTGAAATTTAATGCATCAAAGAATTATCTCCCAATAACCACCTCATTCTGAGGCCAACTGAATAGGGCTTTTCACGAAGCTATCTCTTTCTAAAACTTAAACGATACTTTGAGGAAAGCCATGTAGTTATATGGTTACGGCGATACATTTTTCTTGTTTGCCAATAAAGGTTTAGATTCGGAACTTTTTCACCTGAGTCACCGTCAATTTGCTTTTATACCTGTGGTACATTGTCCAACATTGTGACCCTCATATGAAAGTGCTGAACGAACTACTGCAGTGTAGAGCTTTTCTTTCGGTTTAGGATTATTTTTTCGGTTTCAGAATATGGCAGAGTTCTCACGTCACTTCAAACCCTACGCTTACGCGATGTTTGATTTCGTCAACACAATATGTTTTGTTGAACATAGATGCGAGGTATTTAAACTTTTCACACTTGAGAATCACTGTTCCATCCAAATAAATGTCCGGTGAATCAGAAAATGAGCTGCATTAGTATTACGTCACTTTGGCGCTTTTATCCATTTCCCTCCAAAACATTCAACCATGCATCAATGATAAGGCATTTGGTGCCCGCTCAGAAATTTGACGATACCGTGATCCATTATGTGTATATCCCAATGTCTCACATCTTTTTTCAGAACTCAGAGAGTATCCCTGAGCTTGCACAGGCAAAAGCTGCCGATAGATATAGTTGCCTAAAAGCTTGTACAATGAACAGGTTTGGAAAAAGCACTCCAATTATAATATTGAAAAACAATTTTTCCCATTAATGAAAAATATGCGTAGATAGATAACTGAATAAATTCACACTGCACGACTGCGAATTTTTCGTTATAATTCCATCTCATCACCGCAATTTACAATTAAGCATGTTTTTTTTTTTCAAATCACAAAAACTAGAAGCTTGGACTTTGTATGCACAATTTTACGTTCGTTAAACTAGCACCATTTTATAATTGAATCATATGATAAATTTCAACTATAAATTTCTAATTTACCATGCCATTCTTTACAGATGTCCCTCTCATCCAATCGTCCACTTTACGAAGAAGAGTGGTTTCATGGTGTCCTGCCTCGTGAAGAAGTAGTTCGCCTGCTCAACAATGACGGTGATTTTCTTGTACGCGAGACTATCCGAAATGAAGAAAGTCAAATTGTTCTCAGTGTCTGCTGGAATGGACATAAACATTTTATTGTTCAAACAACTATCGATGGACATTTCCGGTTCGAAGGACCACCTTTTCCAAGTATACAGGAACTCATTATGCATCAATATCAGTCCGAATTACCAGTGACAGTTAAATCGGGAGCAATTCTAAGACGACCAATATGTCGAGAACGCTGGGAGCTGAGCAATGATGATGTTGTGTTGCTAGAGAAAATTGGCCGGGTATATAAATACATACTAGAATTTTATTGCAAATGTACTAAATGAATCTTTTACTTTTTTTGTTTTAGGGAAATTTCGGAGATGTTTACAAAGCAAAACTCAAGTCTACAAAGCAGGACGTTGCTGTTAAAACCTGCCGCATGACTTTACCAGATGAACAGAAGAGGAAATTCCTTCAAGAGGGTCGTATCCTTAAGCAGTACGACCACCCAAATATCGTTAAGTTAATAGGAATCTGCGTACAAAAGCAACCCATAATGATTGTGATGGAGTTGGTGCCAGGTGGATCACTGTTGAATTTTCTACGAAAGAATTCAAACTCTTTAACGACTAGACAGTTGATGGGAATGTGTCGCGATGCTGCAGCAGGTACAAAAAACAAACATTAATTTCATGAAAACCATTTATTTCATATTGGTTACTTTTTTGTTAAAAGGTATGAGATATCTGGAATCAAAGAACTGCATTCATCGAGATCTGGCAGCTAGGAACTGTCTTATTGACTTAGAGAACTCGGTTAAAATTTCCGATTTTGGAATGTCGAGAGAAGAAGAAGAGTATATTGGTAAAATATTTATTTTTCTATCTGTCAAATTTAAAAGTATCTTTGCTATAATTGTATTTTTTGTTTTTAGTTTCGGATGGCATGAAACAAATTCCAGTAAAATGGACTGCTCCGGAGGCTTTGAACTTCGGAAAATATACTTGTTTATGTGATGTTTGGTCGTATGGTATATTGATGTGGGAAATATTTTCGAAAGGCGATACACCTTATTCGGGAATGAGCAATTCCAGGGCTAGGGAGCGCATTGATACTGGTAAGTTGATTACTCATGGTGTTTACAAAAGATGGGGTTTTGTCGATGTAAATATGAGATACCGGATAATACGGGATACAAAATACTACACATATATGTGCACTTTTTCAATTTTTTTCAATGCCAATTCTGAACCGTCACAGGGCGCACAAAAAAGTTAACTTGATCGCATTCTTTTTATACATGAACGCAGCCTTATTTTTTAGAATTCCCTATTCCCCATCCTTACGGGAAAATAGGTACACAGTGAATAAGCTATTATATGCGTCCCCTATTATACTATTCTTGCAACAAAAAAGGACCAAAAAAGGGAAATTTATTTATTTACGGTTGCTTCCAATTCCAAGATAATCAAACATATATTAATAAGAAAAAATACGTATTTTGCTTCTTAATAAAATAAAGATGGCATTTTTTCGAGGGTTTATTTAGTAGGTAGTTACATTTTATTTAATAAATTCATTCAAAAAAGCATTCTTATCATTAAAATGATTAAAATATGTAACTTGTATGCAATATTTGCGTTAGTTCAATTTTGAGAGCAACTATTTTGGCACTATTCAACCTCCCCAACACATAAAAGCTTATTATGCCTCTATTACACCACCAAAAGTTTTATAAATAAGATTTTTGCTTACCGAGGCATAATAAGGACTATGCATTCGCTGTTACCTAAATGCTATAAAGCTGTATATGTATAACAAGTAGAGCTAGCGACCGAATTACCGACATTATTTTGGCGAGTCTGATTTTTTATTCAGTAATTGCTTCAGTGTGTCTCACCAATAAATGACAATTATAGTAACCGGAAATAGCCGGAAAACAAATATACAGCCTTTAATATTATAAAATACGTCTACTCTTACTTATATATCATATTATGATAAGTTAACAGACAATCAACGACCTCCCTCACAAATGTTTACCTACTTACTTCTCAAGTTATTTTTGCAGGAAGACTCGGACTTTCAACCTTGAGATGGAAATTCGATCAGTTTTGAAATTATCGATATTTTTGAAGTTTTCAAGTTCATAACAATTCTGTGTTATTTGAGATTATAATGATAGTTTTTTTTTTTCTAGTACTAAAATTGAAGAACGACACTGCTATTTAGACGTTAAAACAGGAGAGTGACATGAGCTCAAAAAAATTCTTCAAAATGTATTCTGAGAATCACACTCTTTGAAGAATTTTTTGAGCAAGAAAAAATACTGCGATCTGCACAATTTTGTGTTGGCATATGTTTATGTAGATTTCGATGAGATTTATGTTTATAAGAAAAAATCAGAATGAATGAAGGCACAGCTTCTTCTTCTTCTTCTTCTGTAACTGTAGTATAACTGTAACTGTTTTTTTTTTCAGCTGACTATCTTTTGAACTGTTGCACGGATTTTGACAAAATTTAATATTCAAAAAGTCCCGCTAAGACTGATTAATACTGCAAACAAAATTTTTGATATTTGATTTGTATGTATTGTACACTTTGTAGACGTCCAAAGTGGTTTTGTAGACTTGATTCTTGTAAGCCTAGTACTACCGGCTGTCTAGAAATCTGCATCACAGCGAATTCTTTTATTTTAATAGGCTATAATTCTACCTCTGCCAAATCTATTATTCACCGCGTTCTTATAAACAATTTGTGTTTTCTGTTTTCCCTGACCAACCCAAACTCTGACCCACTTGTGAATTTGTGATTTGCTTAGCAATAACATCAACCTTATTGACCCACTCGCTTGTTTGTGTCTACCTTTGCAATAAATTTTAAGTGAATTTTTCAATTGTCCACAACAAATACGTATTGAAATGGAAACTTGTTTCGCTAATTGTATCGACAAAAAAAGTGATGAGCTAGTGAAATGCAAAGGGCTGTGTGGTAAATCTTTTCACCCACTCTGCATTGGTCTAAGTAGAAGGTCAACTGCTTGTTTGAAAGATTATCTATTGCATTTTTCATTTTACTGTGATGAATGTAAAGAAATTTCTCTTTCACATGTTTTACTTGCCATCAAATGCCATAGCGACCTTACTAACTCTATATTAGCTAATAACAATCAATTTCATAAAAGCGTCATGAGTCAGTTGGTGAAAATTGATGACTTTTCAAAAGCGTGTTGTGGGTGCCTGTTGTAAAGGAATATTAAAAATTAAATATTTTTTTTACTGAATAATTTTTCCAATCGAAAAAACAATCAATAATTCAAATGTTCAATCTTCACAGTTGTTGTTGTTAGGCAATAGGCCAAGATTATAAGGAAAAGCGACAAGGCACTGTCTCAGAATACTCTGGTGACAAGTGGGAGTTTTGAGTGGAGGTGCTAGTAAGGATAATGAATAAAAGAAACAATAATAAAATATTACCGATTATATCTATAGCAATAATAAAAATAATAATAATAATAATATTATTATTGCCTCAGCCAACTCCTTATTGCCCTTATGTTAATGGACCCTTAGAAAAAAAAAGAGATGCGCGAGCACTATGGATTCGATTCTCGATAAATTTTGACAGATTGAAAAACAAAATCAATCTTACATACCAGTAAACAAGTATTTGTAACACATGCCGTAAAACTAATACCTTAGCAAGATAAATTATTATGATAATAGAAGTAAATGAGAATAGAGGTAAAATCAGACGATGAAACAGTAAAAACGGGAAAATAGTACAATTGGGTTCAAGTTCAGAATCTGCAGATAAGATGTAGCTTAGAAAGTCCTCGGAGCGAATCGAACTCGAACGTCACATATTGCGGCTCAGTCAATGGCCCAATTATTTGTTTTGTTTTTATTCACGAGTTGACAAAAGTAATAAAACCTACCATGTTTTTAACATCAGAGTAAACGATTTAAGTTATTAGAGGGTGTTTTACTTATTAAATTCAAATTTACATATTCATTAGAAAAGTGATGAAAATGGACTTCTCATGGTCAAACTATTAGGGCTATTCATGATTAATTTTAAATATTCTTTAAACCTATATAAAGGTGAGTGCCCGAAAAAAGAAATTTATGTTATAAGCGCTAAATTAGTGATTTTTGGTTAGATGAATCTCTTCTGTATTGGCGGCCATGGACGGCCGCTGAGGGTCCTGGCCGCCAAGAATTTTTATAATTCACCTAAGCGGCGGTGGCGTTTCAATTATAAAACTATCGCAACGCAGGCCCGAACATTATTTTATAACGCCCAAAAGCTACTAATACATGGTAGATGTTTTCAAGATAGCGAAATGCGTCCTCCAGCTCTAAGCATCTCCACAAGAGGCGCTCCGTGGACACGTCGATGTTTTGTTTGGCAATTTTACAGCCTCATGCCGAGGCCACGTGAGTTTATTTATCCAACAATAAAACAACATACATATAAAACAAAACAAAAATATAATTTTTAATATTAATCTTACATAGGTAAATACTTTTATGTGTTAATATTTATTTAGTACTTAGTCTATGAGTCATCTTTCTTTTGTAATATTATCTTTCACTTTCCGCCTATTTTTCATGAAGATTATAAATAGTTGGTAAGGTGCTTTATGCTAAGCAATATTGCTAATTTTATCTGTAAACGTGTAATCCGTTGATTACATTGGCAGATATTTAAATTTTCTTAGTTTAATTGTTATGGTAAAGTCGAATCAATAAAAAAAAAAATAGTAACGTAACTATACAAAAAAAAAAAACCCAAATAGTTAGTAACTTTATTTTTGTGCGTTAAGATTAAATTTAAAATTTGTTTGTAAGTGATATTAATGTTTTCGTGTCTGTTTAGATACCCCTATACGTTTTTTTTGACGTTTTGATGTAAGCCTGTTGGTTCACCTAAACTGAGCTCAAGTTAGGTAGGATTTAGGTATCTGTAATTTTTGTTTGTAAAAGTACTAGAAAGAGTACAAGTTTTTATGAGTTTGTTCTTGCGGAAACATGATATATTACATTGTCATTTGAGATAATTGGTGAAATTGTTAATTTTTTTTGATTATTAGTTAAATGTATGAAATTCGAAATTGTTTTGGGTTAATTAATGGAATATTGTTGACTTAAGCAATTAGAAATAAAATTCCCCATTTGCAATGTGATTTTGACCGTTATTCTTATTTGTTTAGTTTTTGTGGACAGTTTAAAGCAAAATTTTGTTGGTGCATAATTATGGTGAGTTAACGACGGTGGTGGACATGGTGTGACCAGTTAAGAATATGTCCTATACGTGGGGAAATCTAAATAGGCCACTGGATTTCCAGGTTGGGTGGGATATGGCCAGCTGCATGTCATCCGCAGCCCCCCTAGGTGTGATAAAGTCCGTCCGCAGTCTCTTTTTTTTGAAAGTTATATTTCTTTCCAACGGCCTGATATATGTGTTGTTGCTGGTGAGGTTTAGTTTCGGGGACAAGATCCCATCCCGTCCGGCGAGCTTAGCTGAGCATCGCAAGCAGGCCAAGTCCCTGAACTAGACATTCCTAACCCTTTTCTGCCCCATCCTTCTATTACCTTATCTTTTACTTCTTCTATAGCTATTCCTCTCGCTCTCTCTCTCTACTCCTTCACCTCCTTTTGCCATGCAACAAGCGTTCGAAGAACTTAACAATACAATTGAGTGCGTGAAAAATCGGTGCTTAACGAAATTCAACTCCATGGAAAAAAACTCGCCCCGTTAACGTAATTAGTTACAAACAATAAGAATGACGATATAATTAAACGTTTGGAATTTTTTAAAAATAATTTGAAATCATCGTTTAACTCTTATATCACTACCAACTCTATGAAAACAATGGAATCTTTAAATTCTATTCGTAGTGACCTTGATTGTCATCTTCAATCAACATCTAAAGTAACTACACCTGGTCTCCATCAACCCCTTGCCCTTCTAGAAGACGCCGCCGCGAGTGTTATTAATTTAATGAGCAGTGAAATGCTTGAAACTCGAATAAGCATTGGCCATCTAACCGAAGAAATTAAATATGCATCAAGTAAAATTGATGGGATGCCAAGACAACTGCAACATACACCCGTTATGTTCGAGACTTCGCTACTGGAAGAATTATTGGACTCACCGCCACATGCTCGTATTCCCTTACCTGCTATTTCCTCCGGACTACCTAATGATGTCGACTCTTCTGGTCGTGGAGTTTTACTAGCCAGACATAATCGCATCGACTCAATGCTCTTTAAGACATCTCACAATACCTTTTTTGAATACGTCTGTGTTAAATCTAAACTATGTAAAATTACCATTTTCACAATCTGCTGTTATATCAGACCATCACAGCCTATACAATCTTATCAGCTTGCAGTAGATGCTTTTGATTCCATTTTTGAAGCAGCTGATCCTTCCGATATTGTTATAGTCGTAGGAGATTTCAATTTTCCAAATCTTCAATGGGTTCTTTCTGATGAGGAATCTTATTATACAGCTCTCAATCCCTCTTCAGATAAAGAAATCCTCTTTACCGACTGCTTAATAGACTCAGAACTTTTCCAATTAAGTGGCGTTAAAAATAATTTAGGACGTCAGCTTGACCTTGTGTTTTCTTCTGACGCAGACAATTGTGTCGTTACTGCAAGTAACCATCTCCTTTCTAAATTAGATGCCTACCACCCTCCCCTTTTCCTCACATTCTCTTATAATTTTCCCCATAATTCAACCCTGACTGAGAACCTTTGTCTTTCAATTTTCGTAAAGCTAATATCCGTAAACTTAACAACTTATTAGCCTCCGTTGATTTCGACAGCATCGCTCAAAACCCAAATATAGAATTTGCTGTATCTAATTTTTACTTTAGCGTGTTTAGCTGTCTTTCTCAATCTGTCCCTGTTATTCGCCATAAGAACACCTCTTCATCCCCCCCGTGGTACAATAGTGAGCTACGGTCTTTAAGAAATAAAAGAAACAAACTTTGGCAAATTTACCTTACTTCGCGTTCTGGTTTCGACTTTACTAACTATCTGAATACCAGAACAATTTTTTCAGAACTTTGTGATTCTCTTTACAACGAATACCTCAATCAAATGCAATCTAACATAATGACTGACCCTAAAACATTTTTTCATTTTATTAATGCCAAACGTAAATCTGATAGCTACCCTTCTACCTTAACATTTTTGAATACAAGTTCAGATGATTCTAAAATAATTGCTAACTTGTTCGCCCAGTTTTTCAGTCAGTCTTTTTCAACGAGCACCTTAAAGCCCGATTCAGAATATTTCTCTTATCTAAGCAAATGCACGCAAACATCCTTAACCTCTATTATAATTTCGTCGGAAACTGTCGAAGCTAAAATTAATAATCTGAAAGAGGATTATTCTGCGGGTCCAGATGGGATTCCTGCTATAATACTTAAACAATGTTGCTCTTATTTTGTTAAGCCCCTGACAGCCTTATTTCAGCTTTCAATTTCACAAGGAATTTTTCCTTCTCTCTGGAAAAATTCGTTTATAGTCCCTATTCATAAAAAAGGCCCGAAGAAAGAAATCTCCAACTACCGTCCAATCGCCAAACTCTCCTGTATTCCGAAGCTTTTCGAAAGCCTTATATACGATACAATGCTGTTTCATTGTAAACAACTTGTATCGCCTAAACAACATGGTTTTCTGAAAGGCAAATCGAAGATGGCAATGAAGTTGATGTAATTGCAACTGATCTTAGCAAGGCCTTTGATAAAATTTCTCATTCTTTAATCCTTTTCAAGCTTAATGCTCTAGGCTTTCAACCAATATTTATAGCATGTATCCAATCTTACTTAAAAGACCGCAAGTACAAAGTTATCTTCAGATCTTCTGAATCGGATTCAATTCTAGCCACCTCTGGTGTCCCGCAAGGCAGCCATCTCGGTCCACTAATATTTATTTTAACCATCAACGATGTCGACTTCGTCATAAACGACTCTTTGATATCTATTTACGCAGACGACAAGAAAATCTATAGGCGTATTTCCTCCCCTTCTGACTCCTGTCTTCTCCAAAATGATCTTAATCGGTTTTCAACTTGGTGTCTGAAAAATTTTCTCGAACTGAATGTGAGCAAGTGCCAAGCAATAACCTTTTCACGAAGGCGTATTCCTGTCCCTCCCAGAACGTATTTTATCAACAATTTACCCGTCTCCCCAGTTGATTCCCTACGTGATCTCGGAGTTATCTGTGACAAGGAATTGAATTTTCGATCTCACTTAGACTCCTCTATAAACAGAGCTAACTCCGCGCTTGGTTTTGTAAAACGTTGGTCATAAGAATTCTCCGATCCATTATGTAACTAAAACTCTCTATGTTACATTTGTAAGGCCCCTTCTTGAATATGCTAGCCAAGTCTGGTCACCCTACTACATCTCTCACTCCCGTCGTATTGAAGCTGTTCAACGAAGATATCTACGTTTTGCACTCCGTGGCCTTGATTGGTCAAATCGATACAACCTCCCTCCCTACGTAAACCGCCTAAGGCTAATTGATATGCAAACATTTGAAAAACGTCGTCAAGTGGCTGACATTGTCTTTATTCAACAGCTATTAGCCGGAAATATCGGTTGCCCCGCGCTCCTCCAAAAAATCTCCCTCCAAAAAATCTCCCTCCAGACCAATCCCAATAATCTTCGTTCAGTACCACTTTTCAAAATAAACTTTCATCGCACTAGCTATGGAAGTAACGAACCCATGACCCGCATGCTACGGTTAACCAATACCATGCAAAGCTTTTTCGACTTCCACCAAAGCAAAGATTCCTTAAAAACCTCCCTCTATAGAACCTCCAACCCTACCTAGCTTTCTTTAGATTTAAGAATTTTTAGACTTAAGTTATTATTGTTAGTTTCTAAGTGTTTGCTTGTATTAAGCTAATAAAGTTAAACAAACAACTTTAGACGGGAGGGGGTCCTATCCCCTTCCTTCTGTGGTGTTTGTTGCTAAATAAATATTAACGCTTATTCGATTCGTATAAGTTCTATAGCGACTTATTCATCTCGTCATTTTTACTTCGCGACTTTTCATTTGGATTCAACTAGCAAAATTATCACTTCGCCAAACTATTTTAACGCATTTTTATGTCCTTTTCGACCAGCAATTTGTTGTTTAGCTAATAAGTGTATGAACTCAATGCTAATATGCAAATGCAAAATGACACATATTGTATTTATGTAGGTAATTGTTTCGCAGACGCGGAATAGGTTAAATTTAGTCCGAGAAATGTGTGTTTTTTATATAAAATAATATAAAATAAGTGTGAATGGTAAGTAAAACCACGAGCCTTCGGCTGGTTAGAAAATTACTGATTGTGTTTTTTTAGAAAAAAGAAATTAAAATATGAGACGACTTAAATTGGCGCAAAATTTATTAACATCTAATAAATCGCAAAAAACATAAAATGCGAAACAATGATAAGAGGGGGTAAAATTGGCACGACAAGAAACTCGAAATAATTTTTTGACTGGATAAACAATATATTCGCCTTTAGAATTATTTAGGAATAATATGGGACTTTAGTTTGTTAGCCTTTTAAAAACTTAAAGCGTTCGATGCTTTAAAAGTATGCAATTTTCAGAGTTAACAACCCAGTAAATATTTGAATTTGTTTGAAGAAACTGGGCATAAGATTTATGGATTGGTTGTAAGAAAAAAAATGCACTAGGTGAAAAAAAAATATTTTACTATTTTTCTTTAACAAAAAAGAGTTTATTAATTTATACTTCCATGTTTCAATTTATAGGTTTTCGGATGCCAGCTCCTGAAAATACACCACCAGAGATGTATCGTCTGATGCTAAAATGTTGGGCTGCTGAAGCTGAATCTCGTCCGCATTTTGACGAAATCTTTAATGTCGTTGATGCACTGATTATTCGATATGATAACACTAGCAATTAATCTTATTTATGCTTTGTCACACTGTGTCTTAATTTATTTATAAACATTTTATTAAATACCGTCTGTCAACAATGAATGAATCCATTATTATACATTTAGATAATCATAAATTGAAAAAAAAAATGTTAAATTCACACGACTGCGACAGATCGACTGGCATAATTTCTTTAATTTGTTTTATTTTTGATAGATTGTCATAAGAAACACGGTAATGACAACTAGTGACGAACAAATTAAAGAAATTGTGATAATGTGGCATTTGTGTTGATCAAACATCAATCTTAAGACTTAAGATATTTATTGTAACAACGAATTACATTAAGTATACAAATAATTGATCATGTAAATGTTTTAATGTACTATGTTTTTAATTTAATACAAATATAGTCACAATTCCTTTCATTTGTGAACCATTTACTGTCATTTTTGAATGTATAGTGATTAGAAATAAAAGAAATAATTACATGTTTAAAGCCATCTTAATGCAGCTTAATTCTAGAAAATGCATTCAAATTTTTGTCATTTGTTATGCATTCTACGGACGAAGCACGATAATGGCATGCAAATGAAGAATATAGTGACAATTTTTCAGTCGTATAAACAAAGCTTATAGGGATGTTTTAATGTTACTAGCATACAAATATCAAATTATTTGATTGGAAAATACTTTGCTGAAAATATAACTCGATGTGCCAAAAATCATATTTTCTTTACTTCATGATGCTCCGATTTTATTGAAAATGTTTTGGATTTTTTTTTTTAATTAATACATTTCTTATTACTTCTTACTATATATTTTCTTCTTATATACATTTTCAATTGTTTGTTTTATTTTAACGAAACAAATACATACATACATACATATATTTAATTGATATATGTAATTATTATTTGCCGTAAAATTAAAATATTTAGTAGTAAATAATTTTAAATCTATTATATTTAATTAAGAATCTGAAAATGATGTAAAAATGAATTTAAACTAAGCCTGTTTATTGTTATTTTAAGTTCATAACATTTTATGTCACCCTCACGTATAGAGTATTATTTATTAAGTCAAATTTATTTTTAATAAATATTATATAAAAAAATATTATAAGAATTTAGAAGTCCAACGAATAAACTTGTATTTCTTGCAATGCTTGAATGTGTATTTCTTAAAAAAAAAGAAAAAAATTATAAGCTTGAAATATAAGATTGATTTTTTAACTAGTCTTGTAAGAAATGTACATTATTATTTTTTAATATTCAAATAAATAATCAACAAATATATTTTATGAGTGAATTTATTATTTTGATGACTACCTACTAGATTTTAGGTTCATGATTTCCTAGAAATATGAGAAAAAACATTTCTAAGATTGATCCTCTGAAGACATTAATAGCGTTTTCATTTGGTGGTTCGGAATAAATAAGAAGAACTGTCCGCGGTTCCAGACACCAAATGATAGACTGATACAATTAAATTGGTACAGGAAAATTAAAAGTAAACAATTAAAAATGCATTTTATAACTTTCAGGCAGTAATTTAGCAGCGAAAATAGGAATGAAACACAAAAATCTGCATATTTACTTCTTCAAAGTTATTAGAATTATTTGTAAGAATTTTCTTATTAATTTATATAATGAAGTTCATTGCGTATTTTGTATTCAATAATGTGAATTAAAGTTTATTTTACTACTTTTTCCACCATCAAAAACAAGTGTTTTTTAACGCAAACAAATAATCGATCAGCATCGAATCGGCAACAACTGTAAATAATCAGCATCGCAAAAAAGCATCTGCCGCAGAATCACTGCACAAATAGTTGGCGTTTCTGAATTTACAATCCTGGAAAAAAACAAATGCATTGACACCAGCATTCAGTTGGCCTCAGGCATGAAACAATCCTTAACCGGGGAACTTGCTCAAAATTGTCTGAGGTCAACCCGCCGAACCCCACAAGCAAATCAGTAGGTGAATTATAGAAATAGGAAAGTCGTGATCCCATTCGAGATCATAGCATCGTCGCAATTGGCGAAGAAGAAGAAGAAGAAGAGGCGGAACTGGGGCCCAACTATGTAACTCGATTCTACTTTTGATTCTATTCGCAAATAATTTCCGATTCTACTTTCAACTGGCACTATGTATAAAATGAGAATCGAATAAAAAAGTCCCAAAAATATCTCACAATATTTCCGATTTTCGAACGAGTCTCGCATTCTATTGACAGATTGAAAAAGGAGTCAATAAACATTTTTTTTTGTGAAACATTTTAAATTAAATCAAGTTTTTGAATGAAAATATAAACTTAAGTTGTTAAGTTTTATCATATTTTTTCCAATGGGAAGTAAATTGGAACAAGAAAAAACGCTATAAATGCAATACATTGTACTTTGTACAAAACACGGAGGTAGGTATAATGGTGCTTATCGCAAAAAGAATTATTAAAAATGCAAGTACTAAAACGATTACAGAGTGAAATGTTTTATTTTCAGTTTTGCAATAAAAATAGCGCTTTTAGAAGATGAATTTATGTGTTGATCCTTGAATTTTTTTTGTAAAAATCGGTGCATTTCGTCATTGTGTTGGCCAAGAACATTGAATTGAGAAGCTTTTGTGTTCGCACTTTTAAGTGAGTCCTTACGTTGAAAATGTATTATTGATTAGTTAAAAACAGTTAAATAAATATTTACAATTACAAAAAATATGTTTTCATGCATATTGTATGCTTTCGTTTAATTTTAAAGGA
The DNA here is from genome assembly GCA_951217065.1 of Baccha elongata. Classification (NCBI taxonomy): domain Eukaryota; kingdom Metazoa; phylum Arthropoda; class Insecta; order Diptera; family Syrphidae; genus Baccha; species Baccha elongata. Next base: position 80,681,323 of record OX578273.1, on the reverse strand, counting down.
TTGCTCGCAAACACATTTGCATGCGAACAATATTATGCGAATTCGAATGGTTTTGACATCTACTTTCGAGTTAGGTAGTTCCAAATTTGCGAAAGGAAATTTTTTCATTCGACTTTCATTTATTAGAGCGTTCTTATAGAATTACAGAGTTCGGATTTTGCGAATTCGATTATTTTAATTGTAGAATCGAGTTACATAGTTGGGCCCCTGTTCTTCTGAGTGACAAGCAAATGGTTTTAGAAGGATTATGGATGCTTCCGACCGCTTCTGGGCAACCAACCGAAAGTGCGACATAACAAACGTTAAGCTTAGTGTACACGATTGGTAGATCTTACAATATTGTAAGACCTGACAATGTCTGACAATTATCTACCAATGAGCTAACAATTAATTGCCAGTGTACACGGTTGGTAGAAAATCTACCAATCTCTTACAATTTATTGTCAGAAGTTGGCTGACAATTTATTGTAGTACAATTGGCTGGATATCTACCAATAAATTGTAAGAGATTGGTAGATCTACTACCAATCGTGTACACACAATGAATAATTGTCAGCTCTGTAGTGCACAGATTCGCCCATTTGCCCTTGCATTCATGTATGGTTATATTAAATGAATCTGCGACTTCTTGCCATAAAATTACTTTTGGCAATTTGTAGTCTGGACATCCAGCATCCCACAGAATGCGTCGCACTTCAATTTCCTGAATTATTTTTAAGGTTGTGTCATGTGACCACTATCTTTCAACCTTCTTTCGGTATTCGGTAGCATTTTTGCTTCCTTACTTTTAATGCAGGTGGATGAAGGGGCGACTGCACATTTTTTGGCAAAAAAGGGTGAACTTTTGCATTTTCTACTTCCAATTCCGGGTTTTGCATGTTTTTTTCTATTAAATAGTAATTTTATACAATTAACTGCTAGACAAAATTAATTTTAAAGAATACTCACCTCATAAACAACAAACCAACTTTCAAATTAACTGCAAATTGTCTTACAATGACAAAATTGGCAGATGTTCAAAAAAGTGCATCTGACAATTTTTTAATTGTCAGAAACGTCATATAAGAAAAATATTGGTAGGTCTGACAATAAATTGTGTGTGTACACGGTTGTCAAACATCTTACAATTTATCGTCTTACAATTAATTGTCAGATAAATTTTCTGACAATTAATTGTAAGAGTACACGATTGTCAGGTAGCGTACACACGATTGTCAGAAACCTTACAATTAATTGTCAGACAATGATCTTACAATTAATTGTCAGACACATTTTCTGACAATTAATTGTAAGATTACACGGTTGTTCGACATTGTAAGCATGTTTTTCACTGACAGATCTGACAATATTGTAAGATCTACCAATCGTGTACACTTAGCTTTATTCTTTATAAGATTTTTGAAAATGATTCGTTGCTCCAGTAAGGCACCAATTAAATTTCATTAAGAGAAAAAACCTTTTAAAAAAACATTTCAACCTTTCATATTTAAAAGACATTTTTTTTTCGTTTAATAACTAGAAACATATTTATTGAATGTATTTTTTTTCCATTTCTTTTTCAAAAACAGTCTTCTTAATTGTAATATTAACTATTATCTAATATAAATTAATAAATAGGAACATAAAAGTAAAAAGGGTCATTAGGGATCACAGCAAAACTTAGGGTTATTCCAGTGCTTAATCTACTTCTTCTACAGTTGGACCACTGTAGCTGCCTCCGCCAAATCCACCGGCTTGTTGACCACAGTTTGCTGATTGCGCTCCTCCCGCTCCGGCTGCACTGTGAATCTTGGTCATAATTGGACTGCATATCCTTGTAGCTTCCTCCATCTTGTGTTCAAACTCATCCTTCTCTGCTGTGGTGTTATCGTCCAACCACTTGATTGTTTCACTGCAGCATTTTAAAGCCGTATCTCTGTCTGTCTGATCAAGTTTGCTGCCAGCCTGTTCCACTGCTTGTTTAACATTAAAGACATATCCTTCTAGGCTGTTTCGTGCAGCGATGCGCTGACGGTGTTTCTCATCTTCTTCCTGGTACTTTTCCGCTTCGTTTACCATTCTGTCTATATCAGCTTGTGATAGTCGACCTTTGTCGTTTTTGATGGTGATGTTCTTGACTGCACCGGAACCCATCTCCTTTGCAGCGACATTCAGGATTCCATTCGCGTCCAAGTCAAAAGTCACATCGATTTGTGGAACACCTCGTGGTGCTGGTGGAATACCAGTCAAGTTGAAAGTACCCAAAAGATTGTTATCTTTGGTGAGTGCTCGCTCTCCTTCGAATACCTGAATGGTAACTGCTGGCTGGTTATCGGCATAAGTGGTAAAAGTCTTTGACTGCTTGCAAGGAATTCTTGAATTTCGTTCAATTAACTTCGTCATTACACCTCCGGCTGTTTCAATGCCCAGTGACAGAGGAGCTACATCGACTAGCAGCACATCCTGGATTTCGCTACTCTTATCACCGCTGAGAATAGCTGCTTGGATGGCTGCTCCATAGGCAACTGCTTCATCAGGATTAATTGAGAGATTAAGTGGTTTTCCGTTAAAGAATGTTTGTAACAGGTTCTGCACTTTTGGGATCCTCGTAGAACCTCCAACTAAGACGATATCATGAATTTGACTCTTATCCATTTTTGCATCTTTCAAAGCTTTTTCCACAGGCTCCAGAGTTGAACGGAACAGATCAGAACACAGTTCCTCAAAACGGGCTCGACTTATCTTTGTGTAGTAGTCAATTCCCTCGTACAAAGCATCAATTTCAAGTGAGGCCTCAGTGCTAGATGAGAGTGTCCGTTTGGCTCTTTCAGCCGCTGTTCTCAATCTTCGAAGAGCTCGTGGGTTTGATTTTAGATCCTTCTTGTACTTGCGTTTGAACTCTTCTGAAAAGTGATTCACCAATCGATTATCAAAGTCCTCACCTCCTAAGTGTGTATCTCCAGCTGTGGACCTCACTTCAAATAGGGAGCCTTCATCGATTGTTAGTATAGACACATCGAAGGTTCCTCCTCCCAAGTCGAAAATGAGCACATTCCGTTCACCAGAGAGATTTTTGTCTAGGCCGTAGGCCAATGCTGCTGCTGTTGGTTCATTGATGATTCGGAGCACGTTGAGTCCAGCGATTGCTCCAGCGTCTTTGGTTGCCTGGCGTTGGGAGTCATTGAAGTAAGCTGGAACTGTGATAACCGCATCTCTAATGGTCTGCCCTAAGTAAGCCTCAGCTGTTTCCTTCATCTTCGTCAAAACCATTGAGCTGACCTCTTCTGGAGCGAATTTCTTTTGTTCTCCTTTGAACTCGACGCTAATTTTGGGTTTGCCACAGTCACTTACAACTTTGAATGGCCAATGCTTCATATCATCTTGGATTTTCTGGTCTTCAAACTTTCGTCCAATCAACCTCTTAGCGTCAAATACCGTGTTACTGGGATTCATGGCAACCTGGTTCTTGGCGGCATCACCAATCAGTCGTTCTGAATCTGTAAAAGCCACATAGCTGGGTGTTGTTCGGTTGCCTTGGTCGTTTGCTATAATTTCTACCTTGCCATGTTGGAAGACTCCAACGCAAGAGTAGGTTGTTCCCAAATCAATACCGATTGCTGGCATTTTATTTTCACTTTCAAACACGCACTTTTTTCAATTATCAAAAATTTAAACTTCAAATAGGTATGTTTTGTATGGTAGCACAATTTAAATAATAATTTCTTTTGATAGTTTTTCTGTACTTCACAGATGATAACGTTTTACTTTGCTTCTTGCTTGTTTAATTTAAACTGAAGCTGAAGAGAATCAAATCGTCTATTTATATGATTTTCCACGATAAGAGAAATTTCTCGAATCATGTTCGAGATGTTTCTAGAAAACTTAAGAAGACATAAGCAAAAAGAGTATTAAATTAATAATGATAATATTTACTCTCTTTAAGAAGAGAACAGTTCTCTCTTTTTTAAAGAATGAGCGGTAGAAGTTTTTTCTTTCCCCTCTTTGAGAAAGAACGAAATTGAAACAAAATAAACAAATGACAGAAACGAATGAGAACCAGAAAAATACCAGATTATTGAATGAAACCAAATGTCTGAGGGGAAGAGTGACAATTGATACTCTTCTCTTGACCAAACCAAACGGTGACTTTCGTTTTCTCTTCCTTGAGAGAAAGTATAGAAACTTCCACGACCATGAGTCATGAGCATAAAGTTCATGGCCGCCAGCCGCCACACATTTTTCAAATTAAAAAGAGAAATAAATTGGGTTGTTTTTTTTTTTTGTTTTGAAGTTGTTTGTGTATTATATTGAAATGACCTACCCTACTGTCGGTCGTCCAATCCAAGTACTGTTTCAGTAGGTGTAGGTGTAGCCTAGTAGCTTGTGGCAGTTGTTGAAGGTATAGTGCGTTTCAATTGAAAACGCACTATAATGAGATTTTCGTGGGTGAATGTGAAATGAATGAGAAGAAATAAGCGTAGAAAGTGGTTGAAGTTTCTAGATATTTCTTAGAATTCATGAAAATTAGTCTCTGTAGCTTTTGTTTTAAAATGTTATATACAGTTAGGTGCAATGTTGTTTTATGACCTTATTTGGGTACCAGCAGTAAGAATGTTCCATATGGCTGGACAGGGCCAGTAGAGGGCGCGCTTACCTAAACGAAATATATGTATGTATATATATAAATATCTTACCCTCCACGGTGAGAAGGACAGGTATGTATAGGTTTAAAGTGAAACAACAAACTTACAGCCCAGTTGATCAGGTATTTTTCGGCCTTTTTCTGAACTCAGCTTATCATTCCTAATCTCTTCATCCTAGTGGAATGTTCACTTCAGCCATCTTTAATTACCTACATCAAATTTGTGACGATTTGACGATTTTTGGTTGAGCTCTGTAGGTAAAATAGCTGCCGAGATACAACCGTAGAAAAATATGCAATTTCTTACAAAACAACATTTTCGTTTGACATGTTTGACATTTGCATGTTAAAAAAGTAAGAAAATCTTGACGTTTGCTCCCCCTCTTGCTATTGGTATTTGGGCATTTTCTCGCGAACTATTATACCAACAGATATATTTATGTACTCAAAAAGGTGGTTACAAGCTGATACCTACCAATCTATGGATTCAGAACAGTTCTTCTTTGGTATATTGGCGTGCAAACTTGTTAAGTTTATCAAGGTGTACTGTACTGCATACTCTCTACCGATGGATTACGACCTTGTCGTGGTGGTAGGGCTTAAACTGTTCATTATTCCACGGAATCAATGATGTCTTGATCAGTGAACTAAGTGTAATCCGAGTGAACATCTCATCCTAGGACGTTCACCCTTAAGTTTGGTGAAGAACCAGAACATACTTGAATGTTTATTTGTAAACATCTTCAGTGTTATGTCCATGTTCTATTGGTAACCTATCCCAGGAATGACTCGGTAACGGCCTTATCAGGCAAAAATAGTTAGGACAGGGGAATCACGAAAGTGTCCTCGACGATTACTCATTTAAACATTTGAAAGTTAGCTTTCACAACATGAGTGTTTTGTTGGTGACACTGGACTAGTGCCATGTGTTTGTAGCAAATAAGCAGCTCGGTCTTTGTAGCTCAAGGAGCCCACCCGAAAAGTCGGTAGATAACTATCCCAGAACATAAACTGGGTAACGAGCGTTACTACCGTCAAATATTGAGCAAGTGAAGTGGAATTGACGGAAGTTGAGATGTGGAACTTGAGTTTGGTTCCAGCTCAAAACATGCTTGAGCTACATCTCCAGGGTAGGCAATCCCTGTGGCTTTGTGGAGTAAAGTCAGAATGTCAAAGTTTTGCAGTTGTGAGTATTTCCTCAACTAAACGACGTTTTAGGTTTAACGTACATACAATAAGCTTAGCATGGGTGTTGGGAGCCCTAGAGTTTGTTCGAGAGGAATGTCCTTTATGGAATTTAATCATGATCATTCTCTACCCAACATTGGGCTGGCTTCTTGTGGGAGCTTCGTGCTGGCTGTGGTTATCCAAAGCGGAAACGCATGGCATTTCAATGCAAGAGATGTAGGTCGGTCTCGCTCCTTAACAAGGGTCGTGGACATACCCACATGTTCACAGAATACTACTTCGGTAGTTATACTTCAGGACGTTGGTTGACGTCCAAATTAACCCTCACTACGATCTTCTAAACTAAACAGCGTTTCGTAATTTGCAAGATGTTGGTTTCGCTGTGGGTTCGCCCACCGTGGGGTTAAGGCTTAATGGCTAGTTACCCACGTAAAGCTTGTCTACAATCTGTACTGCATACTTTTAATTTAGTAGCTTTATTTTATTTTATTTGTTGTAATGAACATTTCTAAAATAATAATGTTTTTTAATCTAGAATAAATGTTCAAAAACATAACAGTCATTTATATGAAAAATCTCAACAAGAACGTGTGCTTCATGTTAAATCGAGGTGCACAACAGAACCACGTTCCTTATTATGTATATCGTTTATGCTTGATTCAGGGTCCAGAGATCATCTTACTAAAGAAAGGAATCTATTTGCAACAATTCAAGTTTTGAAAACCACAATCAAAATGAATGTGGCTAAAAATGAGGAAGATCGTTCCTAAAGAAATTGGAGTGATCTGTGGATACACTATTGAAGGTAGGATCATTAGCCTTCTAGATCTAGAATAAATGTTCAAAAACATATAACATATATGTAGGGTGTTGAAGTTGATGATTTGACAGATTGCCAACGAACATGAAAAGATGGAACACAAGGCAGAGAGCGATTTGTACAGAACAGCTAATAGTTATTCAAAGTCATTGATAACTCGTTCTGTAACAGATGCAGTTTATCAAAAGGTAAGGGACAAGAAAACGGCATTTGAACTGCATTCTATGTATTTAAACTTGTCAAAATTGCTACGAGTCGTTTTGAAAAAATTTGGAAAAACAAAAACTGTTAAATGGGAGAAATTAGAAATTGGTTAAACCAAAATTAGAGTTGCTCCTTCTGGAAATCTGTATATGTCTTTTTAATACATTTTTACTTGCTCTATAGGTACTATACAGGGTGTCCAGCTATTCAACGTCAAGCGGGCACTGGTTGATAGGGTAGGTTATGCCTGTATTGGAAAAAGAAAGAAAAAATTCCATCTCGCTTGGTTACGTAATAATTGCAATTTTAAGAAAAATAGTGAAAATCGATACCCTAGACCACATTTTTATTTATTGTGGTCACAAATTTTCAAATTTTACCGTTTTTTTTACGTAATCCTTAATAACCATGCTACTGATCCCATAATCACAAATTTGAAAATAAATATTGTAAGTTGCGTAAGAAAAATAATGTTAGACTGAGTCAATGTTCAAACTAATTTTGTAAGCTAACTTTAACAGTTCATATTTTAAAAAAAATGCACTATACTACCCACGGCAAGTTATTTTAAAAATTGGCGCGTTTAATCAAGATTTCAAAATGGTGCAACACTTGCTACTTCATACTGCCATTAACATGTTACCAACATTTAAATCATTTTCGAGCATATTTTTTTTGTTTGTTTTTTTCTTTTTTTTTAAAAGACACCATGTATATATAAGGCAAGTCTTGGATTCGTGCAAAAAAAAAAGTTTTGAGATAACAATCAAATATGACATTACGATGATAGAGAAGACGAAAAAAGTGGGTCCGGCAATTGTGTCTATCTGTCTGTCAGTCTGTCTGTATAAACACTAACATCCTAAACGGGTGTACCGATTTACTTCAAATTTGGTAGGTATGGTTTTTAGGGTAATACGCCCAGAACTTTTTTTGTAGGTCATTGCAAGTCTAAAAATAACGGTACCTGCCATATAACGGTAATACAACGATTTTAACTAAACTTCACACTTGTAATAAAGTAATGAAGGTGTACCTTAAAATAAAAACCAAACTTTCAAGAAAGTTCGTTTAACGGTATCTGCCATATAACGGTATTTTGAAATTTCTATCTTGATAACGGCTGAACCGATTTAAATAAAATTCAATTATGAAATTGTCCTAGCTATTTTAAATAACATGGCACAGTTCTTTTTTTTTTTAATGTTTTTGTTAGTTTAATATTTCAAAAACCAGTTGACGGATTTTTATGAAATTTAGTTTTAAAGTTTATTAAATTAAGTTTAAAAAACCTGCATACTCACTTTTTCTTACAGAAAAGTTCTCAAAAATTTGAAAAAATCGATTTTTTCGAAAACCGGTTTTTTCGTAAGCTTATATTTAGTAAAGAAAATTTTCTGTATACTTTGGCTTTTTGAAAAGCCAGAAAACTACTCTTTTATTTAATTTTTAAATTAAGTTTGAGTGAACAGTTTCAAAAATATTAATTTTCAAACTCAAAATTTTGAAAAAAAATTTAAAAAAAAAATGTTAATCTATTTTTTTTCAAAATTTTATGTAATTACATAAAATTTTGAAAAAAAATAGATTAACATTTTTTTTTTAAATTTTTTTTCAAAATTTTGAGTTTGAAAATTAATATTTTTGAAACTGTTCACTCAAACTTAATTTAAAAATTAAATAAAAGAGTAGTTTTCTGGCTTTTCAAAAAGGTATAACAAGTTTTTGTATCATTCACCGTTGTTTTTAAATAATTTTTTTTCTGATTTAAGTCAATTTTTTAGAAAATTGACCAATCACCCTGTATATAAAATGTTTTTTTTATAATACAAATTCTATATACCTACATTGATTTTGGTTTGAATTTTTGTAAAATATGGATTTAGATCTTTTAAAGAAATTTCATACTATTTTTTAGTATATTCCGTTTGTACTTCAAACCCTTAGGTAACTTGTCACAAGAGCAAGTTTATGCGACCAAGTCATGCCCTTGATTTTTATTGTATTATATTTAAAAAATTGCATGTGTTTGAACGGTTGTATCTGGGCAGAAGCGTTGTTTCGGAAGAAAACAATCTAGTGGCTTTTCTTGATGCCTCAACGTACATTTCCAAAAAGATTTTTAATTCAACTCATTTTACTCTCTCAATACCGTAATTATTGGTTTCATGTGAAAAGAAAAAATTGAGGTTTTAATCAAACCTGACATAACGATGAAAGAGAAGCAGAAGCAGGGCCCGTATTATTAGGTACGTATTACGAAGCGAACATACAAAATAACGAAAGTAAAGGATACGATTGTCACAACAAAAGCGATGACACAGAACGAATATGAATCCACGAAAATATTGCCAGATAAAAAAGAGAAATACTATTTTTTGAAAGTGCATCTAACTTCACGTCGTTGAATAGATGGCAAAAATTGATCAAAATAAATAAAGGTTTGAGTGTGAAATTATATTATATTATCCTATAAAATAATAAAATGTTTATTTATTACCACTTTTCGGATTGTGAATATTGTTCCAAGGGGCGTAGATGGAGAATTAACAATTAATTCAATTAGGAAAACTTGGAGAAATGGATAATGAATAATGAGAAAATCAAATAGTTGTTTTTTGCAATTCCGGAATTCGTTTATTAATAAATGTGCAAGTGCGTTTATTAACTTGAACGATAATCGTTTTTCGTAGTCGCATTTAAACGAGAACGGGGTTTTTTTAACGACGTAATTGTAATACGTGCCCAGAAGCATGATAGAGAAGTCAGTTTGTGCAGATTTTTGTCTGTGCAGATTTTTTTCAAGTTCCTACTTCCTATAAATAATGGTAATAAATAACTTCCTATTTTCGTGAAATCCGGAACTGCCCTTCTTAGTAACAAGCGAACGTTTTTAGAAGGATTCTGGATGCTTCCGGCCGCTTCTGAGCAACCAATCGACTATGACAACAAACCTTATTGTTGGTAAGAATTTTCAAAATGATTCGCCGCTCCATTATGAACATCAAGTAAACCTCATTAAGAGAAGAAAGATTTTACAGAAACATTTAAATTTTTCGTACTTAAAAGACATATTTTTGTTTATTAACTAGAAACATATTTATTGAATGTATTTTTTTTTCATTCCTTGTTTAGAAACAGTCTTCTTAATTGTAATATTAACTATTAAATATAAATTAATAAATAGGAACATAAAAGTGAGTAGGATCACAGCAAAACTTAGGGATATTCCAGTGCTTAATCTACTTCTTCTACAGTTGGACCACTGTAGCTACCTCCACCAAATCCACCTGCTTGTTGACCACAGTTTGCTGATTGCGCTCCTGCCGCTCCGGCTGCACTGTGAATCTTGGTCATAATTGGACTGCATATCCTCGTAGCTTCCTCCATCTTGTGTTCAAACTCATCCTTCTCTGCTGTGGTGTTATCGTCCAACCACTTGATTGTTTCACTGCAGCATTTTAAAGCCGTATCTCTGTCTGTCTGATCAAGTTTGCTGCCAGCCTGTTCCACTGCTTGTTTAACATTAAAGACATATCCTTCTAGGCTGTTTCGTGCGGCAATACGCTGACGGTGTTTCTCATCTTCTTCCTGGTACTTTTCCGCTTCGTTTACCATTCTGTCTATATCAGCTTGTGATAGTCGACCTTTGTCGTTTTTGATGGTGATGTTCTTGACGGCACCGGAACCCATCTCCTTTGCAGCGACATTCAGGATTCCATTCGCGTCCAAGTCAAAAGTCACATCGATTTGTGGAACACCTCGTGGTGCTGGTGGAATACCAGTCAAGTTGAAAGTACCCAAAAGATTGTTATCTTTGGTGAGTGCTCGCTCTCCTTCGAATACCTGAATGGTAACTGCTGGCTGGTTATCGGCATAAGTGGTAAAAGTCTTTGACTGCTTGCAAGGAATTCTTGAATTTCGTTCAATTAACTTCGTCATTACACCTCCGGCTGTTTCAATGCCCAGTGACAGAGGAGCTACATCGACTAGCAGCACATCCTGGATTTCGCTACTCTTATCACCGCTGAGAATAGCTGCTTGGATGGCTGCTCCATAGGCAACTGCTTCATCAGGATTAATTGAGAGATTAAGTGGTTTTCCGTTAAAGAATGTTTGTAACAGGTTCTGCACTTTTGGGATCCTCGTAGAACCTCCAACTAAGACGATATCATGAATTTGACTCTTATCCATTTTTGCATCTTTCAAAGCTTTTTCCACAGGCTCCAGAGTTGAACGGAACAGATCAGAACACAGTTCCTCAAAACGGGCTCGACTTATCTTTGTGTAGTAGTCAATTCCCTCGTACAAAGCATCAATTTCAAGTGAGGCCTCAGTGCTAGATGAGAGTGTCCGTTTGGCTCTTTCAGCCGCTGTTCTCAATCGTCGAAGAGCTCGTGGGTTTGATTTTAGATCCTTCTTGTACTTGCGTTTGAACTCTTCTGAAAAGTGATTCACCAATCGATTATCAAAGTCCTCACCTCCTAAGTGTGTATCTCCAGCTGTGGACCTCACTTCAAATAGGGAGCCTTCATCGATTGTTAGTATAGACACATCGAAGGTTCCTCCTCCCAAGTCGAAAATGAGCACATTCCGTTCACCAGAGAGATTTTTGTCTAGGCCGTAGGCCAATGCTGCTGCTGTTGGTTCATTGATGATTCGGAGCACGTTGAGTCCAGCGATTGCTCCAGCGTCTTTGGTTGCCTGGCGTTGGGAGTCATTGAAGTAAGCTGGAACTGTGATAACCGCATCTCTAATGGTCTGCCCTAAGTAAGCCTCAGCTGTTTCCTTCATCTTCGTCAAAACCATTGAGCTGACCTCTTCTGGAGCGAATTTCTTTTGTTCTCCTTTGAACTCGACGCTAATTTTGGGTTTGCCACAGTCACTTACAACTTTGAATGGCCAATGCTTCATATCATCTTGGATTTTCTGGTCTTCAAACTTTCGTCCAATCAACCTCTTAGCGTCAAATACCGTGTTACTGGGATTCATGGCAACCTGGTTCTTGGCGGCATCACCAATCAGTCGTTCTGAATCTGTAAAAGCCACATAGCTGGGTGTTGTTCGGTTGCCTTGGTCGTTTGCTATAATTTCTACCTTGCCATGTTGGAAGACTCCAACGCAAGAGTAGGTTGTTCCCAAATCAATACCGATTGCTGGCATTTTATTTTCACTTTCAAACACGCACTTTTTTCAATTATCAAAAATTTAAACTTCAAATAGGTATGTTTTGTATGGTAGCACAATTTAAATAATAATTTCTTTTGATAGTTTTTCTGTACTTCACAGATGATAACGTTTTACTTTGCTTCTTGCTTGTTTAATTTAAACTGAAGCTGAAGAGAATCAAATCGTCTATTTATATGATTTTCCACGATAAGAGAAATTTCTCGAATCATTTTCGAGATGTTTCTAGAAAACTTAAGAAGACATTAGCAAAACGAGTATTAAATTAATGATAATATTTACTCTCTTTAAGAAGAGAACAGTTTTCTCTTTTTTAAAGAAAGAGCGATAGAAGTTATTTCTTTCCCCTCTTTGAAAAGAACGGGAGAAATTGAAACAAATACGTGAAACGAAACGAAAGACGAGAGTAACATTAACATTAGTATACTAAACAAAACACTCTCTATAACTACCGAGACTTACTACTGTACTGTACTGACAGAGAAGAGGAGAGCACAAACAAGCCAATTTTGAATTAACTTAAGACTCTTCTCTTTACCAAACAATGACTTTTGTTTTATTTTGCTTGAGATAAAAATACAAAATCTAGAAACCTAAAGAACAAAATTAATTCTATTCTAGTCTATACGACAACGTCTACGGACTACCGTCTACGTATTTGTGTACCCTACAATTCTATATTGTTTCAAATTGAAAGAAGAGAAATAAATTGGTTTGTTTTGAATATATTGTATATGATATTATAATGACCTACCCTACTGCCGCCAAAGTACATACCCTCCCTATCATGTAATAGCTGTTGTGTATTGTAGACTGTAGCTGTAGTTGACGGTACTGTGCTGAGATTTTTGTGTGTAAAATAAATCAGGAGAAAGAGGAGTAGGTACCTAGAGAGAAAGAAGTTTCTAGATATTTTTTAAGCGGCCAATACACTTAGGTAGGTACCTATACATAGTCTAAGAGCTAGCCACGTAAAATCCTTTGCAAATTATAGAGCAACGAAATCAGTCTTATTAGGTAGCCATCATACCTACTATCACTATTAACTAATCCGCTCGCCTGACAGCCTTAAGGTTCTGGGTGTAGGAGTGGGTGGGCAACAAAGGGACTGAAAACAATGAAAGCAATCTAATTTATAGATGTCTGAATCTGAATTTGGTGTGGTATTAAAGCTAATTATGTATTTGATTTGAAGATAACATTGCCAGGTATTTTGGCTTCTGGAAAAATACTCCAGGCTACGTGCAAGTTTCGCAAAAAAGGTAAAAAATCATCTTATTTAGGTATACCATTGTACATACAATTCTATAGTATTTTCATGCTGAATAATCACCAATGTATAAAAATTTCTATAGTCCAATCATGAAGCAGCGTCATCTAAAGAAATTTGTGAACCGCACATTTGGAGGTTCTAACATTTTCTTACAGTGTCTATTCTGTTACCCTAACAATAGTCGTCAACAAAACAAATTAACAATATTTAATGTAATTTGTTGGCTCTAAAATCCATATTTCCTTGACAAGATCACAAGAGTCGTAAACAAAACAAAAATCATACATATATGTTTACGACTGTTGTCAGGGTAACAGCATTGTATATAGAAATTTATATACAATGGTAACAGAATAGACAACTAGTAAATGCACGAACCTAAAAATGTGTTATTCACAAGTTTCTTAAGATGGCGATGATTATTCAGCATGAAAATACTACAGAAATGTATATACAAAATAAGATGATTTTTTACATTTTTTGCGAATCTTGCACGTCGCAAAGTGGTTTATTTCTATGGACGAAGTGGAAAAAATTCTATAAAAACTAAACGGGTGGACCGAACTTGTTGAAATTTGATATGTCAGTTCAGTAGATAAAGTTCTCATCAGGGCACAAAAATTTTGTATCTAACTTAAAAACTACGCATACCTACTTACCAACTATTTGTGCTGAAACACTTTTTACTTACATCAAGTTATGCATTCGTACAAGAAAAAGCTTTGAGATAAAAAATCAAACATGACATTATTATGATGGAAAAGACGAAAAAAGCGGGTCCGGAAATTCTGTCTGGCTGATTGTCTGTCTGTCTGTCTATCTATATGTTCGTATCGACACCTACAGCTTTAACGGTAGGGCCGATTTTCTTAAACTTGGTAAAGCGTATCTTTTGAGTTATGCCCAGACGTTTATTTCTTTTTTGATCTAAGGTCTTAAAATAACGGTACTTACCATTATAAGCGTTACTGACAACAATAAATTATTGTTTTAAGTGACCTTTATGTTCATCAATATGAAAAAGATTAGTGGGCTATAGGTCAAAAGACAGTTCTTAGATTCATTGCGACGTTTCGAACGTGTATATGTTCATCATCAGGCCTTTATTAAATAAATTTAAGAAATAAATTTAATAAAATAGGTAAAACCATAAATAAGCTTACAACAATATAAACAAAAATGTGCCAAACAAACTTACGACAATTATTAAGGACATAAAGAATGCAAATTTCATCACATCTTACACTTTTCGAAAATTTCGAAATCTTTTTGTATTTTAAACTCGAAAAGTGTAAGATGTGAGGAAATTTGCATTCTTTATGTCCTTAATAATTGTTGTAAGTTTGTTTGGCACATTTTTGTTTATATTGTTGTAAGCTTATTTATGGTTTTACCTATTTTATTAAACTTATTTTTTAAATTTATTTAATAAAGGCCTGATGATGAACATACATGTTAGAAACGTATTGGTAGAGATTTTTAATAAACGGTAAATGTAATATTGAAGCTAAATATATAGTTAATAAAATAAAACTCTTTTGTTTAATTAAAAGCGGTCCTCATGCAAAAAAAAATACAAGTGAAAACTACTGAAAAAATCATTTAAATTCCGCAAATATAGAAACGGTAACGGTATTATGAATCGGAGTGATATAAAAATACAATATGAAGTGTTTTTCTTATTTATATATATGCAGCATCGAAAAATCATATTGAATTTGCTGTGCAAATACTTTCAAATTTGGGTTTTTTTCCACTTTGAAAGCACTGTGCGTCGCCTGGCACTACTTTTTCAGAAGCCAAAATACCTGGCAATAGGGAGTTTTACCATCTTGTCAAAAAATATGACAGCTCACACTATGCCGAAGACAGATTGAAATATGTATCGCGCTTTTTTCTGTCTAAATCAAGATCTTGCAGAAAACAATTTGGAAATAATTTTTAAATGCGGTATTCTTTTTTGTGTAAAATTTGTGATTTCCGTGGCTTAAAAATTTATTTTAATTAGCAAAACCAACAAATACATCTGTATATACATATAAAAGTGGCCGAAATAGTGACAAAAACATTATTAACATTAAAAACTATTCAACACAAAAACATTGTTAAGGTTGTTACTAATTTCCACTCTCCGTAATGATGATCCAGGCCTAGAAAGGTTTTTCATTTAGGTGCTGGGAATGCAAAACCTGAATACATACAAAAAAACTGATAAACGCAATTTGACTATTTATTTATAGAAAACTTCAGTACCTACCTTCCCCAACACACTGTACACATTGGCTCGTGTGACGAAAGTTCCAGCCATTTCCTTTAGCCATCCTGCGTCGAAGAGTCCTTCAGCTTTGCAAACACTGTTGCTGTTTTTGTTCTCCTTTCCCGTGCAGTTTGACTTATTTGAAAGTAAATACCTGTGGGTAATATAAGATGTTACATTTTTTGGAAATATCTACCTTTCATACGAAAACAGGTATGGATCTCTTCCAATATTTTAAATTTTCGATAAATATCGAATTTTGCTACATGGATCTAAGGATCTAGCATATTGGGAGAGTTCCATACTGTTGTATCTTTTTCCAATTTAATTGTTTCCAACAATTGATAATTTAGTTTTATTCCTTTAGTTTTTTCTTCCAATATAAGTGGAAAGACAAATTCTCTCAATGTTTATATTTATTTCTTAAAATTACTACACAATTTTCACAATTTTCGCGCACAAATCTTTAAAATTCCCACTTTTGTTTTCAATCAATTTGTCAACAATGATAAAAAAAAATTAGCTGTTCGGCATACTGCTGTTTTTGACAATTCTGTGAGAATGAGAAAGAGATATATCGTTGTTACCTAAAAAGCCCTATGTTATATTCAAATCAAATAGGTACATAATTAGCTTTAATACCACACCAAATTCAGATTCAGACATCTATAAATTAGATTGATTTCATTGTTTTCAGCCCCTTTGTTGCCCACCCACTCCTACACCCAGAACCTTAAGGCTGTCAGGCGAGCGGATTAGTTAATAGTGATAGTAGGTATGATGGCTACCTAATAAGACTGATTTCGTTGCTCTATAAATTGCAAAGGATTTTACGTGGCTAGCTCTTAGACTATGTATAGGTACCTACCTAAGTGTATTGGCCGCTTAAAAAATATCTAGAAACTTCTTTCTCTCTAGGTACCTACTCCTCTTTCTCCTGATTTATTTTACACACAAAAATCTCAGCACAGTACCGTCAACTACAGCTACAGTCTACAGTACAGAACAGCTATTACATGAAGGGAGGGTATATACTTGGGCGGCAGTAGGGTAGGTCATTATAATATCATATACAATATATTCAAAACAAACCAATTTATTTCTCTTCTTTCAATTTGAAACATTATAGAATTGTAGGGTACACAAAAAATACGTAGACGGTAGTCCGTAGACGTTTAGTCGTATAGATTAGAATAGAATTAATTTTGTTCTTTAGGTTTCTAGATTTTGTATTTTTATCTCAAGCAAAATAAAACAAAAGTCATTGTTTGGTAAAGAGAAGAGTCTTAAGTTAATTCAAAATTGGCTTGTTTGTGCTCTCCTCTTCTCTGTCAGTACAGTACAGTAGTAAGTCTCGGTAGTTATAGAGAGTGTTTTGTTTAGTATACTAATGTTAATGTTACTCTCGTCTTTCGTTTCGTTTCACGTATTTGTTTCAATTTCTCCCGTTCTTTTCAAAGAGGGGAATGAAATAACTTCTATCGCTCTTTCTTTAAAAAAGAGAAAACTGTTCTCTTCTTAAAGAGAGTAAATATTATCATTAATTTAATACTCGTTTTGCTAATGTCTTCTTAAGTTTTCTAGAAACATCTCGAAAATGATTCGAGAAATTTCTCTTATCGTGGAAAATCATATAAATAGACTATTTGATTCTCTTCAGCTTCAGTTTGAATTAAACAAGCAAGAAGCAAAGTAAAACGTTATCATCTGTGAAGTACAGAAAAACTATCAAAAGAAATTATTATTTAAATTGTGCTACCATACAAAACATACCTATTTGAAGTTTAAATTTTTGATAATTGAAAAAAGTGCGTGTTTGAAAGTGAAAATAAAATGCCAGCAATCGGTATTGATTTGGGAACAACCTACTCTTGCGTTGGAGTCTTCCAACATGGCAAGGTAGAAATTATAGCAAACGACCAAGGCAACCGAACAACACCCAGCTATGTGGCTTTTACAGATTCAGAACGACTGATTGGTGATGCCGCCAAGAACCAGGTTGCCATGAATCCCAGTAACACGGTATTTGACGCTAAGAGGTTGATTGGACGAAAGTTTGAAGACCAGAAAATCCAAGATGATATGAAGCATTGGCCATTCAAAGTTGTAAGTGACTGTGGCAAACCCAAAATTAGCGTCGAGTTCAAAGGAGAACAAAAGAAATTCGCTCCAGAAGAGGTCAGCTCAATGGTTTTGACGAAGATGAAGGAAACAGCTGAGGCTTACTTAGGGCAGACCATTAGAGATGCGGTTATCACAGTTCCAGCTTACTTCAATGACTCCCAACGCCAGGCAACCAAAGACGCTGGAGCAATCGCTGGACTCAACGTGCTCCGAATCATCAATGAACCAACAGCAGCAGCATTGGCCTACGGCCTAGACAAAAATCTCTCTGGTGAACGGAATGTGCTCATTTTCGACTTGGGAGGAGGAACCTTCGATGTGTCTATACTAACAATCGATGAAGGCTCCCTATTTGAAGTGAGGTCCACAGCTGGAGATACACACTTAGGAGGTGAGGACTTTGATAATCGATTGGTGAATCACTTTTCAGAAGAGTTCAAACGCAAGTACAAGAAGGATCTAAAATCAAACCCACGAGCTCTTCGACGATTGAGAACAGCGGCTGAAAGAGCCAAACGGACACTCTCATCTAGCACTGAGGCCTCACTTGAAATTGATGCTTTGTACGAGGGAATTGACTACTACACAAAGATAAGTCGAGCCCGTTTTGAGGAACTGTGTTCTGATCTGTTCCGTTCAACTCTGGAGCCTGTGGAAAAAGCTTTGAAAGATGCAAAAATGGATAAGAGTCAAATTCATGATATCGTCTTAGTCGGAGGTTCTACGAGGATCCCAAAAGTGCAGAACCTGTTACAAACATTCTTTAACGGAAAACCACTTAATCTCTCAATTAATCCTGATGAAGCAGTTGCCTATGGAGCAGCCATCCAAGCAGCTATTCTCAGCGGTGATAAGAGTAGCGAAATCCAGGATGTGCTGCTAGTCGATGTAGCTCCTCTGTCACTGGGCATTGAAACAGCCGGAGGTGTAATGACGAAGTTAATTGAACGAAATTCAAGAATTCCTTGCAAGCAGTCAAAGACTTTTACCACTTATGCCGATAACCAGCCAGCAGTTACCATTCAGGTATTCGAAGGAGAGCGAGCACTCACCAAAGATAACAATCTTTTGGGTACTTTCAACTTGACTGGTATTCCACCAGCACCACGAGGTGTTCCAAAAATCGATGTGACTTTTGACTTGGACGCGAATGGAATCCTGAATGTCGCTGCAAAGGAGATGGGTTCCGGTGCAGTCAAGAACATCACCATCAAAAACGACAAAGGTCGACTATCACAAGCTGATATAGACAGAATGGTAAACGAAGCGGAAAAGTACCAGGAAGAAGATGAGAAACACCGTCAGCGTATTGCCGCACGAAACAGCCTAGAAGGATATGTCTTTAATGTTAAACAAGCAGTGGAACAGGCTGGCAGCAAACTTGATCAGACAGACAGAGATACGGCTTTAAAATGCTGCAGTGAAACAATCAAGTGGTTGGACGATAACACCACAGCAGAGAAGGATGAGTTTGAACACAAGATGGAGGAAGCTACAAGGATATGCAGTCCAATTATGACCAAGATTCACAGTGCAGCCGGAGCGGCAGGAGCGCAATCAGCAAACTGTGGTCAACAAGCCGGTGGATTTGGTGGAGGCAGCTACAGTGGTCCAACTGTAGAAGAAGTAGACTAAGCACTGGAGTATCCTTAAGTTTAACTGTGATCCCTTTTTCATGTTGTATTCCTAGTTTGTAATTTATATTAATTTACTGTTAATATATAATTAAGAATATTGTTTTTTAAACAAGGACTGAAAAAACAAATAGACTAAATAAATATCTACATAGTTGTCAATAAAACAAAAAATGTCTTTATATATTCTTCGAAATCTTTTCTTCTCTTAATTCTCAGGTGGGCTTACATCAGACATTAAAGCAGTTAAAGAAGGTGTAAATAATTATTTCGTTCGATTCAAACAATTTTTTTCGAGTAAAAGCTAAAACCAACTTGTATTCATTGAATAGCCCACATACGCCACAGTGCACATACTGGCAAAGTCGACTTTTGCACATGTTTGGTCTGTCTACCCTGCATAGGACATACATACTCAATATTTTATGCTGATATATCGATTTTATCGATATATCGACGGGAAAATTCAGAAATTCATCACTGAATTTCATAATGCAGTTCTCCACGTTTATGTATTCAATAACTTCATACTTTCTCCAATATCAAAAGGAAGTATTTTTTAAACCATTCGCATTGATAACAACTGTAAAAAGAAGCATCGCAAAAAAGCATTGATACCCTATGTTTTCTATATTAATTTTCGGATGGAAAAACATGTACATTATACATATATTGTATGTTCCTAAAATCGAAGTAATTTTTTTTTCTAGGATCCTTCGCCATCTAGATAACAATCAATATATTCAGTTTAAGTATTTTATTTAAGCATAGTCGTTTATGAGTAACGGGCGGATATCGGAGTCATTTTGCCAAATAACATAAACCAAATAACAATAGCGCTAAAAAAAGCATTGAAATAAGGCCCGTCGCGTCCTAATTCTAGAAATGACCCAATAATGCATTGCAAACTGATTAATGCAATGACATGCAGATAGCAGACGAGTATTCAAACCTTGTATAAATTATTTAAATAATAAACCTTACAAAATATAGGTCCTTTTATTGCCAACTAATTCAGTATAGATTTTCACAAGCACTTATGCTTACATATACAATTTAATCAGCTCGTCACTTACAGCAGATGGTGTTAGAATTCCCAAGTCAGTGAATAAAAGAGTGATATACGCTGGCGGTGTGTAATCGACAAGAGGATGACTTTTCGTATCACCAAGGTCCTTGGTCCGATACTAAATTGAAAAATGTACATCAAAACCACATCACAAATCCAAAATAAATGCACCTACTTTATACTCATCTGGGAGATCTCTTTGATTGAGTGGATAGAGCCGTGTAAATTTGAAACTCTCTGCCAGCACATAGAAAGGCTTTTTCATTTCTCGCGCACACAATCCCATTGTAAAGCTTCCTACTCGGTTTATGATGCCACCACTTTCAACAACTCCTTCGGCTCCAACCATCACTATATCAACACTTTCCATGACATAGCCAATGGCTGAATCTAGAATAAGTGTTGTTTCGATTCCAGCTCTTTCAAGATCTCTGCACATCTGCGAACTAAATAAAAAGATTTGTTAAATTGCTCATACAAGATTTCTCATTCTTTACCCAGAATTATCTGGCCCTCCATTCGTCACATAAACGTGAAACTGTTTGTTAGACTTTGCAGCTGTAATAAGTGTTTGTAGGACAACTCTTGATCTAGAGTGAGTAAGGACTCGGCAACGATCAGTAACGAATAGTGCCGCCTGACGAGCAATAACTATTCTTGATTGCTCTAGCTTTGCCAGGAAGATCTTGCCACGGTGCAACATAATTTGTCGACATTCTTCCATATGCTTGTCATCCAAACTGAGTGTGATAAAGCGACAGAATAGCTCTCCCCCGGATACAATGGCAGCAATAGAGATGTCAGTCCTACGCATTGCATCGACGGCGTTGCGCATAGTTTCTTGTAAAATGTGAATAGTTTCAACTGAAATAAAAAAGGTTCTAAATTGTTCTCATCTAACGAATTAAAAATCAACATTGCTTTTTTTCCAAGATCATAAGGAGAGCCTTGATGACAGCAATTCCCGAACTAAGATCTTTGTCTTTCTCCATAAGATTGAGGAAGTATTGGACGACATCTGGAATTAAGTACATTTTGAAGAATTGATTGAGAAATTTATTAAAATTCTTACCGAAATCACCAGATTTACTTAAAGACTTATCATTGGATTTATTATTCGCCTTATCACCGGATTTATTAGTCTTATTTTTAGGAGACATGACTTCGTGTTTACAGAAATCAGGATTTCACAAATATTTGGTAAATCTCGTCGTCGTTGACAGATATTCTTGACATTTCGCTGTAAACGGCTTACGGCTTGTTTTTTTGACACACTAGAACAAAGCTGGGCTTACATCAATGAGTCATGTTCGATGTTTTTTTTATCGATTTATCGAAACATTTAACATCAACTCGTACTCAACCGTCTCCTACCGTAGAAAAAAAATTACAAGCCCTTCTGTATATGTGAACACGTGTGAACCGCTAAATTCAAATTGAATGTATTGTTAGCTTAATTTGACAGTCACTTTTTCTTTGCAGTTTTGAGAGTTTGTCGGCAAAAGCCGGTGGAGTCTCTTGAAATGATGTTCTATTTATTTATTATTCTACGTTCTCATGATCCCTTGGATGCCGCAAATCAACGCGGCACTGCGACAGAGACAGCAGCAGCCTCATGCATCGGGACAGAGAGAAAAGCAAGTACACCCATACCAAACGTAAATGGAAAAAAAATCTCACCTGAGCGCTAAGATTTTTTTCGGAGATTACTGAGACGAAAATTTGTTGAATTCGATTCCTCAATTTTCTTTCTCGCTCTAAACAGATGTGTTTTTGTGGTTTTAAATTTACTGGCGCACATTTAAAAGTAATGCACAGCGACAAAATGACAACACGAGTCATGTTATGTTTGCAATGAAAAATACGTCCCACAAAAGGATTCTTCTCTTCTTAATACATAGAGATCTCAGTGAGGAATAGTTTGGTATAGCTCGCCCAATTACTAATTATTGTCCTTGGAAATAAAAAGTTGACTTTTTTCGGACTTAAGTTGCCTTTTTTCCTAAAATCATGATCCATGGACAAGAAAAATTTGTTTTTTCCCCTCAGATCAACTTTTCTTGAATCTCGATTTGATAGCAAGATTCACACGTATTTGCACACATGCTTAACAGATTGGATTTCTTCTGTCACATCATAGAATAATAAAATAAATAGAACATCAACTCAGGAGGCTCCACCCACTTTTACCAACAAACTTTCAAATCGGCACTATTCAACTTCTGTGTGCGTGCGCCCTTGCATTTCAAATGGGACTGTCAAGTTTGGCCTACCACTACATTCATGAAATACTGCCGATTGGTGAAAAAGTAAAAAGGCTCCATTTTGTGTTGAATTTTTCAAATAAAATTTTCAAAATAATCCGTTGGCATCCGTTGGAGCGGGAAATAAAATCGAAATAAACATTTTACTTCTTAAAATCATTTTTCTAACTACGATTTCAATAAGAAATGATGTAAAACATCACGAAATTGTTTTTGAACTTATTTTAGATGTTTATTTATCTAACTACAAATCAAAATAAAAATAAGCACATAGTGTGAACGCACCATCGCAAGTGTTTCACCACAAGTCACCCCCTTAAGTTTTTTTTTTTACTGTGGGCAGTTAAGAAGCTGTCAAATAATAACAAACATTTAAAAATCATTACAAATCAGTTTATGAAATTGAATGCACGTAAGTTTTTGTTTTTTGTTTTCATAATAAATAAAGATTTTAATACTTTTCCGTCATTAGATATTTAATTCCAATTAAAAGTAGTAAGGACGAGTGCATTAGCTAACAAAAATCCATTGGTCAGACACTGGACCAGATGCTCGACCCGAAAGATGGGATGTTGAAATTGGACAAGTGCGGCCACAACTTCATGGAAATATAATGCATCGAATGGCAGAGGTAATATCAAGAATGCTGAATGATCCACGAACTCGAATTGGCCTAACAGGCCACCAAACGAATGATTTTAATATGAGACAAGAGGTACCTCTATTTACACCCGAAGAACCTCTAACAAGGGAACAAAGCGAAGAAATTGCAAGGGCAACAGTTGCTGCCGTCGCTGTGTCAGTTGCTTCTGATCGAGAAACCAGTATGTTAAATATCCTATGAAACTATGTAAAAATATTTATAAAAATCTGTTTGCTATAGTTACTTCAACACGGAGCTCGTCTACACCAAATACCCCAACTACCGAAGAAAATAATAATCCTTCATCATCGTGGACGTATAGCCATAGTAGCCAAAATTTAGGGGAAGTCACAATAGACGGAGATAGTTAATGTGGAGCATGTAGTTAATTGTGTGCAGCCACATTCAGAATTGCCTTATCTTGCCACATCGGGTATTGATTATTTTATCTTTTATTTTTTATCCCTATAAGATACAAGCTTCAATCAAGCAGAAGCCGATGACGTATGTTATTTTTCCAAAGCTGGCAAATAAAATTTGTTAAATTTTGTTTTTATTTTTTAGCTGATGGAACGAAATGCCATAATGTTAAAGCAAACTAAAGATACCATTACAGTTCCAGCGGCGTTTATGATTCGAATGCTAGCCTATATTCATTCACTTCGTAATCGAGAAAGGGTTGCAGCGGCAGCAGCTGCTAACGAACTAACATGCAGTTGACTTCAATGGCATTTGTTGCCAGAGACTCGATCACTTGAACAACAGAATTGTATTTAATAATTATTTAATAATTATATTTAATAACAATAAAAAAATATAATAGTTCATAAGGAGATGTTTTAAAGAAAAACTGTACATGAGTTATTATAACTGTATTTGCCTCATTATGTTCTACTACAAACTACGCTACGTTAAAAGTTAACAAGTTATGTTTATTATTTTTATAATATAATATGTATATAGTAGCTAAATCCTCCTATGATTAACAGGAGCTTGTATATTTTAAATAAAAAAAAGCATTATATCGAATTCGTGTAACTCATCTCTGCACATTTTTTTCTTAACCTAAGAATAAATTCACTAACGCATCACTGCACCAGTTATGCCTAAACCATAATGTAAAACGTTCACAAATACAAACAATTGGAATAACTTCGTCAAGTGTTCATTATTGTAAATTTTCTTTAGCCGATGCGCAAAAATTAAGCAAACAAGCATCGTAAAAACCGTGATAAGCCATTGATGACGTGTGTTGTGGTTATGTGGTTATGTATCATCTGAAGCAAAATGCTGAAGAAACAAATTTAAAAAGAAAAAAACATAATATTGTTCCACTTATAAATAAACAAATCCCGGCATTGCAAAAAAAATATTCTACTCCCACATTTTTCTTGTAACAGTTCGATGTACTTCAAAAAATATAGTATTTCTCCTTTTTATCTGTCAATATTTTCGTGCATTCATTCTCGTCTTATGTAATTGCTATTATTGTGACTATCGTATGATTGACTTTCTTTTGTTTTAAATTTCGTTTCGTAATACGTAATACGGACCCAGATCTTTGAAACCATCTGCCAAGCCGTGCAGGTAAACTGAGATTCTCAGTAAATTTGCTGCCAATTATGCCTTTGGACCACGGAAACATCAGTGACATACATAGCAATCTTTTGATAGCATAACTAAGCTCCCTGTTTGAGGGACAGGGAGTATGGCTGAAAAAACCCTAGTAGTACATCTCGGCTTTGAAACTAACCGCCCGCCGAGATGTAGACAGTAGCGTATTTCTCAGAACTTCTCTCTTGCCGTACCGATAAAAGAGAAAAATGCTCAGTTACAAACAAAAATAGAACTTTTATAAACGAAATACAAATGGTTTTATTGATTATTTATAAATATTTCTCGAATGAAATACCTACTTTGGATTTAATATTAATAAAACAAATATTATATAAATAACATTAATATAATATACATTGGTACAATATACCGGTTTTTTAGCCACACGTTTCCTATTTCATTAAAATTGCACATTACATGTTTTTTTATAGTTTTTACTTTTACAGATATCCTTTAAGAAGTTTTTTTTGGCACAATCAATCATTAAGTAGAAGAATAGGTAGATACTTGCATTAGCAAATATTTTGTTTGCTTTAAATAAATCTAGAACAATTTTATCGGTTTACAATGACATGATTAAAGAAATACAAAAAATGCAGGAACATGATTATGTTTATCACAAGGAATCAAATTAAAATCTAAAAAGGAATCTAGATGACTTTTCAAAAGGACTTATGTTATTAATTTTTTAGTTGTTCCATTGACGTTACAGTAGCCTCAATCAATAAATTGAAGTCGAGTTCATTAAGACTGGCTTTTGCGGTCAATAAATCCAAAAACGAATCTAACGGAGAAAGTCTGTCTGCAGTGAGGCCTGAAATATAAAAATATTAATTAATATTTTTGTTTTTTTCTCCGACAAAACATAAAAGGATACGAAAATAACTTAAAGACGAACGTAAAACAAAAAACAAAACTAGAAAAAAAAAACAAACCACAAATAAAGTTTACCGAAAATTAAAAGAATAAATAAATCAATAATGCATTAAATTGTATCTAAGATTTAGAAATGCAATTAGTGAAATTAAAATCAAAATGGTTATGAGTATGTATGGCAAGGTGAGATTAAAGTTATCATTTGTCTTGGAGATCGGCCCTATTTCCACTGGAAATGAATTATTAAAGAAAATCTTTGTTAAATAAATGTTAGTTGATATACTTGTGATATGTATAGTGCTTCGCATATTCATGCTGCTGCTGTTGCTACTGCTTCCACGTTGTTGTACAAGGTTACCAGATAAAATATTCTCGGCGTGTTAACGACCGCGAATCCTCAGACTCTCCGGATGATTCCAGCTCTTAAGAAGTCGCTGAGCTCTAGACTTGGGCAAACAAGAAAGAAGAGATAGCTTTCTCTCGATAACCTCGGGTGTATCTTTCATATCTGAAAATACAATTTATTTGTTTCAAAAAGATTGATCATTGTTTAGGTTTCTGAACTTACCAGAAATAATACTTTTCATTACATCGATTTGCAGTTCAAATACATGATTAGTTGCATATTGATGGAACATATCGTAAGACAAATGCTCTGTATCCCAAATAGGTAACGAACATTATACATTTATAGTTAACGACAGAATAATGTTTATTGGTAAGGTGTGCAATCAAATAATAAAAGAATAGCTGGATTTCGTTGATGAAGCTATGTGGATCGTGGAGGAGTAATCTCAAATGTCGGTACCAGAGGTGGTTGCATTTCAAATGAACTGTCAGAAGATGTATTACGACTGGCACTGCAAGACCCAGTTAAGGAAATTTCATCATCATTGTCCTCTTCGTCGGCATCGGAGTCATGATAATGATGCAATGGCTTACATCCCAGATATGCCCTTAACATCACGGGTGATATGCTGTTGCACTTCTACATCTGTAAATAATTATTTATTATCAATATTTAAGGTTTTATTTAACTTTTTTAGAAAAAAATATTTTCGTTTACTTACGTAGAATGCGTACAATTTTTTATAGTTTTTTGTCATATTTCCTTTGACATAAGTCAAACAAACTCACCACTCACACGTATTCACAGATAGGAAAGCGGGGTGAAAAATTTTTTTTTACGGGAGGGGACGGACGAACTGGAAGTGGATGACCTGTGTGTCACATGAACCTTTTAATTTTAATTAATATAGATTTCCCAAAAAAAAATAACTTTAAAATAATCTATTGGACGTGAGTTTTGTTGTTAGTATTTTAATATGTTATTAAAGTGAACTACAGTGAATTGTTTAGATCGCGTCTATAATATAATACACACAATACAATCGCAGAAAAAAAGCAACTTTGTAATTTCAACATCTATGGGAAGGAAAAAAAGTCAAGGAATTCGACATATGATTGATGTCAAGATTGTCCAGTGATTGGCCGTGTAAAGATAGCCAAACATGATGGAGCCATCGATCCAAAATGGCGGAGCCAAATTAAACACTGTGTCTAGTTTCAAGTAGCAGTCTGAGCTTGGGACATGGTCCTTATGACATTGCCCGCAGGCTCGGTTGGACGAATTCGATGTTTAGCCACATTACGTAATTTTTATGCTGTAAAATGTGTCGAAATGGGTTGAATTTGTTTGCCCAATCAAATAAACCGATTTTCAAATGTATTTATGCAATTAATTATATTTAAATAAATAGTCTCGGAAAAAGTTTGGCTACGCCACGCCGTGTGTGGCCTCTGATGTTTAACCGCAAGCCATGTGGCCTCAGGGCGAATTGATGGAAACTGAATGAAGATCCTTTGCTTGGCAGTATAAGTGACAAAGCTTGATCGAATTAGAAGAAAGGTTATCAGTTAAAGCACCCACAATGACAAACTATTAGCTGGTGCTGTCATTTACTAACCGCACAATCGCGAAAAGAGGCAATGCTTAATACCACCATTTAGTCATTCTGACCAAATTTAACTCTGTATGCGTCCCCTTGGATTTCAAATGTGACTGTAAAATTTGGCTAGGCAATCCATTTACAATTTTACATTTAACTGCTTACACGTATTCACGTATAAAAGAGCGCGTGTAAAAATTTGTTTCTACGGGAGGAGACGGAGGAGTACATATTGATGACCTGTAGCAGAGGACGCGTAAGAGCATCATAATTAAAATGTGTTATCGATATCAACATCTTGTGCCCATCTAGAGTGTAAAACGTCAAATAACATCGCCATTAAAGTCCAACTTACGATCAACTTTCGTTTACGGTAAAATAATTATATCGTAGAACAAAAAAGTGAGTGGTGAAGTTTGGTATGCCGTGTCATAGTAATTTGGAAAGAAATTCGACATTTTGATTGATTTCAATTGTTCATTTCCAATTATTGTAAGTAATAAAAGATAATTTAGTATCTATTCGTTTGATATTATTCGAATATATGTACAAAACCTAAAAATAAATGATGTAAAATCTACTTTATAAAAAGTTTGGCTCATCGCTCCCATATACATATATGTGCTATGTTGAAGGTTTCATGCGATGAGACCCTTCATCGAAAAATGCAATTTGCAGCGACGACGACGAGACTTCATGTGGCGGCCATTTTATTAACCCTCCCTCCCCCCACAACCAATCTTTCGTGTTTAATGAACAAAAATACATAAGTTTTTAACATAAATTTTAATTATTTATCAGATTTTTAAGTGAAAAGTAAAGCATAACAATGTAATAAGTGAAGTTCATTCTTTTAAGATGCTTGTAAAATAAATTTACTATTAAAAATCTTGAAAATGAAACTCGAACATACCTAAATAAATTATTGGCAAAAATCTATTTTAATTTATTTTTCTGTTAATCTAATTGTGTAATCAATATATTTTGTATTTTATTAATTTCAGGTGACCAACAATTTCAAGGGAAATCAATCGTCGTTGATTTTATTATTTTTATTTTTGATTTAATTAAAGTGTGGTCGAAACTGATTAAAAAACATTTAATACAAACAATCTGTGAGAGAAGACGGAGAGACCAATTTTATTGTGAATTTTCTCGAAACTATCTTATTGGAATTTGGAATACACTTGCTATTCGTGCAGGCATTGTTCAATAATTGCAACAGAGGAATAAATAAATCTCCAGGTAAGTTTGTGAATTTGAGAGGCAATTTGAACTATTTTTATTTTTCTAATTATCAGTGTGCCAGTGAAATAAACAGTTTTGGTCAGATGCCTAGAAACCGTATTTGTCAAACGATAATGCTAACTGTTAAGTTAAGTTGATAGGAATTTAAAAAAAAAAACTTGCAGGTTGATATTCATTTGAACAAAAAAAAAATAACTTCATCTCCGATTTTGATTAATTATTATTTGGTTTTTTTGTTAGGGCGTTGATTACACTTTATTGGGCTATCGTGTTTGGTTTTTAGGAATTTCCGTTTGCTTACATTAACTCCTTGGTGTTTGGCTTTTGTCACCCTTACTGGTGTAATAAAGTCTGTTTTTCACTTTGTCATTTAGACGCAGTAAATTTAAGATGGTATTTTTTTTTTTTTGATTTTTAGGGTGGAGCTTTACACATAATGGGTGATTACAATTTGATAAACGAGGCGATATGTACCTACCCATTAGCATTAACAGAATATAATAAGCAGCCCGGCATAAGATTCTGCAAAAATAGGTACGTTGTAGGTAACTTTTCTTTCTATTCCTGATTTAACATTTTGCGAAGTAACTTTTAAATGTAAGTTTCGATTACGTTCGACAACATTCAATTTTATAGTTACCTACCACAGTTTCGTGGTTCAGACGGTGTATTGTAAACCAGTATACCTATAATTTGAAGAAACATTAAGCCTCGGTTCACACAAGTTGTCATAGGTATAACGGAGATTTTATCGTGTTTTCTGAGAGCAAAAAGATTAACTAAATGTTAAGTGTCCTGATATTTAAAATAAGCTAAAAAGCATTTTAAAAACAAAGAAGTCACATTGATATTTAGAGTGGCATTTTTAAACGATAGAAATTTGTTTTCGACAGAAATTCGAAACAAGGGGTTACCTATTCTTCGCATTTTGTCGGCCTTTCGTTTCCCATGATTCCCGTGTGACCAGCAGACCTATGTCGAATGCTGTGTAGCAATATGACTAATTTAAAAAAAAATATTATGCCATCATCAATGTTGAATATGATTTTTAAACCTGATGTAATTGTTTTTCGCTCAACTGATCAAATGGAAGAAAGTCACAAGGATTGCGTTATGATAAAATGGAATTCGCCCAGGCGAATTTCGCCTTCTATTTTTCTTTTTTAAACGAGTTTAATCTTTGCTCACATTCAGAACAGACTTACTTACAATTTTATTTATAAAGTTTTTAAATAAATGTAGGTCTTATTTTAACGATTTCTTTTCAATTGTAATATGTTGATACTTTATTTAACTTCTGATATTTTTATAACAATGTTTATTTAAAAACATATATAAATATAATTATAAATTCATCTAACGACGTAAAATAAGGTAAGGAGAAAAATGGATGCGAAATAAACAAACAGCATACTTAAAGGCGCTTAGAAAAATGCTGAAGCTCTAAATGCGTTTGAAAAAACAAACATAACATCTCGACCTATGTCGTCAGTGGTCATAAGCGGTGGAATGCGTAGTACATACGACTTCGAATCGAAGACTGAGCAAATCTGATAATGCGTGGGTTCGAATCTCATGATGTGCATGTGAAAAAGTTTTTCATAATAAATTCATAATATTATTGAATTGGCTCGGCACCACTAATAAGGAGACTGATGAAAGGAATCGGCACTCCTTGAAATAGCTATATCTCCAGCCAAAGATAGAAAAACGAATAATAAAATTCGTTTAAAAATTGGTGGTAGCACCTTTAAGTTGTTGTTTTTGTTCAAACAATCGACGTAAATTCACGTTTGATGTAAAAACGTATTTTTCCCTCATACGCTTTCATGAACGCCCCATGAAAGCTGTTGACGCAAATTGTCGTAAATCTTATTATGACATCACTAGCATTTTCAAATTTGACAAAATGATGATCCGGGTATATTGAGTGAGCGTATTTCTGTTTATCATTCATTTTGATATAATTACTTGCTGAATAAGGCAAATATTAGTTTGGAGTGAAAAAAATAGAGGTTTTAATCAAACCTGACATAACGAAGATAGAGAATCCCAAAAAAGTAGGTTTCATCATGAATTCCATCTGTCTGTCTGCAGATGTACGGATGTGTGGATGTTCGGTTGTCTGTTCACCGAGCTATAGTCTACTCTAAACGGTTGAACGAATTTTCTTCAAACTTTGTATGTAGTATTTAGTGATTCCCTAGACAACACATTCGAATTTTTGTTTTAGCCAGGCTATAACGGACACCTTGGTGTGTTAATTTTTGCAAATTTCTTTAAAAACTAATGGTTTAGATAAAACTTTGTGAAAGTTTTATTTACAGCGCTGTTAATATAACTGCATTTCAGGTTTTAAGCTAAAAATGCACATACCGAAGTTTTGGTTTTAACAAATTTGAGCATAACTCGATACCGCCTGAACCGATTTAATTTTAGTATGGCACTTAACTTGAACATTTAACACGCCATTTAAAGTTTTTGGCTAAACAACTGTTAAACGATAGCTATCATAAATGAATTGGATTTGAACACGCTGCAATCTTAATTAATTTTTGAAGTCAGTGATTTAAATCAGGTATTTAAAGTAAATGGTAATTGAAGTCGTTGAATTTTGAAATCATTTTTGAATTCTGTGAATTAAATTACTGTCCCTAACAGTACGTTCGAATTTGGCTCAGCCTGAAGAACAAGTTGATAATTGAGAACGATTTGTTTTGAATTTAACTTAAATTTTATTTGTGCATTTATAATTCTCTAACCAAACCCGAAGAAGCAAAATAACATCAATACTAAATTGAGAAACAGATTGTGGTTTCTCATTTGATGAAGAAAACAGTGACTGACTAAGGAGGATTTAAAATTCTGTAACAAAATTGTAATATATACGTATATAGATATCATATAGTTCGTAACAAAATTTAACTTTGGTTTTATGAATTCTTTTCACATGAATTTTATTTTTATTGTAGGTAACTTAAATGAAAAAAAATCGATAAAAATCTAAAAATGCAAAATAACATCATATTCTTAAATCAACGATTTTATTTTTCAAGGAAGAACAGATTTTCATAACATACCTAACTGTTTATTTCTTTAGTCTATTATGATAAATCAAAAACCTTAATAAACTAGCATTTTAACATATTTCGTTAAGGTTGGGCATTTGTTTAACGAAATATTTAAATTTGTTGTTACTTACTGCCACGCAAAATGCTATAATTGTCGACAAAACATGTTTAACACATGAAAACACTTTACAATTGATGCAATCAACATGAATTACAAATGATATATCATAAGTGCATATAATTCAAGGTGCTCCGGCTACAAGCAGATTGGCAGTTACAATTAATGTATTATTAGCCATTTGTAAATAACAACATTTAAACTTAATAAATATTCGATTCAACGTAGAAAGTTTTCCTCGGAATTTCAGGTACCCAGCTATAAACTCATATAAACTTATATTTTGACATCCTAAAAGTTGTCTGAAATCCTACGGTAGGGTGTACGCGACTATTAAAATCAAAGGTCAAAAGTCACAACAATCTATTTTTTGCTCATTTTTTGCAAATATCTCGTTTCTTATGGGTTTTTCGTTATTTGTATTTATTTCTTATAACTAGTCATCTGACCAGCCCTTTAAGCTAGCACCCGGACGAAAAATTATTTTTCTTGGGCTAAAGGCTGCTTAACGCTTTATTTTTGAATATTGATTCCATTTAATCTGATAAAAAAAAAAAAACTAAACCACCACCACATTACGACTTGACGTTGATTTTTCGAACACCCTGTTTTGTTATCTTGTATTTAAAAAAAATATTCACTTTTTTAAATCAATAAAATTTACAATCTAGTTATTGCGTCTATTTTCAAAACCAATTTCACGTGGCAAAATGTTAATTTCAACACAATGACACAAAGAATTGATGTGTTGACTCTATGAGAACAGATTGCAAACGTTTAACAACATAATATTAATGTTCATAATACTTCGTTGTCTTTTACATTACAGCTTACATTACAACATGTCATTCATTACCTTTCGTGTTTTTCTAATTTATCGTACATTTTGTCAAAATTTCTTTGCCATTGTTAACAGTTGTTGTTGCGATTGGGTGGGTGGCGCTTTGCTATCATATGGTGTGATTACAAACACGAAACGCATTTTCAAAATTGCGACTTTAGAGCAAAATCTGATTTACTTTAACCACCCATTTGGTCATTGTTCCACTGTTGTTGTTTACATAGACGCGTCGTCGTTGGTTGGTTGTGTTTTGTTGGACATACATTTATGTACATAGATTGTTACTGATGAACCAGACAATGATAACAATAACAACAAGACGGTGAAAAACAGAGGTCAAAGTAACCTCGGTACTTGTTTATGTATCGTTTGGTGTTGCTCTCTCCACTGATTCGTGTCAAGTTAAAGGTTGTTAACTTTTCGCGTTCATGACATAATTTAAAATGTTTCTTCGTCATTGATGGCCGGATACAGCGGAGAGAAATAAACAGAACAAATAAAGTTTCCATTTATGGCATAAATACAAAAATAGCCGATGTCTGTTTTAAAAGAACAGGCTGAAGATTATCCCCCGCAACTGAAAACTTTTTCCTGTTGATCGTTCAAGTTGGTACCTACATATAACGTTTCAAAACCAAATTGGTATCACCTAGTGGAATTGAATGGTCGTTAATATCCCAACATGCATGAACTCAATAATTATCTTATCGTATTTGTCTAAATATACCATAAATGAAAAGAATTTGTCAAGTCATCATTTTAACTTTGTAAATCAGGATTTATCAGCTGAGCCGTTTGTTGTTGCACAACAACTTTTTTCTAGTTTGTCTGTTAAGGTAAATATTAAAAATATTGTATGAATTGCTACCTATTTGGTTATAATAGAATTGTTTTTGAAGGTCAAGAAAATAAAATTAGTTAAATAAAGTTTGCTTTGTGCAAATAATTATGTTAGTTTATGGACTTCCTGATGTGTTGTTTTATTAAATTTAATTGTCATTCAGTAACTGCAAACAAAGAAATGCATATCTGCTTGCGTATACCTGAAGTTCGAGCATAAAATTCAATTGCTAATTTGATGTTTATTAACTTAGCAAACTTTTGCATTTGTTAGGTATACCAAATTCTGCATTTCGAGTCGTTTCCTATTTAATTCCCCATTACATCAATTAGAATATTAGTCTGAAGTATTAAATAATTCATTATGATATAAATTATATTGATCTGCATATTTTAAGACTAAATAATTTTATAGTATAGGCAATACATCGAAAAGTCCATACTCATCATAAATTGCATTTTAAATGTGTTTAAATCATTATTTGCAGTTCTTTGTTAGCAAATTCTCTGTTAACTACTTAACTTTTCATTAAGAAACAAAGACTACACGGGCTAGAGTAACTTTTTCTTAATATGACTTCAAAGAGAATTGAATTTGTTTTTTGAACGTATTTTTTAAGCAACTATAAAATTTCTTTAGCAACACTTAGACATCAACTCATCTAGCATGGACATCTAAAACTAAATCTAAACTCAGTGATCCAGTGAAATTATTGTTTCTACCGCTGGCGCTTTTGTTAGCTTTCTTGCTGGCTGGGTGTTGGCTTCCAATAAACCAATCATTAACAATGCTATGGAACAAAGAGCGGCAGTAGTAGCTGTATAAACAACTTAGATACCCTCACGTTTTGTATTCTTTCAGGTGAGGAAATGAAATTAATCAACCTGGACGTGTGTACACATAAACTTCTGAACAAAAACACACACAGAAACACTAACTCAAAGTTAAAACAAGAAACAAGAAACATCGATGTATAAAAGGATTTTGCACTTCTTGGGAATAATTTCCCACAATTGCAATCCTCTTCATTTAAACTGCGGTCGAAAATAATTCCCATTTTATATGTATACACATTTTGGAATCCTTTGGTAGTCATGCGAAAGCTTCTTAAAAAATTATTCATTCTTCTTGAGACTCTTGATTCACGTGATCGACGGGGAGTAAAAGTATACAACCGTACTTGGTTTCGTTGCCATTGTTGTTCGATGTCTTTTCATAGTGAAGGTTTTGATTCTTGCCAGTAAAAAATCTTTTATTCAAAATGTATGTTGTACAATAACCTCCCTTGAGGTCAGTGCCCGTTTCTGCAGAGTTCTAAAAGAGAGAAGGAGTCCCTTCAACTTGAAGGAAATCCATCAAATACATTTTACATTCCCTTGCTTATTTAGTTATGTTATATTTTTTCCTTCTTATTTCTTTCTTGAGTTTGTCTGGGTTTGGATTATTTTTCTTTTTACCCCCGATCAGTAACCACGTTGTTTCTGTAAATTATATTAATATGAAATAAGTATGTGATTCAATTTAATGTATTTTTCAATTTATTCTTGAAAGTTTTAAGCCCTTCTTTTAAAAGTTTTAAAAAGCAAACAAAAAAACTTTAAAGACAAACAAAAAATTCACAGTTAAAACCATATAAGTATCTTAATATGGCTATCCTTGATAAACAAAGCTCGACACAAAGCAAGATCACTTAACTGTATTGCGGGTTGATTATAGTGGTATGATTTTTAATAAAATCATGATTATTAAAAATTATACAACCATAATTTCTTCTCTCAAAAGTAGAGATACAATATTTCCTGCGTGATCTGTTTCCAACAGTCTAATTTTAAGTGAGAATATATTATCGAAAAAAAATTGAATTTTGTTCGATTTTGAGGGTTGCTGTGTTTCGTTACTGTTCATTTTTGAGTAGTGATGGAAGTATGTCGACCCATTTCTGTGTCGGATTGGAATTGATTTTCGTTTTGAATTGAATCTTAAAAGATTTATTTCACTGCATACTATAAATTAAACAAAATCGTAGGGGATCTCATTGCTCTATCGGCAAAATCTTTCCCTCGAAACCTATGTGGGTTTGAACCCATATAATTTAGTTTGTAGTTTGCTTAGTGCATTTATAACAATGCCCCTTAGATTTATTGCTGCTGGAGAGTTGTTATTCAGATTCATAATAGAATGGATAAATAAAATGTTGTCAGTGCGTACAACTCAGCGTTTTTGCTAGTGTTAGGGCTTCGTAGATTGCAAGCTCTTTTTGTTGACAAAAATCATGAGTGATTAGGAAGGAATAAATTCATTATTTTCCGTTGTTACCGCGAACCTGTATGGGTTTCTGTTTTCTTTTTTTTGACACGTCAGAACAATTACTTTATGATTTTAAATTCGTTTTGTATGAAGTTAAATACAGATTTGTACACATTTGTTGAATCCTTTATGAATTTGGATAATGGCAGTTCGAATGAATAGGGTCTGCAGGTTATATTTCTTTCATCTATGACATGTTGGATTCAGATAAAATATTTTTGATGAACGTAGTTGGACAATTTTTAACGCCAAGTGTTCTTTTTTAGTAGGTACAGTTTTAGTACTTTCCGTAGGTGGACGCTATATTTTGATACATATTTAGAAAACTGCTGATAAGTTAGGACCAACGAATAGTTTTTCATTTTCATTTGGTAAAATCTGGTTAATACTATTCGTTAGGTATATACAATAAACTGCTGCATCATTGCATAGCCAGTACCCTGCTTGAATAATTTTCAAATTATACAAACTATTATTGTCGAATTTAGTTCTAATTTTATTTTTTTGATACAATTTTAACAATTCTTGACAAAATTAATCAAAATATTCTTGTGACTCAAGTGCTAGCTTTATTTTGTAATGAACCATTCACCTGCATGACTAAATTAAGCTTCCGGGTTAACTTTATTTATTTACCTACAGCCACCCACTCTTTTCGATTCCACCACACAACAAATTAAACATAATATAAATATGTATGTATAAATTATTTTATGTAGGTATAACTTCTATTGTACGTCCTTCAACCGTCTTTCATTCCATAAACAATTTGTTTGTCCTTCACAAGAGAGAAAAAATGTATTGTGCTTTTGAGAGGCATGTGTTCATTGTTGTCATCATTTCTATCTGCCCATTGATTATGAAGATGATCAGCGAAAACGCAAGGCGTGTGAAGTACGCCTCTGTTTATAATATTTTCTTGTAGAATTTAAGCTGAAAACGAAAAAGGTTGATTTTTTTCTATATTCTGTTGTATTGTCACTTAGTGAGGGTCAACGATCGTCATCATTTGCGGTCAGTGAACGCGCGGAAAAGCGGGAGCGTGGTTGATAATAGATAAGCAAAATGTCGTATATGGGTTTAATTTTATGACCTCAAATACACTCTTATGTCGTTTCTACGTTGTAAATTAATTTTTTATTTAGGTGCAACAGATAAATAAAAATTTATTTCGAATTGCTCTTGGGTATGAAATAGTTCAAAAGCAGTAATGATGTGTGTTGGATATTGTAAATGCTAAATGCATATCTAATGAACGATTTAGCAAATTAAAGGGTATTTTATTTCTCCGATATCAGCCTCAGTACAGCAGGTAGGTACGCGCTTTTATGTCGTTTGACAGTTGGTTTGTGTCTTTATTTAGAGTGAAACAGAAACAAATAATATTCTGTTTAAGCAGGCTCCAGGTCAATATTATTTGTATAACATTGAAGAGGTCACCAAAAATATCCAAATATCTATGAAACAGATATTCTTGCGAAGATAGTCTTGCGAAGAAACAACGTATTCTCCAAAGATTATCGTTTGTGTTTTTAAAATTGTTAAAACTTACTTTTAAAATACTGATTGTTTATGAACAAATTAAGGATGACTTAGGCCTCATTATTGACAGGGCAGTGCATATAGAATTGAAGCCAGCTGAATGTGTAGAACATTTCGTGTAGATGACTAATTTTTACCTTTTGACCTTTGACCACAAACAAAATTGTCCCCTATGGGAATTGAAAATCCACATGTTACTGTCGCAAGACTTTTGTGTTGTACCATTACCGTTAATTATCATCGCTATAGCCACAAATCTCAACCGAATTTGTTGTAGATATGTTTTTTTTTTTTTAACAGAGAATGCAATTTTTCAGAACTTGTTTTTGTTTTAAAAAATCGTGTTTATGAACACAATCCGCAAATTTGACCGTTGGAAAACAAATATTTTTCAAGATATGACCGATATGTGTCGAAAAGTCGTCATAAACCTAAACTAAATCATTAATATGTTATATTTAAATTAACTTTTGAAACCACACCATAGGTGACCCTTTACTTTGTACATGCAACATATTTTAGAAATATAGTTTAAACACAAAAAGTTCTATTTTATAAATTTACTGATTATAGGTGACATTAGTTGAAAAAATTCAATAGCAGATGTTGTTCATTAACTTGAATGTTAGGTGTCAATTAGTTGATTATTCATTCAATCAAATTGAATCAGATCATTCTAAAAAACGGTCTTAATGCTTTTTATATTACTGTCAACTCACGTGGAAGAAATCATTCACTACTAAAATTCCCACAGTTAAGAGAATAGCATATCCGACAATAGCCAATTTCAAATAGAGACGTACTTTGTTATAAATAATATACACACCATATAGGAAAACAAATATTATAAATGACTAGACATAATTTCGACACATTATCCATTAATCACCATTGTATATTATATACTGTGCACAACTGAGAAGTGAATGAACATCAATCCAATTGCTTCATTTTATCCATCCTTACTTGCCTTGTTGGATTTTTTTTTTAAAGAAAAATGATGGTGAGGATGGAGATTTACGAGCATACAAGAAAAGAAATCTGTAAGTTGTTCTTCTCAGACACTTTCGAGTTCGAATAGTAATGCGAATCGACGGCAACATCATCGTCAATGTCTACAAACGTATGTACGTGGTGTAGAGTTCAGCAGACAACCTTCATCCCCATTCCCAAACACTGTTTTTGTTCGCTATTGTCTTCGTCTTCTTCCTTTGGATTAAAAACATTCGTCTTTCATTATGTATACATACGTACAATGATGATGACGCGCACCCGTACCGTACGTTAACAACGATGATGTGTACTATTTTCAACACCTTACTTCCGATGATGTGTCGGCCACAAGACCACAACACCTTTTATTCTCTTGACTATTTTTTGTTTTCATTTATTTTTTACCTCAGTCCTCAATTAGCTTAGATACTTGCTTCGTTGGAGCAATGTCGAGCTCGAGCATTCGAGACGTGAGTTCGAGCGCTCGAGGTTTAAAATTTATTTCGATTAAAATCACTAGTCTTGTTCTCTCTTTTTTTACTTTAACACAGGTTAACAGATCAAGACCATTACCAACGCAAGAGAGGGGAAGTTTTATAGGTGGTATATATGAGGGGGCTTTGAGACCCCTTCTTCCGTTGTTGAAATAACTTTTTTTATTTTGATTTTGCAATTTATTTTAATTTTGTTTTTAAATTCGATTACATTTCAGAATTTTAAATAAATTTTTTTATGTTAGTAACTTAATGACTGATTTCTTCAAAACATCTCGAATGGTGTCGACCATTTTGCGAACATTGAATTCAATTAATGTAATCTTTTTCCTCCTGAACTGAATCATTCACCACACCACACAGCTCCATCCATTTGCTCCCAATTTGATACTTTGTTTTTTTTTTTTTTTTTTTTTGTACGTGTGATTTGTCGCCTATTGGGATTTCTGGTTTCTCCTTCAGAAAATGTTTATGTAGTTGCTTAAAATAGTAGTGTTAGTGTATTGTGTTATTCACTTGACTTGCCTTGTTTTCTCTCTGCTCGCTATCTGTATAGATTAAAGTCTACCTTAATCTTGTTGTTGAAACATTGGTGAGATTCGATAGCAATAATTTTGTTATTTCAAAATGCTTTCAATTTCCCCTGAACTGAGATATAATCGTTGCTACTTTTAGTATCATTTTGCACTTGAGATTAAAAATGATTAACAATAATATTATAATGTGGGTATTTGTTGTTTTTTTTTATTTTGTTTTAGAAAATTCTAAGAAAAAAAGAAATATGAAAAAGATTTCAGATTGTTTTTCATCATTCCTACTTACTTAGTATGTAAGGTACCTTAAGTGGGGTTTGTTTTGTTTAAAATATTCTAGAACATTTAGGAATACGTAATGATGAAATGAATGAATGAGTCAATATCAAATCACAGCAGCTTAACATAAAGATTAATGTTGAAAGTAAATAAAAAAAAGCTATTAGCATCAATTCTATTTTGATATGTAAAATAGTTTTTTTTTTAAAGGAAAATAGGTACTTAGGTACCTTAGGTAAATGACGGTAATTACAATTGATTGTTAACATTTTTGTTTGTACATGTAGGTATAGGTAGATCGTCTTGAATCAGCTACAGAAGCTTGCCTACAACTTTTGTTAAAGCAGCTTTGATAAAGATTTAAGCTGAGTGTATATATGCGTGCATAAACTTAAGTTGATTCAACCTCGGAAAAAAACGTGAAATTTATTTTATTTTGGGAATGTTTATTTATTTCCTTAATAAACTTATTGTAACAGCTTAGTCAATACATTTACGAAACTTTAATAGGTATTCTTTGATAACTGAATTGGTATTTTTTCCAGAACTTAACATTTTTGTTTCACTTTATTATTACCTATTATACCTATGTATAGTTTGGTTTGTATCGATTATTATTATTATGTTAATTAATAAAATAGACAAAAAACATTGATGGTCGAAAACTTATTTTATAGACGATGATCTTTTTCTTTTTTTCCTACAATGTCAAAGATCTCGAATCAGACTACCACTCTTCCACTTCAACTCAACACTTTAGGATCTCCTTGTACGGTTCACCATATTGACCTCATAAAACGCCGACATGTTGAATGCTGGCATCGTTGCATTTGTTTATTCCAAAAGTGTTAAGGCTGACTACCCATTTTTTGGGATTTTAACGCGACGTCGTATGATTATGCGATTTTGAACGGAGTTTTTAGCGTATCTATGTCGTGTGAGTTGACCGTGCTGTATGTATTGTGTCCATGAAGGTATTCTTCATGTTTAGGCTTGCTCTGATTTTCTTACTCCATAGACAGGTAGTAAACTAGAGACTATTCTAAGTAGAATTAAGAAACCATTCAGATTGTGCGTTTCGTTAATATTATAGTAAAATATTAGAAATGTTTCCATAGTATGGACAAAAAATCTATAGCGTGTAAGTTGGGTT
The DNA here is from genome assembly GCA_951217065.1 of Baccha elongata. NCBI lineage: Eukaryota > Metazoa > Arthropoda > Insecta > Diptera > Syrphidae > Baccha > Baccha elongata. The sequence goes on along the minus strand of OX578273.1, from coordinate 80,640,177 downwards.
GAGACAAGAAAAATTCATTGGGAGGGGTTACAATTCCCCCGTTTTAAGTGAGAGAGCAAAAATCAGGCGGACTAATAAAAATCTATAAATCAGGATTTTCGTCCAAGCCTTACGATTTACATAAGTTAATTTACATACATAAAGGTACAAACTAAATTTAAAAGGAAAATAAAATTAAAAGTAAACCCCCACAACATACATTAAGTTTTATTCCATGAATAAATGCATTTAATACAAATATGTTAGTGAATAAATTATGGGATTTTTGACATTTTTCCATTGTAAGCAAGCGTTTGTCAATGGAAATTCATAATTATTTCCTTCGTTTTTATCGGCGAATTTTAATTTGTCTATAGCCCTGTTCCTTTTAGGTGGCCAAGTAATCGCGAGTAGTAATCTATTACTACCATCTACACATGCTTCAAAGCGCGAGTAGATGAACAGAGTACCTACGCATCTAGAAACCGCCAGATGGCAGCGTTCCGTTTTTTCTTTTCTATTTAATAAACAAAAAATAAATACATAAAATATTGTTTAAAAACATTAGATACATATCTTACCATTATCGTTTATGGGAAAAGCAGCCAAAGGTTAACAAATAAACATCACAAAAAGTTCCAATATAGGGACAGAATGTGTGACCAAAAGGTATACGTTGAGACTGTCTACATCCATATACTCTAAATAAACTATACAAATCAGTAGTAGATTGCTTCTAACGAAGCTTTCCATTTAGAATCGCTAGTAAAGTACGCATTAGCGGTGTTCCTTTTAAGGTGGCAAAGTACTAATTTGTAATTTACTAGCGATTCTAAATGGAACGCACAGAATCTGCTTCGCTAGAAGCAATCTACTACTGTTTGGTATAATTAAGTGTATGGATGTAAACCTTTTGTTTCCTTGTATTGGAACTTTTTGTTTTTTTTATTTGTTACTCGAAGCCTGCTTTTCCCATAAACAATAAGATATGTTCATAACGTTTTTGAACAATATATTATGTATTTATTTTGTTTTTATTAATAGAGAAGAAAAAACTGAACGCTGCCATCTGGCGGTTTCTAGATAAGTAACTATTCTCCTCATCTACTCGCGTTTGAGAGCATGTGTAGATGGTAGTACTAGATTACTACTCGTGACTCGTAAGTACTTTCCACCTAAAAGAAACAGGGCTTATATTTGAACAAATTAAAAGATGTCGTTCGCTTTGAGATGGCATCATTAACCCTGTTCTTTTTAAGGTGGCAAAGTACTAATGAGTACTTTACTAGCGATTCTAAGTGGAACGCTTCGCTAGTAGGAATATACCTTTTGGCCACACATTTCGTCCTTGTATTGGAACTTTTTGTTTTGTTTATTTGTTAATCATTGACTGCTTTTCCGATAAATAATAATGGTAATTTATGTTTATAATGTTTTGAGCAATATTTTATGTATTTAATTTGTTTTTATTAATAGAAAAAAAAAAACTAAACTCTGCCATCTGGCGGTTTCTGCTCATCTACTCGCGCTTGAGAGCATGTGTAGAGGTAGTACTAGATTCCTACTCGTGATTACTTTGCCACCCAAAAGGAACAGGGCTATTGGGTTAATTTTGAAAAAATTGACTTGTGGTATTTTCCTTCTGGACTTTTCATGTTTGTATGGCAGTAGCTATGTACCATAGTGTCACAGCTCAGAAAAAAATTAGATGATAACAAATTTAGAACAAAAACATGTATTTTTTTTAATAACAAATTTATAAATTATCAAACAATTTTGTTTTATTTCAGGTAATTTCTTCTTTCTTAATCAAACTACAGAGGTCGGCATTTATTGTAAGTACCCTTTCAACACCTGTTGCATTTAAAAAGCAATGTATCTTACATACATAATACTAAGTTTAAATATTAAATAGTGCTCTTAACACTAAAATACAATATTTGCACATAAATATAATTTTACAGAAGTCTATCATCATGATCAATTCTTCTATATTCTATAGAGTAGGTATATATAACAGATTAAATCATCATATTTTTTCACTCATGTTGAAAAATACACTAATTTTGAATAATAATTCAGAAAAGACCACTTAAAATAAACTGATGCCAAGTATTCTACTTGGTTGAATATTAAAAAAAAAGTCTTTTTAAATTAAATTTCATATTAGTATATAGAATTTGTATCATTATTTATTTTATTTCTTTGTTATGTCCAAATTACTTTTAAACTAGATTAAAAAAATATTTATTAACTTTATACATTTTTGGTTTGAATGTTATTTTGGAAAAATAATTCTTCATTTTCACTTACTTTAAGTTTAAATCAAAGATCAGAAGTAATCTACTCGAAAAAGTTAGTTAAATAAAATAAACCCAGATTGTATAAAATAAATAAAAGTGATAAATATTAAAAATGTGTGCAAGTTACACCTAAAAGTTATTACGAATATAATATTTATAGGGTATTTCTTAGGCAACTGTTGCTTCGAAAGGGTTTGGCTTATTTTTATGTCGTTGTTAATTTTACGTCGTTGAAATTCAAAATGTAGTATTTCATGGTTTATAACCTATGTATCAAATTCCATAATAATGAAGTACCAACGAACTACGTATAGCAATTAAAACAAAAGTTCAATAATTTGTTTTCCATTGTTATAAGACGATCCTAAATGCACTTGTATTGTGAAGTGATTATTATCATCTTTCATCCACGAAACAGCCAATAATACCATCATCACAATCGAACTACGCACAAAAGGTATGTTTTCGTTTTCCGTCTCATTTTATAATTTCGGGCCAGTTTCAGTAAACAGACAAACAGAATGTTCATGTTCAACTCCTCTGTGAGTTTTTGTTACTTTCTTTGTTTGCTACGAAATGACGTAGATACGTACATATATCTTCGTTTAATTTTCAGTTCAACAAAGAAACAAGCGAAATAAAATGACGTAAAATATTGAAAACATTTCAAATAACTTCGTATTAATGTGAATAATAAAGTTGTTGGCCTTAATGAGAAATAGTAAGCATTTTATGCGAGTGGTAGGTACATAACTATACACTTATTCATATTATTTTATTTAATCAAAACATTATTTGTTTTTCTTAAGTGGATTTTACAATTTAGTAAATTAATCAAATTTAAGTAATGTTGGTACAGATCAATTTTAGAAAGAGTTGCCATTGTAGTAGTTTTGTAGGTAGGTAAAATAAAATAATACAAATAAGTTGGATTTTCTAAGGAATAAAATCTTTTATTAGAAACAAAAACGAAAGGTTTACAAAAAAAAATACGACTCAACTCACACACAAAATGCGTAGGTACCTAAAATTACTCTCCAAACAAAATTTCTCCTAATCGTAATTATATTCACCCATCCGTCAGTCAAACAAAACAAAATGAGGGGAACTGCCAACAAAATAGGATTTCACAATGGTGAATACTAAATATCTCATACAAAAATTTATGATAATCAAAATTGAAAATATGTACACAGGGAAAGAAATCCAATTGAAATTGATTCAACCGCAAAAACAAAGAAGAATCATATATAAAAAAAAACGTGTGCTGCGACACAAATAGCTAAAAATCGCATCTTATAAAACAACTTAAATTTCCCCTATTTTTAATGTTTTTATAAGCAATTCACAACTACCATCATACAATTCCAATGAATTCTACTGTATCTCAACAATGCCTTTGTGATACGTACATGGTGTATAATAATGTTGTTGAAATGTTCGTTTTATACACAACGACAACACACTACCTAACAACAGTGTTGGGTTTTTTCTTGGTTTCCCCTGTCAAGTCTCATTTATATCCGCCTTTATGTGGTGCGGGCAAACTTCTAGTTCGTATTCAATTTTAGTCTGAATCGAGTGCTTGGAGACTTCACCAACTTGGGAGGATCAAATCCACGTTAGATAGGTTTTTCTTTTTAAATTCAAAGAAAGAAAAAAATTGTCATTATTAAAATTCTGTGTTTGCCTTTGTGCCCTGCATATACTGGTTGAATAAAAAAGAAAATTTAAATTCCTTCAAAGGAAGTAGTTGTTTTTGTTGTTTAAATGTGTAAAGTTCGTTTTACTTACGAAACAAATATAAAAGTGCAATAATTATACAATAAAAAAAATTGAAATTCACAAAAAAGTGCAATTTAAGTGAAAATAAAGAAATTCAAAATGTAAGTGAAAGATAAAACTACAAAATGCAATTTTATTACGTGTGTTGTCCGCATAAAGTTTACTTATCTAAAGAATTTCTTCTGTCACTGTCAGAAAAAAAAATTAAGTGTCAAAATCGAATGATTGAGTGCTCCCCTTTGTTTTTGTACACTACTTTTTAATACCTTTACAGGAAGTCACCCATTTTGTTCGTTTATCTGTTTCAAATTCCTTATTTTTTAAAGATTAAACGATATAACTGTTCTGCTTTATAAACCGTCTTTCATTTTGAAATAAAAGAAAAAATGAAATAAATTAACTCGATCAGAAAGTGCGACGTAGAAAAAATAAACCTTCGGTCGTTTTTTTCTGTACCGTACATATTTTTCTTTATTTTTTGTATTTTTTTTTTATTTTATTAAGTTAGATTTCTTAGTAGAATTCTTCTTTGTTGGATTTTGTTAGTAAATAAGCTTGTTGCTGGTCTCGTAAAAGAAGAATTTCTCTTGAAAAATTTCGAAATGAATAAATTAAAGATAAAAAGTGATTAATGAATTAAAATAAATTAAATAATAAAATACCAATATTTTACTGTTTTAATTGTTGTGTGTATTTTTTTTTTTTGAATTTTTGAGCTGTTTTTTTTCGTTTTCCTTTGTTTTCCATTTTTTCTGATGATTATCGTTTTTTTTTCGTTTCCAACGTACCTTCCTATATTAGTAAAATTAAATTAGAGAGAACAGAAAAAAGTATGTGTGCTGTGTGGTGTACTTGGCTTCTTTTTGTACCTTAAATACTGATTTAAAAATAAGTTTAAAAAAGAAATGTATCTAAATTAAGTGATTTTATTTGTTTGGTGCTTTTGTGATAAATAGTTTTTTGTTCTTCTTTATTTTTTTCATTGCGACGTCGCCGTGTCATTCTCATGGGATTATGTCTACAATATGAAAAATAAATCAACAAACATATGTTTTCTCCTTTAAAACGTGAATTATCAACAATTTTTTTTGGATTAATCATCAAAATCAATAGTTGGTGAGTAATGCAATCAAATCATTATCAGTTGTTTACTTTATAACAAGACCACCGGATAATCATAAGTTATTAATTTTAAATTATAACGCAAAATTTCTTTTCTTTTTTTTTATTGTTAAAAATATTAAATTTGGTGACTCACCCTCACCAGTCTTGCTTCATTATCACTCTTCTTTCAATTGCTTTCCAGAACACTTTTTTTTTTGTTCATTTCGTTGGTGAAACCTGCGCTGTGCTTGGTTTTAATTCATGCAGAAACAGAGTGCAGTATACCATATCGAAAATGTCACAAAAGATAATGATGAATGAGTGACAGTGTTTGTTTTTTTTTTATTTCATACCATGCTGGTTGTTTATAGTGTGCGTTCATGTCATAATGACAATTGCATCAAATTTGTTTTTATTTTATTATTATTTTTTCTTGTTTATTAAAAAACTTAAGATGATGTGGTTTCTTTTTTTAAAATTAATAATCACTTAAAAAAATATTGCTTCTTTCGAATATTCAATTTCTTTTCGATTTTTTCAGCAAATAATTATTTCCGTCAACCCTTAAGTTCTTCTAAAAGTCCTTCTTTGCTTCCAATAGGATATCCTTTCTTTTTTAACAATTTGTTAGATATCTTCTGATACTGATACGAAAAGAAGGGCTGATACTTAGAGTACATATAGATTAAACCTGTTATTGATAGGATTATATAGGTTACAATATAGTAAAGTGGCGCCTTTGAATATATTTTTTGCTTTTATCTCGATTAAAAGTGACACATGTTGAAGTATAATTTGGTTAAGTCATTGACCGCATTTTCGTTTTTACAAAAACAAATTTTAATAGTAGGTAGTAATGTATATCTTACCCCATATGGATGAGAAATACTTCCGTTTTTTTTTTGTGCATAATGAAGGACATTGCAAATAACAGGAAATCTTTTTTCGTCCTTGTCAGTGTAGAATCCGTATTATGTATCTATACCTACCTATTTGTTTAAATAAATGTTTTATGTAGAGAAACTTTATAGGAATTTATTTGTATATGCTAACAAAGCTTTTGCAAAAACACAAAGGAAACTTATTAAGCAAAAAATAGTCTAATGATGTGAGATGTGTTTTTGTTGAAACTTTTTTGAGTGACAAGAAACATGTTTTTGTTTTTTTTTTCTCATAGGAACATTAAAGATTAAGATAATGTGTGCTATATTTTATATACCTGCATACATTATGTAGTGTTCTGTATTTGTTTTCATTGAATTATTTTTTTGTTTGTTTTTTTTAAATTTCTTCACTCATTATTTTGAATTTTAAAATTATACCTACTTAAATTATACCTAAACCATTTCAGGAGTGTTCATTTTTGTTCGATTTAACACCCCTTTTTATGTTTTTGGGGCTGAAGTTATTAGTATCTGGGTGCGTTACATCCAGTTGACATGTTAGTTACTTTAAAGTAATATCTTCCTTGCCAGATATTACGTTCTTTTACAATAAAGGCAGAATTATTGTAAATTTCGTTTGAATACATCAAGGGTAATGTAATGACCGATGCCATCTGATTCTTCTATAACTATACATCAGGACCGGGTGATAAATATTTTGTAAAACGACTTTTTGGTTCTTATATATAGGGTTTTAATCTTTAATAGCTTAATAAGTCTAAAGAAACAGAGATTACGTTTGATTTCAGTGCTGATGTTGTTAGCCGAGCTTAAAGCAGGGACCATCTAGACAATTCACTGACTACCTTAAGATATACCTTCTATCAATTATAATATGGGGGCCAAGTCTTTGGTATAATTGGACTATAGTTGATGAGAGTCATTTCTTTTTTGTTTTCATCACGTCGATATCGTTACTATATTCAAGATAGTCCGTAGATTTGTTATAAAGTACATGACTTATTTTCCGGGATAATGCGTTCTACCTTCCAAACCAGAGTATGAGGTCTTTGATGGCCTTGAAGGTTTCAGTTCCTTTAAAATATGATGGATAAGCGAGGGTTCTCAAACGTTCTCGCTGATAGGTTCCTTGTCTGGAATAGATACATTTATTGGCACCGACAGCTCCGAAAAACCACGGTCTAGTAACTTACTTTCTCAAATAATCGTTTAGAAAGGTTCTTCATTTTGTATCTAGCCCGAAGAACTCAGACGGGATACTCTCTATCACGATTTTTGGATTCCGACATACTAATAACAAGGCCACGAGGCGCAACATCTGGAATACACTTACTAGTAGACATATTTTTTCTCATTTCAAAATTTGGAATTGGAAAAATACTTGATGTATAAATCCTCCAATTCGTGTAAGTTCGGAGAAATGACGGATACCTCGCTAGGGCTGATTGTGTTGTCAATCGGAACCAATAACATGATACCTATAGTGATTCCTCGATGCGAAGGAAAACTATCTTAACAATTTAGCTTGATTATAGATAAATAAGATTTTATAAATAGCATTTACATTTAACCCATTTAAAAATAGTTCATATTCATGTTCCCATTACTGAATTATTTTACAAAATTAGAATTTAGAATTATAAATCAGAAGAAATAAGTATTTTTCTATATAGATTAAAAAAAAAGGTACAAAATAAATTTAAAATTCCAAAGATCTCCGTATCCAGTATATTTTATTTTTCTCAAATGCATCTTGACGATTCATAAAACGTGTTTGTGAATAAATTTATTCTGCATGTACAACATCGATAATGATAATAAGATGAAGCAATTTTTTTTCTTTACGTCATGTTCTGCATTTTTCCAGTTAAAAAGTTAAAAAAAAACGGAATAAATACACAAAACAACTCACACCAGTCGTGTGACCTAAAATAACTTAATAACATAATTTATATCTCCCCTTTCCTTACGTAGCGGACTAATTGTATTATTATTATTTTTCGCTTTTAAAGATACTTTTTCTTCGAAGTTTTATTGAAAGCAAAGAAATATATATGTATTGGTCTCTCTGAAACTTAGAAAAACTAGGTATCTTGATAATTAAGTAAACAGCTCGAGATGCACTTTTATTTTAAAGAGACTTACATAGATCCGAATGGTTTTAATGCAATAGCTCACTTAAAAACGTGACAATAATTATTATACTAATACATATTAAATCATTAATGTATTAAAAAAAAAACTTTCGATTTAAGAAAAAAAAAACTACAAAAGATAATTTTTCAGTAATGGCGATCGACACAAAATACGACATGATGTGTGATTTATTATTATCAAGCTCGTCCCGCGTGTCACATTAAAACTAGAATTGACTGTGGTGAAAATTATTTTTTATTGTCTTCGTTGTTTCTATGTATATCTATTGTTTAATAGATTTTGATGCAATGCCATAACTTGTAGCAGACACAAAATAGACAAAGTAGATATTTAAACAAAAAGAAATGTTTTACAATTATTTTTAATCACTTTTATTAGGAAAGTCAATTTAAGCTCGGATTTAAATGAAAAGTGGATCGGGTCCAGAAAGAACAATAAGGGAGTTAATAATTAATAAGTATACTTAAATAATTATTATCATTGAAAACTTAATTTGTATATTAACTTATTTTTAAGTATTATATTTCTAAACATCGCAAAAATTACAAAATTAGCCAGAGCTATCAAAAACACTTCAAACAAATAAATTCTTGCACTTCCTCAAAATCATGTGAATAAACTGAATTGGCAATTTGAGAACATTTCAGAACTTTTTCACCTAGAACAGTTTAGAAATAAGAACAACTGACGAAAGTAGTTACATGGGATAGCAAAATTCAGTTTCTAATTCATTTGGTAAGACATTTACACATAAGTGTCTCTCTCTCTCATAGAATGAATCTAGGACTTTGGATATTGTTTAAGTGTACCTCTAATAATTCCCAGCAGTTTTGTTTCTAGCTGAACGTTCGTTCTTGTTGTTTTTTATATGTAGATGGATCTCAAAAATGTAAGAAAGTATTATATTGTCGAAACGATGATTTAATGTGCAGAAGGTCAAGAAACCGTTTTGATTTGTATTCAAGCGTGAAGATTGTTGCAATAAAAGAATTATTCTATAGCTTTGATTTATAACTTTGTATTTAATTTCTTAGATATTCACTCAGCAACATTCTGCTTGTACATACCAAACGAATGCATTTTTGACTTCTACGTTGCAAGTACCATGTATGGCTCAGTGGTTTTGCTTAATCGAAAGTACTATAATTTAGAAGCACAAAAAATTTGTATGATTTGTTACCTCAATTCCATTAAGCATCAGTCAGTGTCAGAACGGTCTTATTCTAGGTTGTCATTAAAGTTCCAAATTCAAAAAGAAATCAACGAAGTCTTAAAAAATTGGAGAGAGTGTATCACACGGCGTTCGTAATCAACCAATGTCTACTTACTATAACTAAATATAGTAAAAGCGAAATATTTTCAAAACAGGGCTAAGTTAAGATTAAAAGTTAAATTTAAATAATGATGTATCAAAAAATACAGATACATTCTTAAATTTTACTTCAATTACATGGGGAAAACATTTGTTTTTGCTCATAAAAACAAAAAAACCTTATGTTGTTTATTGTTGTATATCCACAAATCTACAAATAACTTACAAATCTCTCTCCTGTTTTCTAGTTTATATGAAACGTTTTGTGTCTGGTGGTGTATTTCTCAATTTTTTCAAATTGGGTCAACGACAAAATAATTTAAAAGAATAATGTACACAAAACAAATATGTATATACTGTATAGTGTATATCTATGGGCTTCTTCCTTTTTTTTTTTTTTTTATTATTTTTTAACTTTTATCTATAAATCTATTTTTGTATATATGTATATACCTACTACACATGTCTAAAACACTTGTAGATATCACTTTTTTTTAAACAACACACGCAGGCAATGACGTTGTACTTTTGCTACGCGAATTACGACACGACACGAAACGATAGAGCTCGTGTACCCTATATAGATAATAAAAAGCTCCACCAGCATGGGACATACTAATATGTTTGTTGTTTATTTAAATTATTCTTTCAAGTACAAGCAGTAGTGTAGTTACTCCTATATCATGTGTTATTAATATTTCTAGAAAAAAACACAAAATAAACAACAAAAAGCTTTTCTCTCCCACTATTATACATATGTATCTACTTGAATGTCGACAACGATGAGGGCAACCTAGAAGTAAAGCATAATATTTTTGCTGAACAACTCAGTCTGTTGTTATGCAACTAAACGAACAGTCCGCCCATTTGCCATTGTATGTCATTTGGCGCTTATCTGTCTTTTTTTTTTGTTTTTGCTGTCATTGGGTTAACAGAATTTTTTTTTATTTAGCTGTTTTGTAAAAAAAAAAAAAATTAAAAAAATTAAGCGTAGGTGTGTTTGCTTTATAATTTTGTAGGTATTATTTTATTGCTTAACTTACGTAACGCATGACATAGGAAGCTTTCTGTCTGTTAGGTACATATCTGTGTGCATATTTTGAAAGGTTTTAAATGAAGATACAGAAAACTCACATCAATGACCTTCGTTTTGAAAATGGTATTGATAATAACAAAAGAAAAAAAACAACACTTTTCCACATAATGTAGGTAGGTAGGTACATAACATAATTTTCAATTCAGTTTACAGTTCAGGGGATTTGAGTTTCTATTCTGCCAAGTTGTTTAGTTTTGAGTAGGACAATCATATATAGAACTTGACAATTGAGTATTAATTTGAAACTAATTGCATTATAATTTTGATATAATTTCAATTTTTTTCATTTCTCAACCTCAAGGAAAATCAGAGATAACAGAAACGAATTAAACTCTGACGACAGACGTTCGACCTGCAACAATTATTGTTGGTGGTGTTTGTCAAGGTTATCTTCTTTGTTTTTTACTTTCATATGTATACGTCGTCGTCAACATAATTTAAATGGGACGAGAGAATAGGTAATGGAATGCTGCAGATAGAAAATCGATCAGACGATGACATTGGAAATTAAATTGTTTGCTCGGGAAATAAGTTAGAAATTTTGATGTATAGTCGCATCATTTATACAACATAATATGTTATATATTGTACATATACTTTAAAGTTAGTAGCTGGCTGAACTTATCTACAGTGGATTATCTTTATTAAATGAAAGTGAGAAATTGTGGGCGTTGTCCTTAAAATGATTAATAGTTAAATTATGATTAATTAGTTGAAAAAAAAAACTATTCTATAAATCAACGTTTGGTCATAAAATATAAGTCTGAAAATTGTGAATTGAAAGAAAATTAAAAATTATCACTGAAAAGTTGGACAGTTTTACATTTTTCACAATTTAAAGCAAAGGCTTTTGCCGCTAGCCCGACTTATAAATACTGTTCGGTGTGGATCACCGATCTTTTTCTTCAGGTAATTCTTACCCTGGTCAGCTGCCTCCAGTGCCGAGATTTAGCTATTTTAGCGAGTGAGGCGAGATGACTCGCGTTACTCACTTTCTTATCTCACTTCATTGCCAAAAGCGTTTCAGCTATTAAAGCGAGATGAGAAAGTTCGAATATAGTTTCGATCACGCAAAATGTTATCAATCAAAGAATATAAAGAATATTCATAACCTCATTTTTTATGTAACGAAGTATTTGATTGAAAATAAGTTTCATTACTATGCATAGCATATATGTACATATTAAATAACGTACCTATATTAATATGCACTAGTTTAATTAATTAAAATTATATAAAAAAATTTTTACAACATTTTTTACTATTTTGCAGGCCATCTACACATTTCTTTAAAGTATCAACAAAGAGAGTCAATTCTTGTTTTTTTTTATTTCATTACTAATAAATAACACATACATATCCAAAATGATAAATTTACCTACATGTACACCAACTCACTGCCGAAAGGTTAGGCGAGTAATCTGACGTTTCATTTCACTTCCTGGAACACTCGCGTTAGATAGCTGTATCGCTTTTCAATAAAATGCGACTCAACTCACTCACTCACTGGAAGTTTGAATTAGCTGAATCTCGGTACAGTTTCAGATATTCTTATACCTTGTTTCTTTTCTCTGGCTTTTCTTAACTTTTCTTAACTTTTCATAACCATGACAAAAGACAACAAATTCTTTGTTTTGCCCTTATTTACCACTAGACCAATTAAAGCTCCTTCCACTTGAATTTTGACACATGACTAATTAATATGGAGGTATTTGGCCTTGATGTTCCAATGATATCAATGTCATCGGATTTGATGTCAGTAGCAGTACCCGAGTTTCGAACGCGGCCTTCCAAAATAATGTTACAGAGATCGCATGAGAATGCATTTACTTGCCTGAACGCTTTATTGAAATCAAAGATTTCGGTGAGGTTGCTGTCAACCTGATGTGGTATTCTTTTCTAGAGTTTGTCGAAATGCGGATATTTTGTTGAATGGTAGAATTTCCTAATCTAAATTACATGAATTAAGGACAGATTGGGTTTTTCATGAATGGTTTTGAATATTGGATTCAGGAGACTATAATTGTTAATTTGAATTCAGGAGACTATAATTGTTAATTTGAGGATCACAGGTTCCATTAATGTAGTATGCTACAATTAAACATGGATCTGGGCAGTCATGGATTAGTAAATACAACTCACTTTGACAGCTGTTCCAGCTTCGGTTGCAGTTAAAGAACAATTCAAATAAGATTGAGAGTCGACAGCTTCTGACAAACGCTGTTTTTTTAACTTGTAAAAATATAAGACTACATTTCAATTTTAATTTTAAGGGATAGTATAAACATAGGAGTTGGTTATTTCATGATTTATTAATCATAATATTTAATACGAAAATTTGCTTAATCTTTTAAAAACAAAATTAAATCAATTAAATCATTCCGAACAAAGCCTAATTGTTACATTTTGTTTCAATATATTTCTATGCCTTGGATCGAGATATTTTCTTGTTTTTTTTTTAAATCTGTGTTTTTAAAAGAAAATTCGTAGGTACATTTGAGTTGAACATAAAGAGCGTAAAAAAAGAACAAATAGTGCTTGAAGTAATAATCCCCCATGCAAATGCATATCACGTGTCCCAGAAACTAGTGGTGATTCTTTTATATTTCATTTTTCTATGTATTTGCTCTGCTTAAAGGAAAAATCAATACATGCACACAAACTGGTTGTTGCTAGGATAAAAAGGATTTCCACGGTAGTTGCGCCTTTGCACAACTCATCAGCTGATGATAGCCTTGTCGTTTTCTAATATTTGCTGTGCCATTTTCAACTATAACCTCACAAACAAAGGGATTTAACAGGTTCACCCTTTAAAAATCAAGACAACAGAATAGAAAAGGAAAGCAACTTGTGAGACTAATAACCCCCCTAGTGACGTTTTATGTAAAAAGGGAGTGAGACAACACAATCATACCATGGTGTTGGTAAGTTTAAATTGATTTTCCAACCACACGCGAAGCTACGTGCTTTTTCAAAATCAGCTACCTATACACAAAACGACGGCACATAACAAACGCACTTTCTATTCACTTTCTAAGGGATTATTTTCATTTGGTTTCCCCAACATGAACCGCAGGGTGAAAATGACGATGGGGAAATCTAACAACTCTCAAAGGAATTTTCTTGACAGTTTCGTTTTTTTTTCTTCCTTAGACGATTTTCAATTTCCCTTTCTCTTCTTGGTTCATAATCTGACAACTATCAATCTCCCTTAAAAAGAAAACTACCTAACTAACGTCAAGGTGGTTTGGAATGAAAATGTCAGTGAATATTGTGATTGTTGACATTTCATTGTTTCCCTTATTGCATCACTTTTCCACCTCTCAAAACAAAACGACAAAAACATATGTTATATAAATATATATAGGTACCTCGAAAGAAAGTGGAGGAGGAGAATAATAATAATTGCAGTTTGGATTCGCCCCTATTCTGGGAAATGGAAAACGTCTTTTATTTCGTTTTGGAGAGTTCTGTTTTTGACAGTTCTCCAAATCTACACCACACATTTCTATGATGTTTTAACTAATTTTCTTTGTTGCGTTTACTGCGGTGTTGGTGTAATTTGAATCCCTGCAAACTTCATTGTTGGATGGTTTACACTGCGCATGTGTTTAAATATCTTTTGTTGGATTTCTCTTTAAATAAAAATAATAAACATTCACGATGAAGTCCGCCCAAGTTCTTTTATAATAATGACTTGGCAGATTATTTGTTTGTATTTTTTGTTTGTCATCTTCTGGCTTCTGCTCATGTGAAATGGAAAGAGCACCACAGACATAATGGAAAGAGAGTTTAAAAAAAAGTTTGTAGGTATTTATTTTTATGTGGATGCCTTTGTCTTACGTTATATTTATGTGGGTAGGTATGTTATTTCATACAAATGCGAGACGAGGTTCCACATAAAAAAAAACTCCTCTCCCTTTCAAAACAATCGTCACATTGGTGTAAACAAGGTCAATGCCCTACTTTCAGGGTAAAACGCAAGTTACTTGCACTTGATAAGACGTGTTAAGTTCGATATGATTAATACATTAAACAAAAACATGGCTGTCTATTTCCTAGGAGTGAGTAATACCCACCTTTTTATTTTCAATTTCGCTTTTGAAGGAAAAGATAAACATTTGTTCCTTCATCAAAATTCGAAATTAATTCGTTCCTAACAAAATACTCGAAAAAGCTGTGAGGCAAAGAGCACTTTATTAAAAAAAAAAAAAAACATGCTAAATTTTTTTCCAAGGAATAGGTACAAACAAAAACTCTTTCCATAAAAGGCACAGAATGCGCAAAAGTACACTTAAATACTTGTGATCACGAACTCATAAAGTATAATTTCTTGTGTTTACCTGCTTAATACTAAACGTACATGTTTCATCTTTGAATTTCGTACAAAATCCTCTAAAATACATAATGTAAGTATCTTGTCGTGAATTTCTTTCTTTAAATCCTTTAAATCTCTTTTGACCACATGCTGACACAGAGGCACATACCTATAAAAAAACCTTAAAACGAGTCAAAATCGTAATAAAAAAAACTGCCACTTTGTGTTTTCCTTTTACATAACGTGCGTTGTCTGTGTCGTCCGTGCGTCTTTGCAGACAATTTTTTTTAATCCACAAACAAAAACCAATACAAAGGGACGCCATGATGGATATCATTTTACGCAGAGGTCTTTACCTCCTAGGAAGGTCGATCCACTCCAGTGTCGCGTTTTTTTCTCATATTTTTATTTTACGACAAAGTGTTTAATGATTCTTTGTTTTTTTGTTTTTTTTTTTTAAAGGAACTACGTTTTATGACGAAGATTAAATTTCGTAATTTGTTTTCTTCCTTGTTCATCGAATTGAGGGTACAGACATTTTTTACTGACACATCTTAAATTAGGGATTTGTAGAAAAAAAAAAGACAAATATCCAATCTAGTAATACGTTCTTGTACCTTTTATTTGTGTTCTATAGTTTTGAAGTATGTATTATGTTTGTTTATTTTTTCTGTTATCATGATACGTAGATGTACCTATACCAAATTCTTCATTCTACAAGTGTGAACGATGAAACGTGTGCAAACTAAGTATATTTGTTCTTAATTTGATCTTCCTTGTCGCATAACACCTTGCGACTTTAAAATGGAATACTCTTCAGCTGGAGAATTAATGTAACCGAGCCAATATAGTCGAAAGAGTGCACGAAAGTTACGGTTCAAAATATATACCCTCCTTGGTATCAAAAGGGCGCCTCATGCATTAATTGGGTAATTCAAGCTCAGAGTCATTCTGACCTCGCCCTACTTGCACACAGTACCAAATATCCGCCGGCGAATTTTTCTTTTGAAAGAACTCAGTATCAGGTCATTATTTACCGAAGTAGGTACTAGGGCTTGCTAGAGCTATTCTTCGTCGGATTTTCATGAAAGTATCGTTTGTACTCCGAGACTTATATGAACTTCTTTACTACCTCGAAGTTGATACAAACAATAGTAACGTTTTGTGCCCTACCGAAACACTGTGTTTTGGTCACTGCATTGCATATTTTAAAATTACAGACGACAGCGTTTGTAGTTTTCACGGGATCCCAAACTCGGTCTTATAGCCATATAGACGATAAATGCATTATGTGGCTTTGAAATCGTTGAATAGATAGTGGGTCTCAACTTGAAATTTCTTGATCTAAATGTTAAGCGCCTTAAAAAATAAATTAACAACTTCACTATTCAATTTATCACTTTTGATACACATCACTCGATTTGTACCTAGTTTGCCGCGTCCATATTATAGCTTTAAGATCAAAACATAAAAGACACTTTACTGTTATGGACGATGATACATGGACGCTAAAAACCAGGCTTAAATTGAATGCTGTGTTTCAAATTTAATACATTGGGTATTGAAGGGAACGTTTTTAAGTTTTTTTTTTTTTTAATTTCTGGACAATTAAAAACCTGAAAATTGCCTTAATAATGTTAAGCCCTATAATTTCCTAAGCTTTCCCTATGAACTATGATTAAAATTTAAGCTTTGTCAAGAGAATACTAACAAGAAACTTCCTTGTACTTCTTATTAAATCTTGTTAAAACCAGTTTCAATCGTATAAGAACTTGAATGAGAATAAGTGGTAAAACTAACTTTCGCTTGAAGCTCAAAATAAATGGGTTGCTCTCTTAATTGTAAGTCATTCCCCTTAAAAGCACATTAATACTTATTTTATTATGTTTTTATATTTCTTTAATTAACCTTTATTTAAAGTTTAAAAAAGATAGAAGAAATAAATTAAACACGAACACAAAAATAAAACAAAGATACACAACAATACCCTTGCGCACGACATAAGAAGTTTCTGAAGGAACATTTCGGCCATTATGGCTTTTCTGTGTGAAATATTTAATAGTGGTGGCAATGGCAAGGTTCAAGGAGAAATACTTCCATACGTATTTGAGTTCTCTTGTGTTTTGTTGAGTCGTTTGTCTTCTTCGGGGCGTTGGTACTTTGCTGGGGTCTTTAAACCAAATCAACACACACATAGAATGTTTTACTTTTTTATTTTGTTTGTTGAAAAACAGCACAGACAGACAGTCAAGCTGAAAACATCCAGCAATGGCATCCAAGCAAAACCAATGAGTGATCATCTATTACACATTTACGAAGAATATTGCAGAGCATGGTATTAAATAAATGTCTTTGTCAAGGATAAACCAAGCCAAACAGAGGGTTCTCGATTCGATTTGAGTGCATACCAAAGTGGTGGCTGTTGGAAGTTGGAAGCTGTGCTTGTTGTTTTCCGTCCTTTGACTGGGGTCTCGTTCTTTCTATATACCTACCTACCTGTCATATGGTTTTAAATTATATGGTATCCTAAAGAAATTTGTAATTTCAACTTGAGTGCGGAGCATTGTTTGAATTGGAACAGGTGGAACTTTTCTTGGGCAATTATTATTATACCTATGTTTTTTGATATATTCTTGAATGTATGTATGTACTAAATAAAAGACATAACGCACGGAAGTAGGCGTGAATTTCTCATAATTTTTTTTCTTTGTTTTTTTGCAAGTTGATGGGGGTTTATTAATAAGAATAAAATACAGATGCAATTTAATTTATTATCGTTTCTGAACAAATTTATTATTCACATAACTGCTGACTTTGTTTCCTTTTATTAATTGCTTTGATAAAATTATGGAAGTTCAAGCCTCTATTTCCCTTTGATTTATGTGGGCTACAAGCAATTTATGTGCCTCACAGGGCTAGTTTTTATTATACGTATTAATAATTTATTGCTCATGATTCATGAAGCCGCAGTTCTTAAATGATATGTGTTGGCTAGCTTGTTAAAATATATGTAGGTAGTTTTTTTCAGATTGGAATTGTGAACTTTTTTTTCCACTTTAACTAAAATCGAATTTCTAAAAAGGACATTGGAGAGCAATAAAATAAATAACTGCGTTTTTGTACTATGCAAATTGGGTTAATTACTTTTTTTATAACAGAACTATAGCATGTGTCTATGTGCTAAATTGAAATTCAAATTTATAATTTTTAAATTGATATTTTGAAAAGAATCGCTGCCAAAACATCTGCTTTGGATCCATCGAATTCCAAACTGAGTTCTAACTTAAATATTCACAATGTAGCCATCTTTAAAAATGTAATCAAATCATTTTAAAGCTGCCTTATAAACTTAATGCTAGAAGATCAATGGATAGTTGAGTACGCAGGCTTCAGGGATATAGTATAAAAATCTCTAGATGAGGCCCAAGACATAGCGAAATCAAAAGAAATGAAAGTCCGGATGGAAACAACAACCAACAACTGAAATTAGCAGCATTAAAGGAACAAACTGTAAAATCTCTAGAAAAATATGGCCAACTATGACAAAAACAGATCAAATAATTTAAAACATCGAAATAGAATAGATCGTTGTCCCGATCGTTGCAATCATTGCCGACAATTGGCCAATATAAAAACATGCAGCCAAACACCCATCCTTAAAATACATTTTGTAGTAGATACAATGACCTTAAGAGATGGAAATCATCCAGCATTTTCTATTATAACTTTCCGGTTCTGGCCAGGTCTCGCTCAAAATATCAGAACTCTTAGGCTAAATAATTTTGAAGGTATTATATCGCTTTGGTCTTTTGCATCGTACCAATTTTCAGTACACCAATGTTGTGCTGTTTGGTGGGTATATGCTTACGCATTTCCGTAGCTAAGTACCTACCACATGTCAAAACCTTATAAAAAAATACCGTATTAATCTACCACTTGTTATGTTCCCGACAACGTTTAACTCCTTAACTAGTGAAATTGAAAGCAAATCACTGACATAATACTCTTTACTATAGAAGGTATGCCTTCAATTGAAACAAACCCAGCCACAGTATATAGACCTAGTGAAAGGTTCTATGTCTAGAGTTCAAGTTCTCTAGAACCAACCAGCACACAGTGTGACCTAAGTGTTCCCTAAGAGTTCTTCCCTCAGTTTTTAACTGTCAACAAAATTACCCTTATTACCACCATAAAAAAAACAGGTCACAACGAGTTAAGGTATCAAAACGCTGCATATTAGCGCTAAGCTAATTAGGCACTTGCGAAAAGGTATTCCTAAAAACCGCAATTTTACCTACCTAAGCTGGGAAACATCTATTTAGGTAATTTTTTTGGTTCTTATTGTCAGCAAATAACCAATTAAATATGTACCTAGTATGGAAATGTATTTCAAAGCAAACAAATTTAAAAATGAATGCCACTGTGGGAAAAACTCACACTTTGAGTTCGTTTTTCTTTATCTTCTAACGTCGCAAAAGTTGCTCAAGTTGGAGAAAAAAAAAACATTCCGTGAGTTCATTCCTTCCAAACCATTAAATAGAACTTAAAATTATTAAGGATGTTTAAGTAACTTGTTCCGCATGAAAAGTAAAAAACATGTTTTGCGTCCTCATTCAGAAAATTTCTGTGTTGTGACTTCTTTCAGGTAAATTGTTTTGAAAAAAAGTCCGCTTCAACAAAAAATACACGTCCTGTTTCCAATCAAAAATTTGTAATCTCTATACTCACCTTGCCCCAACCTGTTTAGTTGGTATTCCCTTATTCTTTTGTATATAACGATGCCCCAATTTTAACATACTCGTCCATCTGGCAAACAAAAAATCGTCCTTCAAATGTTTTTGTTTTGATTTCTCATTCTATGACTCATAATTTACTTTATTTAATATTTGACACTTGTCACACATATTGCAATGTGCATACAACCTTATCCGTTGCACTGACTGCACCGGCCTGTAGTATTTTTGTCAACTTATTCCCACGGGAGATGAGAAACCAACGGTATAATGTTTTTTTTTATATATATATGTATTGCTATGCTGTTCTGTTTCTATTCCCTTCTTGTTTCTCTTTCAGTTGAGTAGACTTAAAGGAAAAAGTCGAAAGGTGTGTTGATAAAGTGGTAAAACATGTTGCTTGTATTTTTGTACCACATCGAATGTTCACCGGTTTAATAGGTATGCTAAACTGCCACCAACACCAAGAGAAACATAAGAAAAAACAGATAAAAGTAGCTTAGCAAGATCAAAGAATTGAGAAAAACGAGAACATAAAATGTGTATGGAGAGTGAGAAAAAAAACGAGGCGTTTTTCCACTTCGACCCCAGGTAGATAAAATATTTTATCTGTGGGCATCAACATTATTTTTAAAACACTGCCTACATAATGTTGTTCTTACTCAATAGTAAAGAATTCCATATGATGCATGTTTGTGTTGTGAAGCATTTGTCATACCTTCAGAAATTTGCATATTCATGTTTTGCACATCTAATCATAACTTTGTTTATGTTTTAGGTCGTTTGTCCATTGCTTAAAAATTGTATCCCGTGGTTGGACAGATTTTCTTCAAACTTTGAGTGTAGTATTTTTTTTTTAGTTAGTTTTTTTTCCCTAGAGGGAAAATTCCGGCTTAATATAATACCAAAATTGAACTCATTTGAAGAGAATACAAAATTATTTCTAGTTGTTTTATGTTGTTGTCCGTTTAATTTTGGGAGCAACTGTTTTTTTTTTTGTATAGACTCGATGCATGAAAACATCCCCATTTAAGCATTATTCAACCACTAATTATTATTACGTTGCAAAGTTGTATTAATAAGGCTTTTTCTTGAAAGTCATTATACCTATGAAGTGTATTACTTTATGCACTTGCTATTACTCGTTTATAGAAAAGGCTCTAGTATTTCTCTCTAGTATCTTAACTCGCCAGAAAACCTAATTGGATGTCAAATCTTATATCTTATATCTACTTAACTATTAAGTTCCAACTACCTGGATAAGGTTAAGTAACTTTTGTGGTTCTCGTTTCAAGTCACGAAATACTATTAGTGTCAGAAAGATGTTGAACTTACTGTCTTAATGTGTTATTTAACACTAGCAAAATAACTTGAAGCAAGATTCAGAATAAAAAAAAAATTTGTTGGTCCTTGGAACCCCCAACAAAAGTGAAACTTTATTATTATTTTTTTGTAAAAAAAATTGTTTGGTGTTGTATTTTTTCTGGACCCTTTAAAATACGTATAACTAAAGCACCTCCAAGATAAATCTAATCCAATCCCAAATGAAAAAAATCACAACCTTGAAAATACCGATTGTAAAAAATTCCGAATATATTTACATAAATTTTGATATGTAAAATAATTCTTTCTTTTCCCTCGAAATTATAAACGAATTATTACTTTTTTGGTATTAAACTATTCGGGATTTTATCATTCAGGAATTTTGTGGTCGAAATTTTGCCTGTCGGGATTTTAGTAGTCGGGATTTCGTACTCGAGATTTAGACTCAGGACTTTTGTTGCTCGGATTTTTCCAGTCAGAAAAACATACCCTATTGCAAGTTAATAATGCAATGATGACGTGCTTGCTTCACCGCAGTTCAGTTCTCCCCAAAGAAGTTTTTTTCGGGAACGGAAAGTAGAAAATCAACCAACCATATAACCAAATAACCAGAGATGTCAGAGTAGTTTACGCGAGGTAGTCTCTAGACGGCGCAGGGACATAAGTCCCAAATTTATTTCTTGGGACTTATGTCCCACATTGTCATCTCAAAGATGAGACATAAATCCCCACATTTTCATTTTTCTACAAAAAATCAAAAAATATTGCTACTGATGTTTAAAAAAAAACTAAACAAACGGTTTGATGAAAAACATAAAAAAATTCGGAGGTATATTATTTCATTTACAAAAAAAAAACAAAAACATTTTCCTTTTATAACAAAAAACGACAAAAAATTAACTTTAGAAAAAATAAGATAAACTTTACATTTAAACAAAATCAGTGTTTTTAATTGTTGTCTTACTTTTGTCAAAAAACTGTAATTTTTAAATCATGGGGTTTCGCTTTTGAGTGCTAGACAACTAGTCAAGTTTTTGTGAATTTGAAAAACTAAAACCAAAAAATCGCGCGTTTTTTGGTTTTAGTTTTTCAAATTTGCAAAAACTTGAATCTTCTAAGATTCTTTTATTAAATTCACAGAAAATTAATCTTAAAAATAACAGTTTTGAAAAAAGCAAGACAACAAGTAACTGTATTTTAGTTGTACAGTCAAAGCTCCCATAAGCGAACCCCCATGGTCCCCGAAGTTTTACCCGATCATGCGAATTTATTGGAGCTGTCAGTAGAGTTTTCACTGTAATTGCATTACACTAGAGTTTTACGCATTAAAGCATTGACAATGCGTAAAGATTGGTAGATTCATAAAATTGATTAAAAGAAATTGAAGGTGTGCCTCTAAACTAAATTCGCGATTAAATTCGGGTAGTCAAAATGGCAAAAATGCTACTTGTTGTGAAAACATGTTTTTTTAATTCTGTTACGTAAATGTGGTAGTTAATGTAGTTACCGTAATTGTAATAAATGTAATACACGTGTTGTCAATTTAAATATTTCGAAAATTAAATTTGATAAATTGTATGTTGTTGTATCATGTATTGTAGTAGATCAGATTGTTTTCACAATAAAAAAGCATTGCGCTGATTTTTCAAGTTTTTTGGCTATTTAATTTGACAGTAGAACTGAAAACCCAATCTAAATTTTGACAGTGCTATGTTAACTTTATTTTATTACGTAAACTTAACTACCTAACTATTTCTGTTTGGTATCAAAAGTAACAAATGTAGTTTATCAAGAAAAGTAGTTTTTTGCCATCTATGCGCCAAACACATTTCATTCTCTTTCATTAGAGGGTTCACACTCAACTGCAGGCATGACAGGCGCGGCATGAACAGCTCAGTTTTGATAGTGTGAAAGTACGAAGGGTGACCGACAAATTTAGTTGCGCCATTTTATTTTTAAATTCCCCTCCTAAGGAAGTTTCACTTCAAAAAATATAAACAATGGATTTTGAAGAACGTTTGCACAAAAACATGTTTTTCTAGCAGTGCATTTTATTTTCTTGTATGAAATGTTGTTTATAGCCGTATATGAATACGTGAGATAGAGTATCTTCAAAACTGCAGACAAAGAGTGTTTTCATAAAAGTCAGAGGTGCAGGGAACTAACTTCACGGGAACTAATTTCACATATGAACTAACTTCACCACTAGTGGGAATTAATTTCACTTTTTTTTGTGAAGTTAATTCCCACTTTGAGTGGGAAATAACTTAACTTTTTGTTGGGAAATTATTTCACTCTTTTGGGTGACGTTACACTTTTCATACAAAATGCACATATTTCGTACCCAAACTTGCACCAACCCCAAATCTTATAGTTGGCCAAGCAGGGGGTTTACCCCCCCCCCCCCCCCCTTACCAATCTTAACTGTTGGAGACACCGGGAACTTAAGTCGTAAACTAAATAAAAACACACTTTTAAAATAAAAAAAAAACTGTTTTGTTTTGTTAGTTTTAAGTATTTTAGACTTAGTTATTAAAATTTAAAAAAATGTTTACCTTCACAAAATAAGGGTTTTCCATTAATTTTGTGACTTCAAATCTGAGTTAGTCTGACGTTTATGAAAACACCCAAAACTGCCCATCTAAACTGTTCAAATGTGAAAACCAAGCACTCTTGCCATGTATTTGACAAAAGGATTGTGTGATAGTTTCCTGGGTTATGATTTCCAATAGGTGCACCAAACAATTGAAAAGCAATTTTCCCTTCATAAACAAGAAATAAAAATGATTTTCTTGCTGAACAGCAAACAGTTTTGAAATTGTTTAGTGACGAATCTGGAACGGATCTTAAGTAATATTCTCTTTCTCTTTCTTTTAATTAAGCCCATTCATTTTAATCCCACTAACATGATGGAAGCAATAAATTATTCACACCTTACAAACTTTGTATGTGTCATCCTCAATTTGCGGAAATCCATGTTAGTCGACAGAAGAAACATAAGTGTGAATGTATGTAATCACAATGCCACGCCAGACAATATTATTTATTTATTTTTTCCTCGTGACGTCATTTAAGTTTTTCTTTTTTTTCATTGTTTTTTTAGCCATACATATATATTTTCGCACACCACTGAATTATTTGAGTAAATTTCGTCACCGAAAACTGACAAACCCCATTATACCACCACTATTAAACCACCTCCACATCTTTTTTTTTCTCTCTTTTCGTCTGGTTTTCGCCAATATTATACATAATGCTCTTATATTATTTTTGTTTCATTCATTATTTGCTGTTGCAATTTTTCTTGAGACTTTTATTAACTTCACTTCAACAACCTCTTTATAATAGAAAACGTTTCTATATTATGCTCAATTATGAGAGGAAAGAAAAGAGACATAGAGAGAGCGCAAATATAAAAGCTTACAAATCACATTACAGCTGAGCTGAGCAGTTAGTCAAATGAAGGGGGTGGTGTAGAAAGTTTTTTTGTGCTTGATCTTTGTCAAGAAACGTAAATTATTTCAATACTTTGTAAAAGTTTCTGTAAAATTTTTTTTCCAAATTCTTTTAGCTATTTCCGTTTAAAAAACAAATGATCATTTAGGTACCTACATCATTTTAAAATAAAAACACTGAAATAATGGGACGATTTTAATTGGCAACTATGTATTGTTTATAAGTACCTTGGGCAGAGAATCGATTTATATTATATTGTTGTCGCTGGTAAACAATTCAATTGAGCTGTGTGCGACAAAAGTTAGTGATTATAATAGAATACAACTATGGTTTATTTAGAGCATTTGCAATGTCAAGTACATGACAAGACACTGTGTTCCACTTTATAAGTTTAAAAACAACTGAACAATTGCTCATTTTTTTTTGAGCTCATTCATTATGAGTTTGAAAATAACTCGTTCTCTTGGATAAATTCCAAAAATATTAAATAATTTCTTTAAATCTCCTTAAACCATTGGCGGGGTGGAAGTTTTCGGGTTTTCCCCAATAATTGATGCACCCGGGCAATGTTCAGCATTTTGATCTGCATTAGGTCTTGCAGCACTCGGCGATCACAGAAAATACCTACTTTGTTGCAGAAAACGCCCAACCAATCAGTACATTTTTGTAGATCTGAACTCAATTTCGATCATGAACGTTTTAGTTTTCGAAAGCTGTCTTTAAAATAAAATTTAACAACTTAAGTTTAAAAATTTTGGAATTCACCAAAACTTAAAGCGTTTTTTTTCCTATGTAGGTATGTTTTCATATAATAGGACGTTATATCAGCCCAGCCCTCCTATCCAACTCAACCCGTAAAAAGCATAGAAAACTAAGAATTTAAATGAATTTTTCAACAAAGTTTTGATTTCTATAGATATACCTACATAGGTAAATAGGATTAAACTATATTATTAGTAAAACGTAGTATTTTTAAACAGCACCCACATAGCAAATATTTGACAACCAATTCATGTGTTTACTTGCTTGTGCAAGTATCTTCACGTTCAAATTTATTTGTGTTTTTGTTAACAACTTCCACACTCTCTTCAAGCTTTCGATATACATTATGTGCTCATAAAATATGTGGTCTTGAGATTCGCCATCATCATCACTAAGTGAACTGCATGCAATTAAATCATACCAAGCGGGCCACCTTAATTTAACAAAAAAATAAATGCCTCCGTCTCACTTAATACTTCTTTTACGTGAGTTGCCTCCCATTATATATAACCTCAAAACTGTGTGCAATTACATGAGACGACTACAAGATATAAAGCGTTTTCATCGATGAAGCCGATGTTGTGCAACGTTTATTGTGTTCTATCTCTTCTCTACCCCCAAAAGTAGGGGCATCTGCTCTATCCTCTACCATCTTCATTGCTTTAGTCTTCACTTTAACCAAACAAATTCTATACACACAAAGGTTTTTTATTCAAGTCACTGCCTAAAGAAGTTTCACTTGCAGTAACTCTCCTTAGTTGATATTTTGTGGGTGTTTTGACGCATACGTGGTGGTGGGTGGTGTGGTGAATAACTTTTTTTTTTTGATACTGGATGGTTTTGTTTTTTTAAATTTATTTGTAAACCCCTAAGAATTCGACAGCGACAAACAAATAATAAAGGTGCCTTCTTGTTTTTCAAAAACGACTTGCGCAGAACTTTTTCTCCTTTCTGAGTTCGATTTGAAGGTTTCACCAATTACTATTTTTTTTCGTTTTTTGTAATCTGTAAATCAGAATGTTGTTAAGAAATAAAGGGGAAATTTATATTTATGTATTGCTTTTGGTTTGAAGCAGCCATGTTTTTCTGGTTCTCTTTCAGTTGAAGTACGTATTCCAACAAACCCACCTATCCTTGCCAACAATTTATCACCGTTAGACTGCACTCAACCCAAAAGGGGGACAGGAGACTGCTGTAGTTGGGAAGACAGCCTTGAGAAGAAGAGTACCTACCTACCTATCAAAGTAATTCTTTACTTCTTTTTTACATCCAATTATGTTGCGGTCCCTATGGTCATCGCTTGGGTTGTTTTCTACCAATTCAACGAACCATTGGAATGGAAATACTTCTCTTCCTTTACTTCTGCTCTTGCTATGACAATGCGGTTTGGTTGAAGTCGATGATGATCTCTACTCCACCTTAGTTGTGGAGGTTTGTATACATATATAAGTATATCTTTTGATGTGATATGGTGATGTTGATGATGGCGTTGGATAGGAATTTAAATTTGAGGTGAATGATGTTTTTTCTAGACTCTTTCATTCTCCCCGTTTACCGTTTTTCTTCTTTCCTGAGTATTGTGGATTATGAATGTGTATATTGGGTAGAAAAGGTAGAAACAGCTTTGTTGTTGCCATCGTTGACGTCGATGGCATCATCAATCCATTTTACTTGACAGCGCAGCGTTGCTTCTTACTACTATACCAACTAGGTACGTATGGCAAAAATGAAGGAAAATCCCAATTTATGCAGAAGAGGACTTTGTGGCAAAAGGGGAACAATAGCGTGTACTGGGGTATATCATCAAAATGGAACATTGTATACAAAGTTCATTTCCTTTGTTAGGAATATGGTATACTTTGCAATGGACATTCTTGATGATGGTACCTATCTTTACAGTTCAAAAGCACATTCTATTATAACCTGGTCGTTTCTACCCTATTGAAAAGTTAAGCGCATTTTTGTTCATGGCAACGCTAAGAAAGTGGATTCTTTAAGAGCAATGAAGTTTATATATACAAAAAAAAATAAAATTGAAAATAAGCACCAAAGAGTGTGTGTGTGGTTTTTAATAAAACAATTTTTTATTAAGAAAGAAAAAAATTAGTTATCTGAAGATAGTTTTGATTCTTGCAATTGGTATAAAGTCTGATCATCAACACAATTATTCCTTTATAATAGCTGTATTTTATTATCCCCTCTGATCTGATCCCGCAAACAACAACAACACAAGATCCAGCTTTGTTTCTAGATCTGGCAAAATTCCAATCCGTTCCAGATCAGAAGGAATAATAAAATACGGCTTATATCTGATGCATTTAGATAATTCCATATCTCAATGTTAAATGAATCTGACAAACACGCAAAGGTACATAATAATACATGTTAGGTTTTATAAGGTGTACACAACTTGACGATTGTAACATACCTACATGGGGGCTTGAAACTCCCTTATAATCCCCTTAAAGAGATATAGTCCATAACCTATGTGTTTTTTATGAATTTTATTATGCACGCCTTGGGGACCTGGTCAGATCGAAACCAAGCAAAGTTTGACAAAGTGATGCGTATTGTGTTCAATCACTTTCTACATTTTGCAAATGCTTTTGAACTTTTAGTCCCGCCGGATAGTGCCTTATTCAGGTTGGCTGTGTCCAAAAAATGTAGATTCGAAAGAAATCAGGGTCAGGGATCTAGTCCCGTAAAATAAAAACTATTGAACGATCAACGTTTTAACTTTGTTATCTCAATCTGTTTATAAATATATAGTGGAGATATCATGATAGAGACTGCCAAATAATGATCTTTCGTTTTTATTTCATGGCGTAGATATTAACCTGAAAGATACTACACTCATCCGGAAGTTTAAATAATTCCTTTTTATTAACTGTCTCGCAGAAAATCCCGGGTCTTATACCTTACCCCACTTTGAGTCTAAAAAGAGATATAACCTGTTAACTGTTAGCCTGCTATTAGTGAGTTGGATTTTCAATCTTTTCATTAGGGTATTGTAACATTAGACCATATCTGTGCCATCTGCTTCCGAGAGCCCATCACTTTCAATCCAAGTGCGCTTTTGAAGCAATACTTTCTATAGGACTTTCTATTTTTTTGTAAATTCAATTTTTATTTTTAATTTAACTTAAAAATAAAATGTTATCTTCGATACAAACATAAAAAATATATATGCAGTAGTTAAGTTATTGAAAACTCTAAAATATTGTTTCTCATATTTTTAATTTTTTGCGAACATATTCTTTGACCTTAACTGAAGTTAACAATTTATTTTTCTATTCTATTTCCAGATTGATTTCATCACAAAATTAAGCTGATCGTCCACTATTAATTATTTATTTTCTTTCTTCGTGGCATTGCGTACAACTCACCACTCGTATACAGCATTCAATAAGCTTTATTCAACAAGAAATTTAAGAAGAAGATAAAAGGGAATGCAGCAGCATCAGACAGCTCAATGAGAGCAACTCTACAAAAAAGAAAACAAAATTGAAATAAAAAAGAAAAGAAAGGCACAAAAGTTCAACGCGTGCGTTATCTTTAAGACGCCAAAAACTTAAAAAGAAAAACTTAGTCTTTCTTCAAATATCAATCGAAGATTCCAACTTTTTGAGTTGTAGTCATCGCGTGATTATTTTTAATGAATGAATACGTTTCCTGTGTTGAATTGCTTCACAGAATAAAATGTCAACCTAAAGGATTTTTGTGACATACAAAATCAAGAGCAAATCAAAAAGTATATATATATTTGGATAAAAAAGATTGTGATTTACATTTATTATTTCAATCGCATTCAAAAAAAACTATAAATAATTAGTATTGCTAATTTTCTGGGACCCTTACGTATTTCCTACAATATTGCAAAACAAAAAAGAATATAATATTATAATATTTAAACAAAAAAAAAAGTCGTTTTGTCGCTGTGCGAAAACAACAACATAAAAATTATAGAACATATATTTTAGTAAATCTAATCGCTTGACTGTCTGCTTCGACATTTTTGAGTAGACAAAAAAAAATAATAAACAGATTTTCTAAATCAATTGAGAAAAGTCACTAAAATATAAAACAAACAAACAACACCACCTCCTCAGCAACACATCTATATATTTATATAAAAATGGAACGCGAATCAAATCCAATGCAACCCATGTGCCGCTCTGGATGCGGTTTCTATGGTAACCCAGCCCAAGATGGACTATGTTCCGTTTGCTACAAAGTAAGTTCCATCAATTATTTAACCGATACATGAAATTTATAAAATATTTGTATTTTTATAAAGGATTCCTTAAGAAAAAAACAACAGCCTCCAGTCAGCAGCACGCCTGTGTCAGTCCCAAGCCCACAACCGAGTCCCACATTTAGTCCAGCCATTACAGTCACCAACACAGCACAACCAACGGTACAGAGTTTACAGCAACACAATGAAATAAAAGAAGTAAGTTTTTCAAAACTTATTAAAATTCGATTTGATGTTTCAGAAAAGTAGTGAATTAAATTTTTTTTTTTCAAAATTATTCGACGAATATAAGACAAGTTGTTGTTCATCCTCTCGCTCTATATCTTGATATCTTATTTCGATATACAATTCAATATTGTAATAAATTACATAAACTTGCGGAAAAATTAAGAAGATAGCAAACAAGAAGTAAACATTTTGAATGGTCAATAACTTGTTCAGTTTAACATCGTTAGAAAAAATGTTAAAAGAACAAAAAGTTGAAAGATTGTTTTCCAAAACGATGTTAAATTCGAGAAGTTACTTTTATTTGCTATGTTCTAAATTTATTCCCCAGTGTAGTCGTAAATATTATTGACCATAAGTATGGTTCGTATCGGTAAAGCCTTATATAGGTTTAATAAAAAGGATTGTCTTATCAATTTCGTTTTTCGTTGCATCTTTTACTTGTTAATCTATTGCAAACGATTCGGACCTAAAAGGACCTTAAGCTAGCTTGCTTTTAATTCTACGTGCAAAGGGCCTGATTATAGATTACGAATATATACGAATTGTTTTTGGAGTCGAAAATTAAATTTGTATTATATCATTAAGAATATTTAAACGTGACGTTTAACTGACGCGTTAGGGCCTGGAACACACAAGGAACCACTGTTTACTATCGTATTTTATATTTACAGTTTAAAATTCAATGTATATTCCTTCATTTTATCTCCAACTTTTTTTTTGGATAACTATGGCTGTTTCACAAATCAGGTTAATTTTCGATTTTGTGTTACAATAACAACAACCCTGATTTTGAGGACACTTCAACCAAATTGGAACTTTCAATTCTTTTAATTTAATGTCGTTAGAGAGAGTGCTATGTGTTTTTTAATTAAATTAAATTTTGTTATCAAATCAGACCATGAAAAATTCGAAGAAAATATCAGAACAGAATATATATCATGCATTGTTGACGAGAAATATAAGTACGTTTATAGTAAGGAACAAAACAATTACTATAAAAAGTGTAAAACAGAAAAATGAAAAAAAGTACCGCTTTGAAAGCAATGAAAACCATTCTTAGTCCAAAAAGTCCACTATTAGTAATTCTTCGTTTGATTTTTAAGCTGGGGTCTTTATTGGAAGTTACAGTTGAGCCAAAGTAAACAATGTCTTCATTACAGTTGTCCAGGTTTAAATGATGAATGATAAAGTGCATTCCTTGTTGACCACAAATAATTTGTTACTCTCATTTACCCTTAGACTTACTTAAGCTGAATCATTATTGACATTTTGCCTTGTTCTTTCAATAAATCAGTCATCGGCATTAATGTCCGCACTAACACAGAGCTTTAAAAGATGTGGTCTCGTACATTAACACCCGAGTTTCGAAATCAACAGTACACGTTGGCTAAATTTGTTTTCTTGAGACGACGAACATTTTAAATAAAATCAAGGTGTTAAATAAACGAGTTCTGTTATAATCTTTACTATAATAAAGCTGTTATGGGATAGATCGTTTTAATGTTGATATAAAATTTACTTACCAATTGTTTTGTCATTTGATTGATGTGTTTTATACTTTGCCAAATAAAAACCAATAAATCATGCACAAAAAGTAGCTAGCACTTCATTTTTCAAAGAAGTGACACATCCTTCATTTTTCATAATGGAGGTGTGCCTCATCGAACGATTAGTTCAGATTCGGACATGACACAACTTAGTAGACCTCTTCATTTCTGAAAACTATTAAAGGGATTGTTTGAGAGTCTAAACAATTTTCGTCAGTGTCAACGTTCACTGATATACAATCATTTAATGTATGGATCGTCTCATTAAAAACGAACGACTAAACATGTAAGTAAATTGTTTTCCTTTATGATTAAGATAGAAAACTTATCTATAAATTGCACTAAAACAAATTGTGATTGAGATATCATTGATTTTGTTTTAACTCATTTACAAAGCACATTTTATGATAATATAAGTATGGAATACAGCATCATTCAAAGGTCCGCTGTGGTTTTGCTGGGTGCCGCTCATCCGAAACGTCCAGTTTTCCATAACTCTAGGGTATCTGAATTTTACGAATGACATTGATAATGTTGACTTTCAGAGTAGAGTAGTGGTTTACTACCATTGACGCACGTGTCTTTGGTCGTTAATTCTAAGGTTGTGGGTCAGCAGAATATTGTAGGGGTCTATGACTAGGTCATGGCATGAAATTTTCCTTGTTGTGGGCTGCAAAAGGACAAGTTCTTGTGCGTGGTGCGGAATTCACTGCTTCGGATTCTTCTGGCTCTGTGTTCACTAAACCGATTGACTCGGATTTATGCAACTTGTTCCGAATAGTCCCCAAGATTATGGCGACCGTAAAATGGACGAAGCGTAAATGTTTCTGGAACAATTTAATAATTTGCATATGTGTTGAATATGTAATTATCTTTGTTAAATTACAACTTTGCGTAACTTAAAATTCTATTGTTGCCTTTAACTAAAATATCCTTTTATTTTTAAATTGCAGTTATTTGTAAAAGCAAATAAGGTACTGATTTTAATGCACTTTAAAACCAGAATGTACATTTTTAGTTTCACATTAATTGATTACATACAAAGTTAGCTCCGTCGCTTTGAAGTAGCAGACAAATAACTGAGTCAGTTAATTTGTCTACGACAGAACATGTAATCATCAGCTTATGAATTCAAGCGAGCAATCTTGTTCACATTACTTGCTTAGCAAAAAGCTCTGTAAGTACTGATTACTTGTTTAAACACTAAAAAATCAAAAATATTCTCATTCTCACTGAGCAATACTTCTAAGATTTTAGTTTCAAAAATGTTTATTATAAAAATTCATTAAAAAGAGATTTGTTTAAATAATAGAAAAAGTTGGCTCTTGCCTCTGGGTCTCAAATTAATTTCGCTCTTTGACCATGTTTGGTATAAATTATCTCAAAGATAGTGAACAAAAGAAAGCTGAAAAATTAAAATTGATAAGACTTTCCAATGAAAAGGATGTTGATATTCTTGAGGCACCCATCGAAAAAGTGAAGAGCAGTGATCTACAACAAGTAACCACCCTGTTGGTGTCATATCTACAAATTGGTGTCCTGCAATTGCTTAGTTCAACCGCCAAGTCTGAGGGTGATGATTAGTAGATTTTAACTCTTTCCCAGAGTCCAAAGTAGTCTTAGTAATTTGAAATTAAAAACAAATCCAAAATAAAATTATAGAAAAACAAAAATAAAAACATCAAAAAGCACATAGAAAAGCAGAAAAAAATATAAAATATCTAAAACGAAAATTTTTAAAATAAAATTAAGGCGGCGTGTGAATCAACATTGTCATCAGCCTCTACTTCGAAGACCACAACAGCGACAGTGGCGACAGCAGTGTCATCAGCATTATCACCTTCAGCATCTACAACTGTTAGAACAGGAGTGACAAGTTGTTCTTCTTCAGCGGGAAATATCCTCAATTGCTCAACATCCTCATCCTCGCCCAATTCAAACTCTACAACAAAGTGCCGTTCTACTTCCGTTTCTTCTTCATATTACTCAACGTCATCGAATTTGATTTCGATACGAATTATGGACTCGAAGGAAGCACAGAATAACTCTGCTAGAAAAAGGGTAAATGTTATGATTTTTTTTTTACAACTACTACCTACCTACTACTTCTACTACTAGTACAAATTTTGTTATATTCTTTTTTTTGGATACCAAAGAAAGAATGAACAAAATATTTAGTGATACAAAAATTTAGCTTTTTCTTCATCTCATTTGGCTTTTTAATTAGTTTGTTGGTTTGGCGGAAAGTTAAGCAGCTACAATTTGTATACGTATACCTACCACAAAAAACATGAGCTCTCTGAACTGACGCGCCAAGAAAACATAAATAGCCTTAAATCTAGCGTGCAATAAGTTTTTATTTTAGCTGCTTTTAGTTTGCTTGTGTTGGCTGGTTCTCTGCTCTTCTGCATTTTAAAATTGATATTGTGCTGGCACATGGCCAGGGTTATTATAAGGCAGCCAAGTCCAAGTTCCCCTTTGTAAATTGTCATCCAGATAGCATACAATATACAGCAAGCAGTCAGGGAGATGGAGATAAAGAATTTTGTTTCCTCGTCTTATCCTCAATGGAAAAGAGGAGATGATGTACAACATATTTGTTTTATTCGAATATAAGTACATACATATATTTTTATATTAAGTAGAAAACTTTTTATAAGATTAAGTTGTTTGGTGATTTTTTACTTTATTTATTATTTTCTTTTTGTTTTGTTACAGAAAATAACAGAAGAAACCACAGTCAAAGACAGTGCAACAACGGCAGGTCCATCAACTTCCACAAACGAAGAACAAGACGACAAGGAAGGTGATAAAGATGCAAAAAAGAAAAAGAATCGTTGTGCTGTCTGCCGCAAGAAGGTTGGATTAACAGGTAAGACAATTTGTTTCTTATTACTTGTGTTATAAGTGGGTATTAATAGGGCAAATTATACATTCGCTTAAAAATCGAATTCGAGATCAAATCAATTATGACATCATGATGATAGAGAATTGTCTACGTATATTATCCTTAAAATTTGATAAACAGTATTTGTTGATCATGCCTCTGAAAAATGGATTCTATTTATCTTGTTCCAAAAGAATTCATTTAAAACAAATTGCTAGTTTAAAACCAAATTGATTAGTTCATCTTGAACTGGACTGAAATGAAACTGGAAAAATTGAATCTTCTTTATTTGGCCCATTCCCGGGTGGACCAGTGACTCCAGTCCTAACTTGTTTCGCTACCATATTTGTCATTTCGCTATTCATGCATGACCTAAGCATCGAAGGTTTTGAATACATATCCTTCTGAACAATCCTTAAATCGTTTAAATTATTATTTACTGGTCCGAAAATCCATTGAACAAGCATCCGATCTGGCCAATGTAGCATGGCGAAGACTGGAAGAATCAAGGTCTAATACAGTGATAAATTCGTTTTTCGCGTGAGGGCTTTGTCCGAAGAAACAAATTACAACACAGCGAAGATTATGTGCTCGACACTTAAGTTGGCCATCATTACGTTTAGAGGATGTCAAATTGTACTTTGTTGTTTGTTACCACTGGACCCACTGACGCTGCTTCCGATTGATTGCATTGTTCCAAGAAATTGTTCCATTCTAATGATTATTATCAATTACCCAGGCATATTTCAGCACTTCGATTTGGAAGATTTTGCCTCGTAGGTTTACATCCTAGTTTTGAACGATGCCTTCCAAAATGATGTTAAAGAGTTCGCATGAGAAAGAAGCTCTTTACCTAATTATTTTATTGACATTTTTGCCCGGTGAAATTGTTTCCGAGTTTATCGCAATTGAAGTTGTACGATTTTGATGGGGATGCCAAAGGTTAAGAATGGTTCTGTAGATATCATCTCTGGAAAAGCTATTAAAAATTGTATTTTATTATGTAAAATAATTTTTTTTTTAATCAATCAAAACTTAATGTTTAAAATAAATTGAACTCAACTTCATAATAATTTTTCGTTCCAGGTTTTGAATGCCGATGTGGTGGATTATATTGTGCTGTACATCGATACAGTGACAAACACGACTGCACATTTGACTATAGGGAACACGGGGCCCAAGAAATTAGACGCAATAATCCTGTAGTAGTTGGCGAAAAAATACAAAAAATTTGAACTTTTGTGCCATCAGTTTTATAATATACATATATATATATATACATAAAAAATTAAATTTAAATAAATATAATTAAAAAAAAAATGAAACAAAAAACAAACAAAATGAAAATATACACATATAAAAAGAGGAAAAAACATTACAAAACACAATACACGCCCACATATACCTACAATTAAATAAAAAGAAATACAAAAAATTGAAAATAAGTGTATAAATACAATTAAAAACAAGTAAAAATAAAGAAAAATACTAAAAAAAAAAGCGGAAAAAACAATACAAACATAAAAAATCGTGAAAAATTACCTAGTTTACTATTAAATTTTAAAAAAATATACATAAATAATAATGCAAGTGGAATATTACAAGTTTTTTTTTGTTCTTTTGTTTTCTTTCGAATTAATATTGATTATTATTATTACTTACTATATATAAAGAATTTTAGGTAAACAAAAAAAAAACATAAACGCATATATGTATGAAAACAAAAAATCAACTTACTTTTATTAATTATCACTCTTAAATATAATAAAACAAATTATTATTATGATTATTAATTATGTATATTAATTCTGCTGCTGCAACCAATCACTCTCACCACCAAACAGACAAATACTTCTTCTTTTTTTTTCTCTTTTTAATGTAATTTGAAACAAAAATTAAATAAACATCTATTTCGAAAATTTAAACACAAATGTCTATGATCTGGAAGTATCTAAAAAAGCAGCCACTTGATTCCAAAACAATACAAAAAAAAAAACAACCTGCAATAGTAAATTAGAAAAATATTCACATATTTTCCTTGCATTCATCTTTTTCCCCGTTTTTCGCTTTAAAAGTTATTTTATTAAATTCTTGTTTTTATTATTTTTTCGGTCGTTTTGTAGTTAATTTTTTTTTATTAATTATTATTCATTTCTTTATTAATTAGTTTGTAAAAAAAAATCAAATAAAATATTTACTGAAAAAATACAATTTATTATTTTTCAAAAAAAAAAAAAAAGAATACATATATATAAAACAATACTAGCGTGTCTATATAATAATTATATCATTTTGCTTTTAAAATTAAGGGAGTTTTGTTTCTTCACTTTTCCGACTAGTTGAGTATTTTGTTTTAATAATATTTTTTCCCCGAGTTAAATTAGTATGGATATATATGAGTTGTACTTGTAATTATTATTAGTTTTTTAATTAGTTAAATTTTAGTTGTATTTGAGTAATATAATAAAACAAAAAAACAAGAAAAATCATGTTTAAAAATTTAAAACAAACAAAAAGAGTAATTTTGATTTACAAAACCAACATTCACCAATATACAGTTGAGAAAATACCAATCATTTTACTAACTATGTAATTACAAAAAAAAAATAAAATAAAAACAAACAAGAAAATGGTATGATAAATGAGTAACATTTTAAGAACTTTAACTTTATTAATTGTAAGCTATTATTGTAGTGGAAATGAAGTGAAAAGTTTTTTTTTTAATCTTAGTGCACCAGCTTTTTAGAGTTAAAATACAAAAAAGAGATAAAATATAATAATAAATATAAAAACAAAAAAAGATTACTTCAACAACAAAACAAAGAAGTTAGTAACAACATAAAAAAGTAAATAAAATAATTCTAAAAAAAACATTATATTTGTTCTTTTAAATTTAAACCTTTTGTTTTTTTTTTCTGGGCGTATATGCTAATTTTTTTCTGAATTTGTTTTTTTTTCTCTTCTTTTGAATTTGGTTTGATGATCGGGGGAAGTATGTGATAATTTTTTCCACAGCTATGGCTAACTTAATAAGTGAAAAGGATAATTCAAAGATTTTCATGATTTATTAACATCAATTGTTACTGCACCGAAAACTAATAATGTAAGTATAAACTTAAAATATTTTAGCCTTATCGCGAATAAATTTTTCTTCGTATGAAGTTATGCTTTACCCAACTAAGAGATCAATATACAAGCTGGAATTAACATACATAGGTATACAAACGTTCCCATCTATCCTGCTAGCCGATTCCAGAAAGCGGATTTGAAAATTCCTATGCTATTCTTAATAAGAAATTTTAAATATTTGAAAACGCGGTTTATCGCTTTCTGAAATCTGAAGGATTATCTTGTTTTTCATTCGAAATACAGCGAAAAAATAAATCCTGTATTATCCTACGAAAATCCTTGGCTCTCATCGCGTATCCTTTGAGACGATATCGTCGTTGACGACATCGTCAAAAGTTTGCATCGTTTAACATTACAATCGAATCGTACAGTGTGTCGTCCATCGTCAGCAGTTTGACAACCAGTCAAACAACAAATTTGTTTCTGTATGTAAGCAGTAAACTTTTTATTGTTTTGTTTTTATTGTTTGTACTAAGTTTTAAATTTTTGTTGGAATTGAAAGAGTATCCGATGCATCCGTTAAATTTTGTTCGTATCCAAAGCAATCCGACAATATTTTTGTTTTTTTTCATAATTGTTTAGTCTATTAACATATTTATATGAGTGTGTATTAATTGGATAAGTTTGGATGTGTCATTGAAACTTCTGTTTTTGAAATCGAAAAATAGAATACCGCCTTGGAAAGATGTGAAAGCAATAATTGGAAAATTAAAAAAACAACATTTGTAGAACGCAAGCGAAAAAAAAATCACAGCTGGGCAAATAATTACCCAATCCCAAATGGAAAATATAAATATTCAAAATCTCAATTACAAAGCGATAGAATGAAATTCATCATTTGGTCATCGAATTCATTTACTACAAAGAAATTGTGATTATTAGAGGGTCTAATGTCTGAATGTCTCCCTTGTTTGACTGCTCGACTCGATTGCATGTTCATTTCAATGAAATCGATGTCGATATCCGAAACGTTCTAAAACGCTGTCAAATATTGAGGTATTCGTTAGAAGGGCTCGTTTGAAGCCTATAATTATGTGTCGTTTTTCGGGAAAATCGAGCTTGTTGACCACATCTTGACAATTTCTTTGAATATTCAAGTTTAAATCTTCTACTCTTTCCTTCTTCATTTTCAGCATACATAAATAAACTAAATCCATTTTTGTTATTTAAAACTAAATCCAAGGGTGAAACATGCTTTATCAATAGATACCACAATTCACCAACTGCTCAACGTTACCACGCCATACAATTTCCACCAATGAGTCTATCAATACCTATGACCTACTTAGTGAAATCGTTCGATGGCTATGAAACTATTATAATTTATAATCTTTGGCAAATTCACTGAATATATTCTGCTTTGTAATTCATTAAGCTAAAAGAATTTTACTTCAATTCGTTAAAATGTCCTTATCGTGAGAAAATGTATTAAAACAAAACTATTCATTATCGATCAAAGTCTACTTAAACATTCGGCCATTATTCGGCTTTATCTTTTAAATACAGATTGACAAACTTTTTATAGGCCGTCACACACCTTCTTATCAGTGATACCCGTGCCGTCCGTATCGAGTGTGTAAATTAAAACAAGAGTCACACTCACTCTTATCTCTATAAGGTTATTCAAAGATCAGCATTTAAATTTGAACCTAAAAATATTTATACTTATCTGTATAATCGTATTTAATATTTACATTATATTGTCTACCATATTTGTCTAGATGTACGGAAATATTACTTCTATATTAATTTAAATCAGTATTGAACTAGTAACGGTCAACTCAAGATAGTGAAAAGACGTTCTTTTGGTTAGAACTTGTCGAGTGTGATAGTAACGTATTTATAAATAAAAATCGGGCAAATATTTAATACAATGGAAAGTCCAGGAAAAGCAATAAAAAATGCAGATAAAAATGGTTT
This sequence comes from Baccha elongata, assembly GCA_951217065.1. Lineage (NCBI taxonomy): Eukaryota > Metazoa > Arthropoda > Insecta > Diptera > Syrphidae > Baccha > Baccha elongata. The sequence goes on along the minus strand of OX578273.1, from coordinate 80,600,978 downwards.
CCAGGAAAAACTTGCACCAAAATTAGTGAATGACTTACAAGTTCATACGAAGAACCCAAAGGATAGGCATGTATCGGAATGTACTCTAGAAACAGAGGAACTGCTTGATCCTTATTGTGATCCAAAAAATCCTCAAATAATTTCTTTCCGTGATGTCACTTCTGCAGCATTCCTTATAAAAGGGGGAATCGAAAAGACACCATGTCCAGTGAGATAATTATTTATTTGTAATAATTTATAAAGTGCATCATTTATCATTTTACTATTTGCATATATATTTTTTTTAATGTTGCAAATGTAGAGATCAACATCATCTGAACTTTATGGGATGGATTTGTATCTTAAAAAGGATTTTCTTCAAATAACTGGAAGGTGAGTCTGTCCTATTTAAATCAGTTTAAAAAATTTAAAAAAAAGGTGGTCTTGTGTTAATGAGTATCTTGGCCTACTATTATCAACGTTGATCTTTTGAGATTGTGAAATTGGATTAGTAATGTCTGTTTGAGATTATATTTTAAACTATGTACTCCACAAGTAATTTAAACTATTTCGATTTACATATTTTTATTCTGAGATTCTTTTGAAACATTGAAAAAATAAAAAGTTAAAATAGTAAATGCAACCATATCTGCTGTGTTATAGATATAGATTTAGATTTAGATTTAGATTTATTTCATCAATCAGAGCATATTATAAACTCTTACAGACTAATATACATAGGTAGGAAGATATAATTACTGTAAGTGGGCTTACATAATTTATACAAGCAAAAAACAAAAAAAGAGAACAGAAATCAATAATATGACAAATTAAGTTATTTAATATATTTAAATTTTGTTTAATATAACTGATTTAAACGTTTCTCTCGTGCAAACCATATAAAAATCAACTCTAGAGCAAATAGAGTTTGCTTCTCTGATGCAACGGGTGATGGGTTCATTTCGACCGTAGTTTGTAAAATGAAACTGCTCATAAATTAGAAATCGTTCGCGTGTAACTCTTAAAGGTGCATTGCCCTCGTAGACTAAAGCAGCTAATGGAGGACATTTAATATGATTGGTCATAATATCTCTGATCAACATAATTGAGAAGTATTTACGTCGAGTTTCAAGCGTTTTTAATCCGAACAAAAGACATCTGGTTTTATAAGGAGGTGTGACTATTCTCCAATTTAACTTAAAAAAAACGTAGCGTGTAAAATTTCTTTGAATTTTTTCTATTCTCTGCGATGAGTTAGCATAATAAGGATTCCAAACTGTACAGCAATACTCAAGCACAGATCTAACTAGAGAATTATAAACTGATAGTAGAGTATATGAATCGTTAAATTCTTTGGTATTCCTTTTAATGAAACCTAGCATCTGGTTGGCTTTATTAACCATAAAATCATAATGTGGAAGAAACGATAGATTAACATCCAGAATAACTCCTAAATCTTTTTTCTGGGTTACTCTTGCCAGCTTTGTATTTTCGATACTGTAGTCGAAGAAAGTTGAATTACGAATCCTAAAACAAGACAATATTTGGCATTTAGCAATATTTAAGTGAAGATGGTTGATATCACACCAATTAGCCAAACTCTCCAAATCCTCTAGCAGAAGGCTACAGTCGGATTCGCAAGCAATCCTTCGGTAAAGCTTAAGATCATCCGCAAAAAGAAGACAATGTGAATGCTTGAAAAAAGTAGGTATGTCATTGACAAAAAGTAGAAAAAGTAACGGGCCTAAATGGCTACCTTGTGGAACACCCGAAGGAATAAGAATATCTTCAGAGTTGAAATTTTGGATTTTCACAATTTGGATTCTTTCAGTTAAGTAAGACTCCAACCACTTTAAAAGAGATGAATTGAAACCAAAAGAAGAAAGTTTATTGACCAGAATTTTATGATTAACTCTGTCAAAAGCTTTCGCAAAGTCGGTAAAAATAATGTCCGTTTGGAAGCCTTTTTCCATATTATTTATTATGGCATTCGCCATTATCGTTAGGTTAGTTGCTGTTGATTTACCAGCTACAAACCCATGTTGAAAAACTGAAATTTTATCTTGAATAAGTTTTGAAATTCTGTTATAAACTACTTTTTCAAAAAGTTTAGGTATGGCAGATAACTTACAAATTGGCCTATAGTTTGTGACTTCCTGTTTAGAACCCGATTTAAAAATTGGTGATAAAAATGAAATTTTCCAAGTTTTCAAAAAATGACCCTCAGACAAAGATAGATTAAAAATTCGTGTTAGAGGCTGAGATAAGGCAATCGCACATTTTTTTAAAAGAATAGGTGGAATTTCATCTGGGCCTCCTTTCTTGTTCAAATCTAGGCCTACCAATGCTTCTTCCACTTCCGCTTGGAAAAGGTCAATAGAGCCAATGTCAACACATTTGGTTAAGTTTGGAAGGTCTGAATGTGAAACATATTCAGATGAATAAACTGATTTAAAATATTTCGCAAATAAGTTGCAAATTACGGGAACTTCACTAGTAGTTGTGTCGAGGTACTTCATACAGCTTGGAAGTCCGAAAGATTTTCTTTTGGTATTTAAAAATTTCCAAAAGCCTTTACTATCTTTTTTTAGATCATTTTCTATCGAAAGAATGTAGTTACGATACAGAAACTTGTCCAAATAGTCAAATTTACGTTGGCAGACTAAATAATTTGTACGAAAATCTAGATTTTCTTTGTTATTTTTGTAAATTTTGTACGCTTTATTTTTTTGATTTTTGAGGTTAGTTAGTCTCCTATTGTACCAGACTGGATTTGAATTAGCTATGAAACTTTTAATAGGTACATACTTTTCAACTGCGTTTTTCAAAATATTTGTAAAAATAGAGTAAATATTTTCTAAATCAAAATCTTGAAATATATTAACCCACGAAATCGATGAAAAGTACTCGACCATTGCATCAAAGTTAGCCTTTTTAAAATCATAAACAATTATGTTACTAACATTTTCATTTTTTAGATAACAATATAAAATAAGATCTCCTTCAATTGCAAGATGATGGAGTGAATTTTTTATAATAGGTAACATAGATTTTTCTACTGAGATAAAAAATTCCTTGTCCACAAATACCAGATCCAAAATTCGATTAAAATTATTAAATTGATAGTTAATTTGAATTAAATCATACTGGCTTAAAAAATCAATAACTGATGACTCAATTTCACTTATTACATTAAAAGGAATTAAATGTTTATCGTCTAAATCTAGACTCCATTTGATGTCACCAAGGTTAAAATCACCAGCAAAAATAACATGTTGTTGTGTATTTAAACTATCCAAAACATTTTTAGAATTAAACAAATGTAAGTTATAGAGTTCTAAGGTGCTCCTTGGTGGAATATAACTAGCTAAAACAAACAAATCTGAATTACCTAAGTTTATACAGACAATAAGCTGGTCAACATCTTGGTTAGGAGAGGACAAGTTTGATTCTAACTCAATTTCCCTGCAAGGCAAACTAGCTCGAACCGCAATCAATACTCCACCTCCCCTTTCCATTCCAGTCTTTCGCTTACATCTGTCTTTTCTAAATACAGTATAGACATCTGAAAAAATTTCAGATGTTAAATGATTTTCTGATAACCATGTCTCAGTTATAATTATAATATCATATATACATGAAGAGAATGAAACATATACTGAGTCTAATTTAGTTCTTAACCCACCTACGTTTTGATAATAGAATGAAAGTTTCTTATTTGCAGAATGATGTGATGATGTTTTTCTTGATGAATTTAGAGATGAAATTAAAGATGAATTTATTGATAATGATCCAGCAAGTAGATCTGAAGTAGTTGCAGCAGCAGTAACTTCAGTGACAATATTAATGGATGAAGATGTATTGTTTACTTGAGTTTTGTTTTTATTTGATGGGTTTATAACTCTGTTGTTTACTTCACCTTCGAATTGTCGTCCTTCTTTGGAAAATTTACAAATTGTTTTATTTGCACATGAATAGGCCAAATTGATGGATCCAAGGCCGAATCGAAGAAGTTAGCAGGAATCCCTAGCTTGAAATTTACAAAGCGAAGTGAGTCAGTCAGATTAGCATTTTTTTTAATTAGCTTTGTACAACGTAGATAGCTTTTAGGAATTTTTATTTTAGCTGCAGTATAATCCATAACATTTTCTTCTGTAACATTGCTGTCTAAACGAGAAAGATGCAAAAATCGCATCTTAGGAACGGATTGCAGTGTAAATTCACCATCAACTTCAGCAGCAGTACCAAATATTTTTTTTTGACGATTAATATTTGTGTTTTTATTTCGCTTCGAGTTATTGATGAAAGTACCTTTTCTCATCGCGATCTCATTTGCGACGTTGGCAACACTGGTATCATTCTCGTCAACAACACCCACACCATCCAGCGACAAAGCAGAAGCACCTTCACCATGAGCTTTAGCAACACCATCACAACCCCCGATATCAACAACAGCAGATTCAGCGCAGCATTCAGCTTCGTTAACAACAGCTACTGCAGCAGCCGCATTAGCAGCCTCATCATCACTGACAACAATGATGACCTCTGATTTTGTCTTACCTCCGCCGTGGTCGTCTATATTTGAATTTTTTTCAATATTTTCATCAGTTCTATCAGAACCAGTGGATAGAGATGATGTACAAATCTTATCAGTTACTTTCTTCGATGATGATGCTTGCACTTGCACATCCGAAACCTTAGCAAAATCGATGCTCGGCGTAGCAGAGCCCAAATTACTTGTTTTTTCTGTGGTTAGCTTTGAAGAGACAGTTTTTTTAGGTCTTGCGATTGGTTTGTTATTGTTAGAGACAAATCTAATAATATAATATCTGTAAAAAGTTTTGTTTTTTTCGAATAAAAGCATTTATAGAAAGTTTTCGTTTGAATAGTTGAATAATAAATAATTAGGTCAATTTAAATTTCTGTGGCCCGATAAGGCTATAAGGGAATACGAACTTTTTGACCCATCAAGATTTGAATGATTAATTCAATTAGAAGTAAAGACATGGAATGAAAAATATAGTATGTAATACAAAACTTCAATTTAGCCTCAAAAAACGATTCGTTTCGTTTTCTGTAATCATGCTCGTGGTGAACCAAACATCCAACAATTATCGTTGTTGTCTCCAAAAAAGTAGGGGATTAACATTTGAAACTCTCAAGATCATTTGCACTTCATTATGTGTTTGAACCCAAGAGTGGTCGTTTGGTACCGCCTAGTTTCTAAGCCACGGATACTGCCTGCGCTTGAATAATAAAACTATATGTATGTATGTCTAGGGCAATGAATTCTTATCTTTATTCATATAACATACAATATAAACTGGATTATACAATTATTATTTTTATGCATATATTAATGTAATTCGCTTTAGAATACATTTTATTTAAGCTTCATCACTTTATCAGTAAGAAAGTAAGGCAACGATTAAATTTTCCATTGAATATTGAATTAATTTTTTTTTTCATTCAACTGCAATTTCAGAAAAGAAAAATGTAAACCATTGAACCACAGATAGAACACTCAGGCGACTCGAAGGATTCGAAGGATTCATTTCGAATTCGATAATAATCTATAAAATGGGTCGAAAAAGAGATATCAAATTAAAATCACTCGCTTCTTATTCCTTAATCGGGCTACTGACTCATGCTGTCATGCGAAGCATCTACGTCTTATACGCCATCAATTTGCTTCCATACTTTTTGCACTTTGTCTAATATTGTGAAACGTTTGTAAGCGCTGGACGAACTACTGCAGTGTAGAACTTTCTTTTCAGCTTAGAGGGCATTTTTCGGTCACAGAGGATGGCAGAGTTTCACACCACTTGGTTGATGTCGTCATCACAGGTACAGGATATGCTTTATTGTTGATCATAGATTCAAGATATTTAAACTTTGCGCACTTGGGAATCACAGAAAAAGACCTAGGTGGATCAGAAAACGGACAGTATACATATTCTTATTGGCGCTTTTGTGCGATACCTATGTCAATGCAAAACGTCCATCAAGATCTAGATGCAAGGATGAACAATATCTTCCCTTATGATGTCTCCATCGACGATGCATCGTCAGCAAAGAACAACTGAGCCGCTTTCGAGTCTCTCACTTAGAGTAGATAGTCAAGTTCAAGGACTGTAGTAAAGAGCGAAGGTAACAAGACGCTTTCTTGGTGTACACGATGTACGAACTATACGATTGGGAATTTTTCCAACATTTGTTTTGACTTTTTCGTTGATATAATGTATATGTATGTACATGATCATCCGAAGATAGAACTCTTAGTTGCAATCCCCCTGTCGAATTGGGCTTATTTCGATTTCTAAAATGAAATTAAACCAAACTTAAAATTTGTCTTATTTCGTTTTTGAAATAACTCCAATTTGGTGCTATTTCTATTGGCGTTATTTCAAGTCAACTAATCAGGTCTTATAGATGATGTTGATCGAAAGCTTTTTCAAAACCACTAAACCCAATATGCAAATCACTTGAGGAATAACTATGTTTTTTATAGTCGGGTTCTTAAACTCTCGATTAAGTCTGTGGCTGATTTACCCGAAATGAACCCGCACTGGTCATAAGGTAGCAGTATTTCAAACGGCCATCAATTGTTTTTTTTTTTCTGAACAGCTCTAACGATGTGTACAACCTTTTAAATGCTTTTTACAAAATTGTTCATGCTTTGACAACTTGTTATTCGATTTTACTCAAATTCTCTAGTACTTGTAAATTAAATGTTCAACAACAATTAATTGCTTTTATTTTTGAATTTGAATAAAAGAAACAAGGGCAAAATTCCTTTTAATATTCTATTAAGTCTTATAATTTTCTAATTATTTAATTCGCAGCTTTAAAGAACGAGGTGCACGCTATGCGTTACTCTCCCTATCAGATGAGCAAAAAAGGACTGGTGTAATTTCAGCTTCTTTAGGTAATCATGCACAGGTAAGCTTTTTCTTTTTCATTATGGACGTTTGGGAATATCTTTTCGCATATTTATTAAAGGGTCTTAGCTATCACGGTTGGAAATTAAATATACCAGTAACTGTTGTAATGCCGACAGCCGCACCTATTATGAAAATCCAAAAATGTCGTAACTACAGAGCTCGTGTCATAGTCCAGGGCAACGATATGGGGGAAGCTAAGAATGTTGCTTTAAAAATTGCACAAGAAGAAAAACTTATGTACATCAATGGCTATGATCATCCTCTGATAATGGCTGGTCAAGGAACAATCGGGTTGGAAATATTAGATCAAGTTCCAGAACCAGATGCAATTATTGTTCCAGTTGGTGGAGGTGGACTTATTGCTGGTATTGCTACAGCTGTTAAAGCTCTTTCTCCAAAAACCAAAATTATAGTACGACTAATATTTAAAAAAAATATTATATTTAATACAAAGTATCATTTAACAGGGTGTTGAGTCAGAAAAGTGTCCTAGTTTTAGTAAGGCTTTAGAAAAGTCTGGGCCAATCCAAATTCCAATCAAAAATACTCTAGCTGATGGCTTAGCAGTTCCTAAAGTTGGTTATAATGCTTATGCCACTGCAATGCCTCTCATTGATAAAATGGTAGTTGTTAAGGAAGAATGGATAGCTTTGGCTATATTGCGATTGGTGGAAGAGGAGAAATGTGTCGTTGAAGGAGCTGGAGCCGTTGCTCTGGGTGCTATTCTTGCTGGACAGTTAAATGACTTAAAGGGCAAAAAGTATGTACATTTTGTGGATTCTGTATTGAAATTAAATCTTACAATATTATTGTTCAAGGGTTGTAATATTGTTATGTGGTGGAAACATCGACACAACTGTTTTAGGAAGGTGTTTAGAAAGAGGTTTGGCTGCAGAGGGACGTTTGGTTAAATTCAATGCACAATTGAGTGACAGACCAGGTGGAATTCACGAACTATGTAAAATTTTAGGTGATTTGGGTGTTTCCATAAAAGATATAATGCACGAGAGAGCGTGGTTAAAGGACATACACGCCGTTGAGGTGAGCAATTGTTGGAAATATTCTAAATTTGCAACTGGAATTGAATTATATTTTAATTTCAGGTGAAGGTAGTTTGTGAAACTCGCGATTGGTCACATAGTCTAGAACTCAAGGAAGTACTGAAAGCTAACTATGAAAATGTTCAATTCACCGAAGAGCCATTAGCCATAAATGAAAATATGTTAAAAATAAAGTTATAAAATCAAATAATGTAGTAAAGGACTAAACTCAATCCAAACGAAACTTAGAAATATAAAGAATATTCCTTAGGACAAGAGGTTTTAAGAAAACGATTTAGGGCGGAATTCATAGTCATCACTCAAGAAAATGCTTAACGTAGCTCCTGATTGCACTTGGGTTTGAATTTTACTTAAGTGAAAGCGAGAGAGACGTTCACTAGGGAAAAGTTTGGACTTGAGTCAAGACAAATGAATATCGTCCTTTATTGGTTTGTTTTAACATATTATTATTATTTTTCGACAATGACGTTAACTTTCCTTAAATCGTTTAAAAGATCATTGTAATAAATATGTAGAAAATTATATAGCATATAGAAAATTGTTTTTTTCTTTCCGCAACGATATTTATTGTATTTATGACTAGTAGAGACACTGTGGCGTATACATACTTTTTTTTATTTTTTCGTATCTTATAGTTGATAAATGATATAATTATATAATTCGTTTTAGATAATATGCTAACGAACTTATTTGCGATTCCAAAGGAATCGAATAAAACATTAGCTTGTAAATATATTTTTTTAAGGTTTAAGTTGATCATTTTTCAAATTAGACAGGACGGAAATGAATATGAATGCAAATAGAATAAAAGAATAATCATATATAGTTCATCTGATAATTTTTATTATATTCATTTTAATATTAACAATATAGAAACTCATATGAAAACATATTTTGAAAAAACTTAGCACGAATCTTCTCCTTCCACAACTTCTTCTTCAAGCATTTCTTCAACTAGAATTTTTCTCTGAGAAAGTCGCCATGCTTCTTCCACTTCAACAGTTGGATCCAACACCTCAAGACCTTTTAAATCAAATTCATCTTGTATTGGAGGTATTGATGGAATGATCATATTTCTTGCAGTATATTTGAATCCCCATCCTAAATAAATAGAATCGGAGAACTTGTCGATTGTAAAAGAATACGCTCCTGGCCACAAATTCGATCGTAATATAATCAATTGATTAATTTTGTTGTGTATGCTAGATTGTCGTACAGTCCAAGCTTCAACGTCGTCATTGTTTGTATCTGCATTGCATTTGGAAAAGAGTAGTGGACCATGTTTCTGGCTTATATTATCGTCGTCTTCGTCAAACATATAATCTGCTTCTTCAATGTCTGTTTCATCTTCCTCTTCACTTCTGAGGCGAAAGAAACTTTTATTATCTAAAACTTCAAGAGCTCTTTTCTCATCAAAATATGCTACTCGTCCCTGTTCGAGTATGTTTGGTCGAAAGTGAACCCAGGATTTTGTAGAGAGAAGATCTAGTGAATTGGGTGTATAGTCTTGGTTTTCAATTATCATGTCATCATTATCTAACTCTTCCTCTTCTTCTTCGTCACCTTCTAAGTCATCTTCCTCATTTTCACCAGTAACCTCTGTCTTTTCCTCTTTTGTAAGTCTTCTGTAGTAGCCATCTGGTGCAATGTATGTTCCAGATGTAATTCTCGCAATAATAGCTCTCAGATAGTGTTTTTCAGTTCCTGGAAAATTTGGGTAACTAACTAAACCAGCATCTAGATCTCCTGTTAAGAACTTTTTTATTTGCCTTGACAGCTGTATTTGCTGAGGACTTACAATTTGCAATTCAATCCATTCGTCATTCAAGTTTGTAACAACAAAATATGTTCGTCGATTTAAACCAATACCTATTGTTTCAGGTGGAATTTCGAAAACCACTTTATCACATAAACTCGGTATGGGTTCACATTGAGCTTTCATTTTCTCGAGTTCTTCTTCAGTGCGATGTTGCCACTCTGAACCAGGTAATAAATTTAAGTCTTGTTCTAAACTTGTACTTTTTTCATTCCTAGCTTGGAAAGCATTTAACTTATCTATCATTTCTTCCCTCATTATTTCAAAGCGATGATCTGTTTCAGATTTGGTCAGCAGAACTTCAACTATGTAGTAGGACTTATTCAGACCATATATCTTACCCCAAAAACGGGCATGTTCGACAATACGGTGAAATTGTAATTTTTGTAAAGCATAGGAAAGCTTTGAAACTTCATCATTGAGCAATCCAAAACCACAAAGAGCCCAATATAAGTGAAGTCGTAGCACATTTTCATTCAAAGAAAGTTTTCGTTGTAATTTTTCTATTGAAGAAACTTTATTTGGGGTATTCTCTGAATGCTTCTTAGAATGTTTTGGAACATTTTCCTTGCAAACATCATATTCATTATCAGTTGGTTGAATAGGAAGCTAAAATTATACATAATTATTATTAAGAAGTATTATATGAATTCTTTAATCAGAAATTCCAATTAAGTGCATTCTTTTAGGGTGAAACTCAAAGCAATTTGTATTAGCTGTTTAAAAGTTAATTCAAAATTAGTCTTACATTTATAAGTTTCATAAGAGTCCTAGCCCTTTCAACGTCTATAGGTTCCAAATGAGTCCATGGAAAACGTTCAGCAATTCTAAATTTATGTTTCCTTATGTTGTGACTTAATTCTTCAAAATAATCCACAATATTTTCTGGCCGTTTCTGTATTACGTGTTTTATCAAATCAGCCAAATGATCAAATCTAGATTATCAAAGAATTTGAATACCACTTCTTCATTTTTCCAGTTATAAATTATGCTTACAAATTATCTCCAGTCATATTACTTCCTTGTTGAATTATCGATTTGGCAACATTGAGCTCATGTTCAATAACTGGTGGTTGTATTTCTTCGAAAATTTTAGTACTTGACCGATAATCAACGAATCCAGATTTTGAATAGTGGCCATTGTTATTTTCTGGAATACATTTAACGGTATCTTGTTTGCCATTGTAACTTGATCCCGTTGGTGATTCAGACATTGTGTCCTTAGGTTTTAAAATTTATTTTTAGAAAATATTAAATTAGTTATAAAATTCTATGTTTCCTCTGTAAAACTTATACAGAGTGTTATATTTATTATCTTAAAACGTTAAAACACTGTTGGAATTTGGTCTATTGGAAACTTTTTTATCCATGGAGTCATCGGTTTTACTTTTTTAAATTACTTAGATATAATTGAGTCAAGAATTTATTATTGAATACGAACCAGTCAGTTTGAAACTTCTAGACGAACTATAGAAATCCTTGAGCAACTTGTAAAACTTAATAAATCAGTCATCACATCAACTTAAAAATGTCGAATTCCTGTGCTTCAAGTAGTGAATATCCATCAATTCTGACTTCGGTTCATTCTGAAGATAAGAAAAACATATGCAAACCTTGTAGATGCGTTTCAAATTACAGCAGCTTTGAGAGTTCTTCTTCTGAATTTCCTTGTTTGCCACCAGAACAAGTTCAAAAACTTGATTATGAGAAATTTAAGAAGATTCTTCAACAACCTAGTTCCAGAAGTGGAAAAAACTTGTATTGAATTATTTAAAAAATAATGTAGATAATGTTGAACTTTTTGTTGTTTTTTTCGTTTTCAGATATGACCATTTGGTTGAAGTTATAAAACGCATTATCGACGAACGTCCAATAAATGTAATTGATTATTTTGAACAATTTAGTCGAAATATACGAAAAACTAAATTATCTGTTAATGGGGATGTCTATAAGGAACCGCAATTTCTTGAAATTGCTAAATCAATTATCGAGTTCATAAAGGTTTGATAATAGTTTAAACTTCCGTTTATCACGATTGTAATCTAAGCACTTTTCAGCCTTTGAATATAGCAGAGGAATTTGTATATAATGAAGAATTTGAAAATTTTGGTGAATCTGATATGACAATCTATCAATCCTCTGATTCGTTGCATATGAAAATTCCACGAAATTTGAAAGAATGGGGAAATGTCTTCCAAATTCATCACTTTTGGGGGTTTTGTGGTTTGGGTTTTGATATTGATGAAGTCTTTCACTTATCTTTATCGATTCAAAAAATTCAACTTCATCAATATGTCAAAAACGCACGTTTTTGGGGACGAATCTTTGGTTTGAAAGGTACTTATTATGTTGTGGAGACTATTCTAACCGAAATTGAGACTGAAAATCGTTTTAAAGTTAAGAAAGCTAAGTTATTAGATGAAATGAAATTATTTATTTCAAGAAGAGAACAAAACATATCTTCTGATATATTCGATCCGGAACTTATTCCCGGATCGAAATGGGAGAACTATCCAGAAGAAGAGTTGAAAAAAATGCATCACCTGACCAAACCAATTCCCAAACTTCAGTTTGATGAAAAGTTTTACGGTCCCGAAGATCCACTAGGATTTGGATTAAATCGTAAAACTTACTTTGTCACAACTTCTCTTAGCGATGAATGGCAAGAGCTGCCTACAGTTATGCCAGAGCACATACGAGCTTCGAGAAAAATTAGAAAATATTTAACAGGTGATCTGGATGCTAGTCTAGACTGTTATCCATTGTTTCCGGGCACTGAGAAAAATTACTTGAGAGCGATGATTGCAAGAATCACATCAGGAACTTATATCGCTCCGAAAGGTTTCTATAGACGCATGACGCGGAAAGAGAGAAAGCTAGACAATGAAAGTGAGGATTTTGAAGAAGAAGAACTTGAACCAGAAATGGAAGATAATCTTGATAATGATTGCATGATTACACAAAATATCGATTATGCGCACCAACCGCTGAAAGAATTAACTCTTCCAAATAGTTGGGTTCATGTTAGACCAAACATTCTAGACCAAGGCCGTATTATTCATGTTGATGAGGAGCAAGCTATCAAAGATTTAGAAAGGAAAGCCATTCTGAGCATGAATGGCAGCACTGTTATTATGTACGAAGAATTAGGTGAAAATGAATTTGAAAGTGAGAATCTTCAAGAGGAAGAATTTAAAGAAGAGCGGGAAAACATTTTACCAGAATTAGGTGCCGAACTATTTGCTCCGTGCAATGAAGATAGAAATAGTGACGGAGATCCAGCTTGGACATCACGATACTCAAGTACTTATAATAAAATCAATCAGATGATAATAATGCGTTCAAATTTATGGCCCGGGGCATATTCCATTGCATATGAGAATTTTTGTGATTCCATTTATATTGGTTGGGGTTTGAAATATGTTTCTAGATGCACTTCTTTGCAAGATGTACCTGTAATTCAAGACTTGGATTGTGCGGATGATGTTTTAGAAGTCAATGATCCAACAGTTGAAATGGAAGAAAAATGGCGTCAATATCATTTAAAGAAAGAAGCCTCTCTTAATGATGAAATGAGTGATATAAGTGTGGAGGTAGATTTTGATGATGAAGATGATTAATTTTGTACTTTATTGTTACAATAATGTTTAGTTAAAAAACTCATAAATTGGTAGTTATTTTTATAGATCAGTGTACCTAATCTGAATAAATAGCGAAAATATAACCTTGTTGATTGATAATGTTTGAAACTGCAATTATATCTTCATGGCTCTTTCCAAATACAAATTAATATTCTTGGAGAATTTTTCTCTTGCTTTAAAGTCGCGCATTATATTTGATTCCCTTATGATAGAAGCCCACACTTTCCGAATTGCTGTCAAAACGTTTTCGGTCTCTTTTTGTAACATGTGTTTTTCATTTTCATTTTAATTTTAATTTTAATTTTAATTTTAATTTTAATTTTAATTTTAATTTTAATTTTAATTTTAATTTTAATTTTAATTTTAATTTTAATTTTAATTTTAATTTTAATTTTAATTTTAATTTTAATTTTAATTTTAATTTTAATTTTAATTTTAATTTTAATTTTAATTTTAATTTTAATTTTAATTTTAATTTTAATTTTAATTTTAATTTTAATTTTAATTTTAATTTTAATTTTAATTTTAATTTTAATTTTAATTTTAATTTTAATTTTAATTTTAATTTTATTATTTATTTTAATTTTAATTTTAATTTTAATTTTAATTTTAGTTTTGATTTTAATTTTAATTTTAATTTTAATTTTAGTTTCAATTTTAATTTTAATGTTAATTTTAGTTTTAATTTTAATTTTAATTTTACTATTTATTTTAATTTTAATTTTAAGTGAAATTTTAATTTCAATTTAATTTTAATTTAAATTTAAATTTAAATTTTTATTTTAATTTTAATTTTAATTTTAATTTTAATTTTAATTTTAATTTTAATTTTAATTTTAATTTTAATTTTAATTTTAATTTTAATTTTAATTTTAATTTTAATTTTAATTTTAATTTTAATTTAAATTTTAATTTTAAATTTTAATTTTAATATTTGTTTTTATTTCTATTTGCTCTTGTATAGGTCTGAATATAGCTAACAATAAGCATACGATTGCATTTAAATTTATAATTTTTAGTTAAATTACTAAATGAAGTAGGTATATAAAAACAACTTTAAATGCCATCTTGAGTTAAATACCAAACTTGCTATACCAAATTTCCCATATCAAATTTGAATAAAATCGGTCTAGCCATTATCAAAAGAACGTTCCAAAAGTTCCCAAAATTACCCTTTCTGCAAAATTCTGTAAAATTGACATTAATGTGGTTTTTCATTGGAAACATCAGATATTGCTCTGAGATTTCAGATTTTTGCTGCCGAATGAAACGCGAAAAGATTTGTTTATTTTATACTTGCGTGTGCATCACGCATTTCATTTATAAATTGGTGAGAGGGAGACAAACTGAGTTTGCAAGTTGACAAGTTGACAGTGTCACAATTGTTGTGTATATAAAAGTAGATGAAAAAATCTCACTTCAATTTTTTTGACCAATGAAACGCAAAATTTAAAAAAGATGGGAACAAAATATATCTCGATAAAAAAACAAGCACTTTTTGGGACCAATGAAAAACCACAAAGGTTCAGTTTAGTTTAGTTTATATTAAATAACTGTTGAAACCGTTTTGCCATAAATGACTTTTTATGGTCGTATTATTAAATTTGATTTAAACCTCTATTTTTGTTTACACCAATACTTGCCCAATTATAGTCAAATAATAATTAATGCAACAATCTTTACGCCTCTGGAAAAGATAAAAGATAAGA
Organism: Baccha elongata; assembly: GCA_951217065.1. Lineage (NCBI taxonomy): Eukaryota > Metazoa > Arthropoda > Insecta > Diptera > Syrphidae > Baccha > Baccha elongata. The sequence continues at coordinate 80,585,828 of OX578273.1, read as the reverse complement.
TGAAAATTTGTATTTTGTTTGCAGATACGAGATCTTGGTGTGACAATAAGAAAAATGTATTATTCCACCGATTAAACTCAGAGAAAGTAAGTATCTACTTAGTTAAATTTGATTCCTGTACCAACCAGTGTCGTTGAATTGTTCGTCGTGAGAGGAACCCGTGTCTGTACCAATACCTATTTTTTGGCTGCGACTACGAATATAATTTTATTATTATCTAAATTAGTTAAACAAGATAACGAAAAGAGAGTTTACAACTTGGTTTTTGAGTATATAATAATTGTGGAATATTTTATCTGATTAATTACAAAACAAAACAATGTCGGTGGTACAAACAGGTAATCTGTATTATGGTTATTTTTGTCATTGGTCAATAGATAATGAAGCCATAATTTGATTGTTTAGTTGTTTTTTATATTGATACAAAATGAAAAAACTTTGTTGTACTTTACTAACCTTTACTCTTACTTGAAGTTCTTTTTGTTTTTGTTTTCGTGAAGTTGTTTTCAGTTGTGGTAAAGTATTGTCCGCTTGTTTGTCCAACAAATTTTATTGAACTCTCGAATATTTTTATTTTTTTATATTAAACTATTATTTTAACTTATTTCTCTTTAAAATCCAAACACTCATAATCGGTCGAATGCGTTGTGCATATGACTTCGAAGACTGAGCGAATCTGATGTGCGTGGGTTCGAATCTTATGGTGAAAGTTTTTCATAATCAAATTGGATTAAAGCTCAGCACCACTAATAAGGCGACTGATGATAGGGCTTGGCACCCCTTGAAATAGCTATATTTCCAGCCAAAACAAAAGCGAATTAAAAAATTTGTAAACAATTGGTAGTAGCACCTTTAAGTTGTTGTTGTTGTTTAAAAATTTCAATTTTAATTCTTTTAAATTAATAACTTAGTCTTGTTTAGTCACTTTTACAAATCAACTATGTGGCCAACGGATTTAGATTTAAAACTGACGCTCTCTGGCTTATGATGTACATATGTAACAGTGCTATGGTCGTATTTATATATAAATTCAATATCAACTCTCGAACCATCGAGAAATATCTACATAGATTCTCGAAAGTTCCATTCTAATTTTTCAACAGATTCTTATTTCATTAATAGTCGTGTTTTGTTGGTAATTTTTAGTTAGTCAGCACTGGAAGGAACCAACAAAACGCTATATTCACTTTTGTATCCACTTTCTTATTTTATTTCAAAGTTGGTATTCTTGACTATATGCCAAGCCAAAGTTTCAAATAATTTTATGGATGTGTCTGCAAAGTATGTCTATTTGAATATGCCGAGTTGGTCAACTTGTACCCCACCTTCCACTACAAACAAATAAAAATTTAGCTTGAATATTACCAAATTAAATCCCAAATTATATAATTTTATTTAAAAATCTGCTTTAACCAATTTTTATTTGTTTTTAAGCGAAAAGTTCAAAATCATCAAACCTTTTTTGCAACTTTCGTAGGTTGAAAGCTTCTTACTTCTTCCGCAACACGCCGCCCTAAAGGAAAACACAATGAACACAACCATTACTAATCTTTGTATATGGAGTCCATGTCTTAAGCTGTCGTAGGTGCCACCAACCTTTAAGCAAAAAATGTATTGACATTATATTTCGCGCCAAAAATTTCCAGGCATTCCAAGATTTTATCTTCACTTTTATGTTCACTTTAATTACTGACCAATTTATCGCCACTTTTCGTATCCCATACAAAATTTTGCTAAAGTGACTAAACACTTACCAACAAAACACGACTAATGTGTCATTGACCCTGATTACACCAGTCCTTTGATATTTGCCCTTTTCCATTCGTCATTTTGACGCCGCAAAGCAAAGTTTGACGCCGGAAAGCGAGTTTGTGGAAGTTGTGGTAGTTTATTTGTTGGAAAAAAACAAACATTATTGTTAAATATCATTGCTAATAGTTTCTTTTCAATTGTTGTTCACATTTACAACAAAAAAATATCAAAACAGTTGCAATATTTAATATTCTAATGCCCCAGTTGCACCAAAATACACCTAAAAGCATTTAAGCTAACGGAGTAATAAAATTTATTGGCATTTTAACTTAAAATGATGTGCACCAACATTAGGAGGTGAATTTTAAAAAAATAAGGAAACTTGATGCCAACCCCGGATTTTTATTCACCACACATGGGTCTCTTTCATTAGAGAAAGCGAGAGGATAGCATATCAATCAAAAAATTTCAATCTTTTTCTTTGTCTTGCATTTTTAAGACGCCTGTATAATTTATTTGGAACGAAATGGGACTTAAGTTTATTGGCCCTTTTAAAACTGAGAGTGGTTGATGCAAATAAAAAATAAAATTTTAAGAGAAAGAAATTTTCTTTCTTATATAAATAATTCTTTATAAGAAAGCACGGATGTAAGAAAGAAATTCTTTGGATTTTTTGACTTTTTTATATCTGTCATACATATTCTGTTTACACTTACGTCACCATAGTCTTTCATTAACGTATTAACTGTAATGGGTAAGAAAACGCTTTATAAATAAAAACAACTTATATAACATTGAATAGAGGGTACATACTTGCTAAGTTACTGCATTATACTATTTGGAGAATTCTAAAAATAAGAGCTGTCTACAAATATATTCACCCGTTTAGTCATAAATTATAATCTGTAAATTTACCCCCTATTATTTAACACCAAATAGTAATAAATATCAATGAGTTATCGCTAATACACAACCTAACTCGTAATTTCAATTAATAAATGCGTCATACCCTTAAACGATGAAATAAAAACAAAATAAATTTAACTCGCTGAATACAGTAGAATAAGAAAAGTATAAATTTATAACACGAGTTTCTGTAAATACTCTTTCTCCAGAACAGAAAACGGGAACGGAAAGAGAAATTATTATATGTTTATTAATAAGAAAAGTTATTATCTTATAACGGTCATGAATAAAGAAGCAAATAATTTATTAATAGGGCTGTTAATATCTAATAAAAAAATTTCTAATGAGTACCCATTTTTGTAGTTCTTGGTCCTGTAAGCCCAAGTCTTCTCGGACGTACATTAACGCATGAGCACTTTGAACTCGATTTTGAGAATTTTTATTGCTCTCCACCCAATGAATTTAAGGAGTTCTTCGAAAAAAAGATTGCTCTCGAGACTGTTGGATACGTTCGTCAATATCCATACTCTAGTTTAGAAAACATTAAATTCTGTGATGAAGAAACACGTTCCGCTGTCAAGAAGGATATTGAATTATATAAGAAATTCGGCGGAGGCAGCATCGTTGAAAACAGCTCTCATGGCCTGAAAAGAAATATTGAATTGATGGTGGATATCCAAAAAGCCACTGGAGTTAACATAGTTGCTGGAACTGGTCACTATGTGCATGATGTTCAGACTCCAGGACACCTTGCAATGACTGTCGAGGAAATGACAGATTTATACTCTAAGGAAATAATCACTGGAGTTGAGGTGCCAAATGTTGGCACAGTTAAATGTGGTTTTATTGGTGAAGTTGGGAGTGTTTATCCTATTCATGGTTGGAATTTTCGTGAGGTTAACTTTTATTATCTTATAACGGCCGTTTTTAATATTTTTAGATTTTGAAAAACGTGCTATTCGTGCAACTGGTGAAATTCAAGAAGTTTTAGGGTGTGGTGTGTCCTTTCACCCAGGGCGTGATGCAAAGGCACCATTTGAGATTGTTCGAATGTACTTAGAAGCTGGTGGAAGGCCTGACAAATGTGTGATGTCACATTTAGAGAGTAACTTTAAATGCTTTAAGTAATTAAAGTGTTTACTTTATAAAATATTTGTTTAAGGAACAATTATGGACATGGAGAAGCTTTTCGAATTCGCAGATCTTGGAACATATATGCAGTATGATCTTTTTGGAGTAGAATGTTCATATTACCAACTTAACCCTGCAATTGATTGGCCATCAGATGCGCAAAGGATAAATAATTTGATGCTACTCATTGAAGACGGGTGGATAGATAAGCTGCAGATATCTCATGATATTCATACAAAACATCGATTGGTGAGTCATCTTGAGAGTTTTTTTTTTGTTTGAAAACAAGTTATTATTTTTTATTGGTAAATTCAGATTTAAATAAAAAAAGTATTTTTAAATGATTTTTACCCCATAATGTTGTTATATTTTTTAATATAATTTAATTTTTTTTAGACGTCTTATGGTGGTCACGGATATCATCATATACACATGAATATTTTACCAAGACTTTTTGCAAAGGGACTGACCATCGATCAAGTTGAACAAATGACTGTCACTAACCCAGCTAAATGGCTACAGTTTAAAATTTAAACCAGAAAATATACAGACGAGTTAATCATATTTATGATTCTGAAAATGGTTGATAATTTCAAATGTAATTTTTTTAATTAAAATTGTTCATAAACCAACCTTATGTGTTTATGAAAATCCTAAAAGTTGTCATCAATAATATACAAAAAAAAAGTAACATTACAATTATATGATTAGTTTGGTAAATTTATTTAGGTGAAAGATCAGTACTTCTCTGCTAAATTTTAAGAAATAGAGAGAGCAGAAACTGAACAAATGAAAGGTTCCGGTGGTCACCAAATACACGATGAACGTTAACGTAATTATTATAAAATTTATATGTACCTACTTATTGGTTTAACCTTCATGTTTCTGCATTAGCAGAACTGAAGAAAACTTCCTATAAATAATATTGTGTTTAAGCAGGCTCCAGGTCAATAAAACTAGATGTTAAATGGTTAGCAACGTTTCGAGCATGAATACGCTCTTCCTCAGGCCTTTATTGTAAAATAATATACACGGTCAATAATGTCATCTATACAATACATCAAAATTTTTTACTTACAATTTAATTTAAGAAATTTAAGAAACTTAATTTTCACAAACAAAAAACTTGACAGATAACTCTAAATTTAATGTCCGTGATGCAAAACATTTTATTAATGTAGTTTCTTCATTCAACATAGAGGAAGATGAAGTCTTAGTCTCATTCGATGTGGTTTCATTGTTTACCAACGTGCCTGTTCGAATGATTCTTGATATAATTGAAAAGAAATGGAATGAAATAAAAGAATTCACCAAGATTAAGAAATCTCTGTTTCTGGAAATGCTTCGTTTTTGCATAATCGAAAACAATTATTTGGAGTTTGAAACAAAAATATACCAACAAAAACAAGGGGTACCAATGGGTAGTCCAGCTTCACCAATCTTAGCAGACATTGCAATGGAAGCACTGTTAGAAGATGTTATTGGTAAATTAACATCTAAACCAAAAATTATTACCAAATATGTCGATGACTTATTTGCAATAATTAAAAAAAGCGAAGTTGATTCCACACTAAGTGCCTTAAATTCATTTCACCAAAGAATGCAATTTACTGTGGAAGTGGAGGAGAATGGTGAGTTGCCTTACCTTGATGTAAAGGCTGTAAGACACGAAGGAAAAATCATCTTTGACTGGTATAAGAAACCTACATCTTCTGGGCGATTAATAAATTTTCACTCGAAGCTGCCCAAACAGGTTTTATTCAATACTGCACAGAATTTTATAAAAAGAGTGCTAGACAATAGCCACTTTTTATTTCAACAAAAAAACATCAATTTAATAAGGGACACCCTGTGTTCTAATTCTTTCCCTGCCCATGCTATTGAACGATTGATAAACAATTATTACAACAAAAAGGAAACGAGTCTAGAAAATGTTCCACCACCACAACCTGTTGTCTATCGGAGTGCAATATATATTCCATCTCTTTCAACTCGAATGAAACAAGCTCCAATTAGAAATAAAGAGACAACAAGAATAGCGTTTAGATCGACCAACACTCTAAAAACATTTCTATTTTCTAACACAAAAGGGAAAATAGATAGAATGGATAAGTCTGATGTTGTTTACAAAATTAATTGTACAGGTGGGACAGGGACAAATTGTTCGTCTGTATACATTGGTACCTCCAAACAAAAACTCCGCAATCGTCTCTCCGGCCACCGGTCTGACATCAACAGTGGTGGTTCTCAAAAAACTGCACTTGCCCTCCACTGCATAGAGCAGGACCACAAGCCTGACTTAGAAAATGTGACTATACTAGAAGTTGAGAAACACCCTAACAAGAGAATGTTGTTGGAAATGCTGCATATCAACAACGAAGAGAGTTCGATCAACAGACGATCTGATTGTGAGAATCTCAGTAACATTTACAGCCAACTAATAAAAAACAATAAAAGAAGGCAAAATTAAGTATAGTCTTTTGTCAGTGTTGGGAGGTGTAATTCAATAAGGAGATTTTTTCGTAATTTAATGTATTTTAAAGTCAATGTAATTATTTAATTGTATTTATAAAAATTTTTAAATTGTATTTTCTAAATCAACTTAATTATTTTTAGTGTGCAATGTGTGGTTCTCCTGAACATATTTTTGTTTGTGAAAATTAAGTTTCTTAAATTTCTTAAATTAAATTGTAAGTAAAAAATTTTGATGTATTGTATAGATGACATTATTGACCATGTATATTATTTTACAATAAAGGCCTGAGGAAGAGCGTATTCATGCTCGAAACGTTGCTAACCATTTAACATCTAGTTTTATTGACCTGGAGCCTGCTTAAACACAATATTATTTGTATAACATTGAAGAGGTCACCAAAATATCCAAATAAAAACTTCCTATAGCATTTTATAGGTGAACATGATCATCATTATTATGTTAACTTTGTCTACAGCTATAACTAACTAATGCATTTATTGCGGCACCAAACCAGTTTTTTAGCATTATTAATTTTGAAATTTGAAATATCCTTGTTTGTAAAAACTGCTTTTTAACTGCAGTTGATCATAGAATATGCAGCTGAAGTGAAACGAAAAATCCCATACAAAAATGACTTAGGGAAATCATAAACCCAATTTTCCGTAGTTCTCTCCGTTTTGTAGCCTAGTGTACTAGGCTACATCCTTGTATTATCCTTGTTTGTAAAAACTGCTTTTTTTTGCAGCTGAGCATAGAATATGCAGCAGAAGTGAAACGAAAAATCCCATACTAAAATGACACAGTGAAATATTAACGAAAATTTTCGTCTATTCTTTTCGTTTTATGGTACGCAGCTCCACGGTGAAACGGTTGATAACAGGTTCAAGTCTCCACTACTCTCTACACTCTTTTCGCACACAATTTAATTGACCGGGATATTAATTGCTCGCGAAATTTTGACGAAATTTTAGCTGCATACTAGGCTTTTGGTAGGCAGCTCAACGGTGAAACGTTAGGTAGATAACAGGTTCAAGTCTTTATTATTATTATTATTATAAAATGGAATCCTTTTCTAATTATTTGTTTTTTTTTTTTGTGTGTTTTGAAATGAACATTTGTCTGGTACCAGAAAGTATAATGTTTCGTTAACATTTCGTCTGTGTTTTTGGAGACAACGGAACATTTCATTTCACTTTCAGCTGCATACTAGGCTTAAATGTTAGCACTTAATCTTCATTTGACCAGATTTATCCATAATCTCCTTTTAAATAACTAGATTTACCATACAAATTTGTATCCTAAATCTTCAAGATTAAAAATTAATCTCTTAAAAATCTCTGGCAAATTACTTAACACTAATAGGGTGTCTATTAGGACTGAACGAAATTATGAGAAGGTAGCCACCTATTTCGACGCCGAATTTAATAGATAAGTAATAGAGCGAATAATAAATAAATAGAATATCATCTCAGGAGGATCCAACCACTTTTGCCTACAAACTTTCAAAACTGCAGAGATTTAACTCTGTAATGGCCAGTTTCTCCAAACACTTTTAAATGTTTAATGGGTTGTTAAATCTTAAAATGGCATTTTTCAATTTCACCACTTTCATTTTTAAAAGAGTCCATAAACTAAAGTCCCATTTTGTTCCAAATAATTTTTAAAGGCGTCTTAAAAATGCAAGACAAACAGAAGGTTGACATTTTTTGATTGATATGCTTTCCTCTCGCTTGCTTTAATGAAAGAGACCCATGTGTGGTGAATTAAAATCCATGGTTGACATCAAGTTTCCTCAATTTTTAAAATTCACCTCCTAATGTTGGTGCACACTATTTTAAGTCAAAATGCCAATCAATTTTATTACTCATAAATCTTTTTCTTTCAAAACAAGGTTTTATTTTTGGTGGAAACATAGCATTAGAGTGCGCGAAAATTGTCAATTATCGGCCAAAAATTCTATTCTTAGTGTACAATTTCGTGTTACCACCCTAATGTACAATTAAAATATAATTATTCTATTACAATTTTCTTTTGAACAGCTGTAGAAAAGGATGTCAAAAAATTGCAGACAAAAAAATATCAACAAAAATTAAAATGACTGATCCTTGGTTGGTCCGTGAAAAAACAATTAATCAACAATCATTAGAAAATTCTTCTATCGACACAAATAAAAACGAAACCAATTCTAAACTAAACAACTCACAAACTTCTTTGGAATTTGAAGATAATTTTTTGCCAACGCACAACATTGTGAACGTCTCAAATATAGTTTCTCCTGAACACTCTAAACTTCCGGACTCTGAAGATTACTTGCAATCTTTAGGTATAAAAACAAATTTACAAAAAAAAAATCAATAAATCATTTTAATTTTCGTTTTGCAGAAAAAAAACTAAATAGAATAAAGAAAAATCCTAAAATACTTGAAGCTCTCTCCGAGAAACGAGCCGAGTGTTTACGAAACTTGCTGGAAGACAATCTGTTTATAAATAAAGACGAAAGTCTTGAACTAGACGCACCAATTTCGTCTGGAGATTCAGCAGTTCAAGAGCTTTATCGTCATATTCAACCAGTTCAAGCATTGTCTCTTGGAGAAACAGTTCACATTGTAAAATACGATCAATTGGAAGCTGAACCCGAAGAAGAAGTCGAACAAACAGGACACGAAGACTCAAATAGCGAATCAAACAGCCGTTAAGAACAAAATTGTTATCTTCATATACCTACTATATTCAAGCTTTTTACAAACAATGAATTCACCATTTGGAGAGGTTTTCCTGTTTCTCACAGACTTAGCATGGAAAAGTCGAATGACTATTCCAGTGTTGGTCACAACGGTCTTCCTTATCATGGATATTCGCTTGCAAGTCGAAATCAACATTCAATCTGGACAGGTAACTTACATTGACATACACAATTTTTGAAATAACAAGTGTGATAGTAATTTCAGTATATAATCCAATGACAAAGTGATTTAGCATACAAATTTCAAAATTGTTCATTGTCTTCATTATTTTTATCGGTGTGACCCGTTGCAAAACTCACGTCTATAGATGTTTTTTACATTTAAAATCGACGAATACGAATGCTTTAAAACTGCTTCAAAATCTTAGATAGTACCTAATTGAGGTGGACGTACGTGTAACAGCTCGAGTTTAGCAAAAAGCAACAAAGCATCATAGGGATTTGGATTAATCACTGTCAAAGTGAACAGCGGACAAATGTTTAAAGGATACATTCATCAACTCTCTTTTGCTATTATACCCGAACGTAGAATCATAATGCCTTATGGATAGGTCTCTCCTTAGTTCATAACTGTACGAGCTGACTTTGTCGTGCGGTATTTTCTTTAGTTCTCATGCCAATTCATCGTCTTTACACATACGCGATAGCTTGTGTCGTTATCACAAGATGCTTCGGCATTGATCAATGGTCCAAGGTATTTAAACTTTTCGAACTTGGGAAGCACTTTTTCGTTCAAATTGATGTCTGCATGGAATAGGACTAAGTGGTTAAGAAAAAAAGGCAGTATAAGTATTCTGTCTTGTTGTGTAATACCCATTTGCCTCATAAACGTCCAGCAAGAACCAATGATGTAAAATAATCGAGAACTGTAATAAGAAGCAAACGACCCAAGACGCTGATTTCTACACTCTGGGTTTGTACATACATATATGTTTATCTGCTGTTGATTTTCTCGAAACAAACCCAATCTAATACCCGCTTAACGGTCTTCGTAGTGTGAACTATCGTAGTTTCATGTATCACCCTTCCCTTTGTATATTTTGTCATGGTAACTCTCCCTCCCCTTATTGAGCATTAGGTCACCGCTGGTAAGGTTTTAGATGAGAGTTTTAAGCTATTGAAACCTGATGTTCCAACGTTTTTCCAGAACTCAAAAGGTATCCCGTCTGACCGTCTGACTCGACTCAACGGCTTTTCGTTGTTTTTTGTTTGGTACAGCTGTTGGAAAGTATAGTTTGGGAAATTGTTCATTTAAAAGTCCTCCACAATACTGTCAGAGACAGTGAAGAATTTTATAGTCACAATAAGTTGAGCATTTATCATTCTTTGAGTTGCGATTTTGTAAATGTTCACATGTCAATGTTCTTGAAAAGCTCAGTTTGCACCATCAAGCGTTGCAAATATTTCTTTCAACTCCCGATACATGCTCTCTGCTCTCTCTGCTTAGAGTAAAGCACATTCGGCACACATCTTCTCGCTTCTTTTTTGTCTATATCACAAATTCAAGGCATGCTTTTTCATCTACATATGCTAAAGACGTATTTTTCCTAAACATCACAGCTTTGACTTCTTCACTCCATTTCCATGTTTTCCTTTGTTACTTTGGTATTGTTCTTTTGAATTTCCTAGCACTGATTTGCGCTATGTGAATGCAAGTTAGTTGCACAGAATTTAACATGTTTTGTATTGCAATCTCTTCTTTCGCAAGTCTGTTGCTGTTTCGTCGAATGTACATTGTCCAGCTAATGCCTTAAAAAGGCGAATCTTCTAACCCTTTAACTAATGACCTCTAAAAAGTCATGGAAACGTTGATAAACTATCAGCTTAAAAGATATATCGAACTCTTTTATAGCATTTAATCTAACAATGATCTGATAGCTTATCTCACGGAAAAGTGGAACCAACTTTAGAAAAATGCAAGATTATTGCGCTTGATATCAAAAGTTTTCTTATATCGAAAATGCATTCATTCTCAACGATTTTCTGTCTAAAAAATCTAATTCGTTTCACTGATGATAAGACTATCTGTTTTTCATATTTGTTATGACCTCGGGTCATACAAGAAAACAAAGAACTTTATAAAATCAATATTTATTAATTATAAAATAAAAGAAGAAAAACTATCATTTGGTTAAGCCGCCAAAAGCAAGACAATGCAAAATTGTAATGTAATAAGATATACATATCAATAAATGCATCTCTTTCTAATATAAATAAATGCAGATGGTGATTGCCAGGGATCACTATTTAATATGCAGTGCTGCCTAAGGAGTATAATTGTCCTTGCTCTCAACAATATTCGTTTCCATATTCAAAACCTATTTCTTCAGATGTAGAATTGGAGCTACGGCGCGATGTTTGATACTTATTAAATTCTTATATTGGCAGAGGAACAACTGCTTTAACAGCTCAGTGTTGTTTTCTGTCCCTTAGGCACAACTTACCACTTATGACACTTGGATTGAAAAAAGTGATCAGGTTTCCATTCTCGCCACCAACAACTGACAACCTTCAGTGAAATGACCTCATTTTCGATGCAATCAAAAACGCGGTGAAATGCAAGCCTTCTTACGATCTTCTCCAAAGCTAGAGTACTACTCTCATATCTGGGCTCCCATTACTAGTTTAAGAAGTCTGGATAGAATCTATAGTGATAGTGACAAGCATTTTGGCAAATTTATTAATGCTCAGTACAAACAACTTAGGTACTTAAAAAATAGAAGCAAAAATTATTACTTAATACTAAAACAAGATTTTTCTTAAGTAACTATTTAATAATAATATCTACCTAAAATGTATAATAATAAAATAAAAAGTGATATCCGCGGTCCCTTAATGCTGTCTTATATCTCGTTATATCGCCTTTTGTTATAAACGCCAGTTGCATTACTTCCCTGAAACAATTCAATCGTAATACTGGCACTGCAAGAAATGTGAATGCACTTAAGTTCATCATTCAATCTAATTTTACACGTATAGATTATGTTTTTATAGCCGCACTACACGATTTTAGAATGCTATACCCGGCTACTTTTCACCTCCATTATAATCATCGAATTTGCATCACTGTCCCCTTCCTGTGCCTTGAATCCCTTGAATGCGCAAAAATTTAAAAAAAGGCGTGTTGAATATTACTTAAAAAATCAAAATCATTTCTAAAAACTTAAATACTATATATCTTAAAATGTCCAAAAGACAAATAATGTTTTAATAAAATAATTTATCTAATTCCTATTTTTTAGCCCGCAGTTGAACTCGCCGATTTGGATGATGATTCCCTCGAAGAGTACACAACCGAAAGCGAGGGTGACACAGAAGATGATGAAAATGATGATGAAGTTGAAAACGATAATACACCAGAGTTATTATGAAGACAGCACTTACACAATAATAATAATATAATCCTTAATATTTAATGTTTACAATATGTATTTTATTTAATATGTATTATCGTTTTGTTTTTATTGTTATATTTTTTTTTTTTTATAAAATCAAAGAAAATTAACATCAAATTACATTCTAATTTATAAAAAAAAAGACAAACAAAAATGAAGATTCCGATATAAAACTTACAAGAATAACATTCAAAAATAAACCCTATGCACTTGAGTTCGCTTCAATTTGCTATTGCATAGTGGACATTTACTTGTCAGGCGAATGGCCTGCATAATACACGCCTGACAAAAAATGTGTCCACACGAAGTCGATGTGGGTTGACGATTTAACACACTCTCCATACAAACAGCACAAGTCAGCGCTGGCATGCCACCATTATCGGGGGATCTTATAGAGTTTGATGCTGGAGTAGCAGGCGAAGGTACATGAATGATAGTTGGTTTGACGTCGATATTTGGTTCTTTCTTTGCTTGACGCCGCCGGGTTCTTGCGGGTGCGTTGGAACAGTTTGGTGTGGGATTTAATTCTGGGAATAATATTGGTGCTATATTATCTGTGTTGCGTCGTCGTCTATTTGTACGCATATCAGGGGTGCTTTCATCAGCTGTGTTCGGAGTGCAGAGGTCTACTACTGCAGCTGTTCTAGCGCTCGCAGGTGGAGCGTTTCCAGGACGAGCCTCTACGAAAACAACGTCTTCTTCTTCCTCGGGTTCACGTATTGAACTGAGGAACCTTTGAACTAAACGAAAGATGCTTAATTGATCGGAATGAATCATATGGTTTTGTTTTACCCTGCTGCATCGCATCCTCGCGAGGACTTAGTACAGATGCATCTGGGGCTGGCATAGGTCGGGTGCTGTATACTTCTTCAAGAAGTCTCGTGGCACTATTTAGTAAATCGTCAACTTCAATCAGGTCGACATCGAGGAAGGAATCTTCGTTTAATGCCGACTATAATTTGTGTAATTAGTTGGTTAATATGCAAGGGAAATTAGCTAAACTCACCACCTCGTCCTTATTGCTTGAGTCTAGGGCAGACATTTTTAGTCAAATTTGTTCTGTGATGTTTTAAATTTAGAGAAAAAAATTATTTAGTTTTCAAATTACTTAAATGTTGATTGTATTTTCGTTTTATTGTTTTAATATTTATAAAGGGTTAAGAAGTCTCGAGACACAACTACAAAAGGTCAAAAGCTAGCACAAAAATTTAACGTTAATCCCACATTTTGTTATTTCTTTGTATTTTGCAGTTCCCAAATTCTAATTTCAGCAATTGTAATAGATTGGCTTTCTTTTAATTTAAGGTCAATGCACATGGTAAAACCGCATCACATGTATTGAAGCGCGCCTCTTTTTAAAATTCATTTTTTTAAAACATATTCGATCAGGCACGTAAACCTTTACGCGTTGGTGTGACCGGACTGACGACAGTTCATTGGCGAGAGGGATGAGGGGTGAGTACTCTAGTGAGGCAGCTTCAAATTATAAACATCGGAAGCTTGAGTATTGTTCCAATTCCAAATTCAAGTTTTTTCCCATTTTGTTCATTATCGGCTTGACTGCCGATGTGTTAACGCAGTATCTTTATAACTAAACCAAATGCAGCGATAGAAAATGAATTTTTGAAAAACGAAACAAACAGAAGCATTAATAATAATTTATGGATGTTATTTTCTTTTATAAAATGCAAAAAATTAGCCTCGTACAACTGTCTCATTTCACAAAAATTCCACCCGCTTGAAGTGAGGCGTCCTCAATTGAGGACCTGTGTACTCACGAGAGTACTCACCACGCCAGACCTAAACTTCCCAGTCTAAACACGGTCTTGGTTTGGGGCTGCCTTAAAAAGAAAAACAAATCGTCGATAGAGTCATGACTCTAGAATCACGGTGTAATGGCACATAAAGCATGCACCTCTTCAATCCATTTTAGCACGTGAATCATTGAATTTTTACACCGTCAGTCATTTGACATCAATCTGTGTTTGTAAAAATAATTCTGTATGAGTGCATTTGTTTGACGAAAAATTAAAACCCTTTTGATTTTTATATTTTTAGATGACTGGCGTCCTCTGACTGAAGGGTCGCTTAATTATGTGACGCACCTCTGTTAAACAGAGCATAAACTAGGAAAGTAAGGAACACGGAGGTCAGATTTTGTTAGTAAATTTTTACAAAGAATGCCGCACAGCACTCTGTTTGACAGAGCCTTTATCTGTGTGAAACAATTTAAAAATATTGGGGCGTATTCATAGATGTTTTTAATCTCGAGTTTTTCTTAGGGCCAGTAGTACAATAGTGTGTTTAAACAATGTAATTGAAATAGGATAAACTCGAGTTTTTCCTAACAACAACTTAAACATTATCTATGAATATGCCCCGTTGGATGGAAAATAGTGGCGGCCGATGTCGCTAGTGTTGGCTTAAATCTGTTTCGCACTTTAAGTCTAATTTTACGTTACGTAACACAAAAACGTCAAACCCAAATGTCAAATTGAAAGACCGCATTTAAAATTTCTTGTTTACTTGTTCATACATTTTTACTGAATTTATATAAATTAAAAAACATTTGAATAAAAATTATTAAAATGGTCTTGCTTAATACAAATATGGAAACCGATGCAAATGATGAAATTGCTATGCGCCCAATTAACTGCGAATTAAATCCTCTTACGGGCTCTGATGGTTCTGCTCTTCATTCACAAGGTAAATTTATTATTAAATCTACGGAAGTAGGTTTATAAACAGATATTTTGCTTGTTTTGTATCGGCTAATACGATTTTATTATATTAAGGAGAAACAAGTGTGCTAGCTTCAATGTACGGTCCCATTGAAGCAAAGACTCAACACGCTAAAATAGAAAAGGCAAACGTCGAAGTCATCTACAGGCCGAAGTCTGGAATGCCTACGATCAAGGACAAATTTAGAGAGTGCATAATTAGGAACACATGTGAAACTGCCCTATTGACGGCACTTCATCCCAGAACAACAATTTCAATTCAACTACAAGAAATGGACAATCGATGCGGAGTAAGAATATAATTAATTTATTGTTTTAAATAGCTAGAAAATTATAAAACATGTCTTCTTTTAGTTAGAGGCTTGCGCCATTAATGCAGCTTGCTTAGCTCTGCTAGCTGGAGGTGTTCCCATGAAGTTTACAATTGCCGCAGTTCATAGCATAGTAGATCGTGAAAATCAACTTGTTCTCGACCCTGACCATAGAAAAGCTGTGGGGTCGATAGCAAGTTTCATTTTTGTCTTTGATAGCTTGGATAAGAATTTGATTGCTTGCAACACAAATGGACGTTTCAACTTGGCACAATACAATGATGCATTACTCATGTGCAAGGCAGCAAGCGAAATGGTTTTTAAATTCTATAAAAATATTATCGCCAAATCGCATAGCAAAGCAAATGAAAATGAAATAAAAGTTGAATGAGATAGCTACTTTAATACTTACCTTCTGAAATGTATCGAATGGTGTCAAGGACTCCCGTTGATAGTGTTCTAACACTTTGATGCGAATATTCTGAGGTAAATGTAATTAGTCTTGATTGAAGTTTTGTTCGTTTTCAACAGTTTTGCAGCTAGATATCGTTTTTACAATATATCTTATATGAAGCGTTTAGTTGTTTCTTGTTTTTCGATCGTCATTATATGAAGTAGAATTGTTCGCTCGCTCAATTTAGTTTCACCAATATTAAAAATCATACTCTTCATAATTTGCCAAGTTCCACATACTCCTCTTCAATGATTTTTGTTGGCTTTTAATATATGGCATTCGCTTCGATCTACGTTGCTACTGAAAAAAAAAAATTGAATTTCCTTTTTCAAATTGCCCTACAATGTTGAATAATAGTGCACTAATTTGCAAGTAGGTACCCTGCGTTTATTTTATTCAAGGACATAGCTATCCCATTTTATTGACTATTTCATATATCGTATGGAAAATAGTATACATAAACAAATGAGGAATATTACCTTTATTATATTAACTCAACAAGATGTTCACAAAGTATTTCTTAGTAGTTCAAAGTAGTTTCTTGTTGTAACTGTTAGCGCAACCGTTGACCCCGTCTAGAGCAGTATTTCTCAACTTAGTAAAAAGCTCACTGTCCACTCAGGGGTTGATCGGATTTACTGCGGACCTCTTTAAATAAAAATTGAGTTTTTTTTAAGAACTTGAATTCTGAATTCAATGAAAGGACTATGGAAATGTATATTGTACGATGTATACAATGGTATATGGATGGTTTTTAATTCAACTTTTAACATTGAATCAAAAACATAGCATACTTTTAGGAGTTTATTAAATGAAAATAATGAATTTGTGTTGGGATTCAAAAAATTTAAATGTTCATAACTTTTTTCATATATAATTTAGCAGCAAATAAGTGGTATTTACGTGTTATGCAGCCCTTCCCTTCCCTTCGTAAATATATTTCTTAATATTTTTTTTCGAGCGGGTATAGTGTGGAGTACAGCTTCAAAAGAGACCGGAAGTGGCCATTTTCTGACTAAACGTAGGTACCTGAAAGAGTTTGTCTGACCATCGGTTTTGCAAATGTTGGGTCTAAACCTATCGATTAGTGTTCAGCTAATCGCCGCGATGAGATAGGTAAACCTACGGTCGCCTCCCTTAGTAACATAACAAAATAACCAATTTTTAAGGATACCCAAGTATAGTCAGAAGCAAAAAGAATGGGACTGTTTAATGGAAGCAGCTAAACAAATATATAGAACATGTAAAAAAAAAAAAAATAAAAATTATATTAACATAGCATCCTGCCATTGAGAAATCATGTGTAAGTTTCAAACTTTGCTCGTTGGATGTCGTTACTATCGGCTAGTTTTATTTTTAATCTTGTAGCAATTATGCTTGAGTTAAAAGGCAAGAGAAATAAAGAAAAACAATTACAAATGTATGCAAAAGAATCTTGTTTGGTTCGGTTTGAGTTATTTTCAATACAGGGAATTAGGACAATAATAATTACTCGATATACTCACTAAGCAGATCACTAATTAATTATTTAATTGCCAACATTTATATTGTTCTTATAGCACCAAACATGAAACTTGTTTACATTGTTCTGCAAAGGTAAAGAGATTACTCTAAAAATGTTCATGTCATCCGCAAACGTAGGCATTAATAGTCATGATGAAAATAACAGTTCCCAGATGACCAGAATGCCAGATTTTCCAGTGAAAGGATTTGAAATTTTAGTTCTAAACAAGAATCGATATTTCCGGTCTAATAAGTATGATTCCATCCATTTTACGAAACCAGGGGGAAATCCAAGAGTTTTAATTTTGTAAGCTTAAATGAAATAATTGTATGTGAGAAGGCCTTACTAAAAAGTCCGTTGCTATGACATTAACCTTATTTTTTTCTATTGAGCTTAAGCTATAAAAAAACAAATTCAGTTAAATTTGTGGTCATAGATTTACCTTTTAGAAAACATTGTTGTTTGGTGGAAAATATTGATTTGAAATGAAAGTACATAGTGTCAAATATAATACTTTCGAAAAGTTTTGGAATGCACGATAATTTAGCAAATGCTCTATAGTTTGAAATATTTGCTTTACAAACCTTTACAAAATAGAGTAGCCAGAGGTCTATCCTTAACATTTGCTAAACTGATGGTCGGACAAACTTTTTCTGGCCATTATGTATGTTTTTTGGTCATATGTTTTTTGCGATGATTTTATGAGTTTCTTTAAAAAAAAAAAAAAAACTGTCTTTAAATAAACTGTACTTTTTAAAAAGATAAGTTATTCTCCACAAAAAAGTTAAACTATTCTTCAACTTGTTTGGGAAATGACTTCAACTAAAAAAGTGAATCTATTTCTCACAATAGGGTACATTATTTCTCGTTAAGTTAGTGTTGTGTTTGTATTACATAGTTATTATATACTTTCACAGAAAATAAGCAACATCCACGGGAAGGAAAAAAAAATCAACTTTTCCGATCAAATCTAAAAAAATTCAAGAAATTCGACATAAGTTTATTATTTTTATTATTGAAAAATATTAGTATTATTTTGAATAAAGGATTAACAAGATCCAGATTCATAATTAAGTAAAATCAAAGGTGCGATCGATTTTTACAAAATTTTATATGAGCAGTGGTGATGTTTTTCATCGGAAATTATTTTTGTCGAAGAAACTTATTAACTGTGCTTGACACAGAACCGTACCTACTTTTTTGAGACCGATTATCTTCTAAATGGCTGTACCGATTTTGACGAAGCGTTATATTCAAAAAGTTCTGTTAAGCTCGACTATTTAAATTTTCGACTTTCAATAGGTCAAAAGGAATCGATCTTTAGGCAGACGATATTTTAACTGTCGACGAATAGCCGCATCTGATATGGTTTGTATTTGCATCGCGAAATACATAATATACCTGTATGCATGGTAATTTTTTTTTATGGGATGGTAGTCGAATTGTCCATTTGCCGATATTTATTAAAGATTTCGACATTTTTTAAGTCGAGATTTTAAAATGTCGACATTTAACAGGTCAATTAAAAATTGTTGAAATTTTAACGTTCAAAGAAATAAATACAGGGTGAGTCATGAGCAATGCGACAAAATGCTAGGGCGTGTAGGTTGCGTTGAGACAAGAAAAAAATCGTATGGGAGGGGGGGGTCTATTCCCCTCCGTTTAGCCAGGAGGGGCAATTTTCGAAAAAACTGACTTAAAATGGGAAAAAAATTATTTAAAATCAACGGCTTCATTTACAATGCTGTGCGATACGTTTTTGAAAAGCCAATAACTTTTTCTTTCATTCTGTGTTTAAATAAATCTATTCTAAGAAATAGTTTTTGAAATATTAATTTTCAAAGTCAAAATTTTGAAAAAAAAAATTGAAAAAAAAATTTTAAATTCATTTTTTTCAAAATTTTACGTAATTAAGTGCTAATTTTAATTTCAAAATTCAATGCTGTTATTAATTTTTAGTCAAAAACAGAAAACCGGATGCCAAAATGTATCTTAGTTTTTGAGAAAATAAGAAAAACTAGAAGTATTTTTTTCCAAGAAAAACACTTTTTTTTTTTTGGTTTTCCAAATTTGACCTGCTCAGGTCAATTATTAATAAGGGAATTATTCCTTTCTTATTTTTCATTACATACCATCCGATTTTAATCAAATAATAAAAAAAAACGAATTAACTTTTTACTTATTTTACTAGTTTTACTTTTAATTTTTTTTTTATTTCTCAAAAACTAAGATACATTTTGACATCCGGTTTTCTGTTTTTGACTAAAAATTAATAACAGCATTGAATTTTGAAATTAAAATTAGCACTTAATTACGTAAAATTTTGAAAAAAATGAATTTGAAATTTTTTTTTCAATTTTTTTTTTCAAAATTTGGACTTTGAAAATTAATATTTCAAAAACTATTTCTTAGAATAGATTTATTTAAACACAGAATGAAAGAAAAAGTTATTGGCTTTTCAAAAACGTATCGCACAGCATTGTGAATGAAGCCGTTGATTTTAAATAATTTTTTTCCCATTTTAAGTCAGTTTTTTCGAAAATTGCCCCTCCCGGCTAAACGGAGGGGAATAGACCCCCCCCTCCCATACGATTTTTTTCTTGTCTCAACGCAACCTACACGCCCTAGCATTTTGTCGCATTGCTCATGACTCACCCTGTATAATTCAACATTTTAATTAATCGACATTATTTTTGTCGATCATTTGTGTGTTACCAGTTTTTTTCTCAATACAACCTACGCATGCTTTAGCTTTTTGTAACAAAGAAATAAAATAAATAATAAGGATAAATACAAATTCTATATAATATGTAGGTACTAATATGAAAATTAATTTAAAAAGTTTTTTTTTTCAACCAAGTATTAGCATCAGTTTATATTGAGTGGACTTTTCTAAATTATTATTCACAATTAAAGCGTACCGGGCGAAACGCAATGTTTTCTTGGACTTTTTTTTTTGTATATTAAGTTTTTATATTTCAATTTCCTTATAACTACTTACTTGCTAGACAAAAACCTTAACAACTAGCTTACATATTAACTTAACTAACTTACTGGCCCTATGCGAGCGCTCTAAATAATACCATAACCAACTTAAAATTATTGCCTTTCGGCGTATTGCCTTTCGGCGTATTCTTGGACTATACGCCGCTAAACGCTTTAATTTAGCTTTTTGTCACACCTTATGCGAATCTATTGTTATAGATGTAAACTTAAATTAATTATACTGGCAACACTTATACTTGAATTATCTTTAAGTTGTCAACAACTATATTCTAATGTCAAAAGTCTTTGAATTCACATTCCATATTAAATTCATCAAAGTTATCCACGTGTTTTTATTTCTTGTGCTCCGAATTTTAGCAATTTCTTCAGAATCACCCTGTATATATTACTGCCTTGTACCATTGAGTTTATACACATAGAAAAATGATGTGTGAGTTGCAAATACTGCTCGTATAGGATGTCGTTACTATCGACTTGTTTTTTTTTTTAATCTTGTAGGAATTATTCTTGAGTTAAAAGCCAAGAGAAATAAAGAAAAACAAATGCAAATGTATGCATAAGAATTTTGTTCGGTTCGGTTTGTGTAATTTAATTAATTTGTATGATTCGATTTCAAAGATGTGCTCTTTTCGGCGCAGGGACATATACTCCTCGTGACATAAGTTCAAAATGCTTTTTTTTTTTAACTTATGTCCCACTTTTATGGGACATAAATCCAAAATCGAATTTTGAAATTATATCCCATTAAAGTGGGACATAAGTCCAAAAAATTTATTTTTGAAGTGAGAAATTTCAAAATTTCAATACCAAACTTGCACCCATCCAAACTTGCAACCACCCAAAATCGCACCAACCCCAAATTGGCGAAGGGACATAACTCCTCGGGACATAAGTCCAAAATGCTTTTTTTTTTAATTTATGTCGCATTTTGATGGTACATAAGTCCAAACTCAAATTTTGGAATTATGTCCCACCAAAGTGAGACATAATTACAACAAATTTTATTTTTGAAGTGAGACATAATTTCAAAATTTCAATACCAAACTTGCACAAATCCAAGCTCGCATCCATTACCCCTTTAGTGGGCCAAGCAGGGGGGTTGCATCTATGGGGGCAGCATGCCCCCCTTACCAATCTCAACTGTTGGGAAATACAGGTGGGACACTATGACTCCTCGGGAATTATGTCCCATTTAAGTGGGACATAAGTCATTTGGACAAAAAAAAAACATTTTGGACTTATGTTCCGAGGAGTTATGTCCCTGTGCCGCTCTTTTCATCTTTTTTTTACGAATGCATACCTTGTCTTATTAAAGTATAGGTATACATAACTACAATCGCAATTAAAAGTAATAATGTGACAATTTTTTTCTGAGGGCTGAAAGGTTTTAGTGTTAGGTACCTACTTATGATTTTGCATATTCGTATTTTTCAAAATAGAATCTTTTACCTGATTGAAGTGAAATACCCACTTATAAAAAATATTAACGGTAATCTCCTAAAATACTTTGAACACAAACATTTTTCCTTAGATATTTATGCATTTCCATTTCAAACCCAAATTGAATGTCTGCTCCTTTGCCTAAATAAAATTTAGCTAGGTATAGGTATACCAATTTCAAAAGGATTTATGTCTTGTGTTGAAGAAAATTAAAATTACTCAATTACATAACTCTGATAGCATTTACAAAAATCCACCCACCCAAACTTTTCATCCCTCACCACAAAGCAACCTTTCGCTTTCATTTTATCTTTAAAAAAAAACGACAAAAATAAAATAGCGAAAGAAAAACAAATTAGCATCAAAACGTAAAGAAGGGCCCCCCACAAACGACCAAAAATATATAAGTTAACAAAAATACCCATTAAATCGAATCAGATCAATATCAAAGTAAACTTTTTTCCATTTCCACCCAAAGGTGTATTCGAATTCTCATTATATTCAAATGACTTCAAGACCCAATATTCTAGGAATAATAATTATCCTGGTACACCTTTAGAATTCTTTGTTAATTTTCCTTTTCTGTTGCTTGATTTTCATTCGCGAAATTCGATTAGGAATGTAAATTTTCAAACAAAGGTATAGAAATGGAAAAAGGGAATCGCACTTAAGGATATCGGAACAATCGAATCGAAGTCATCCTGCTATTAAAAGATTCTCACTTCTTTTTTTTTGCAAAATCAAAGCTGGAAAGAAAGTTTGCATCAATTTTTCTCGAAGTCGTCTTTTTGTATTTTAAGCTAATCGAATTGAATCGGCGATTGTTATGCAAATAAGTAAAAAGAAGTTAATTTGAAAGTATTTTTGTATCTGTCTTAGGATATGTTGGAGCATATATACCAAGCGATTGACTTGACACTATAGTTAATTGAAATCGATGAAGCAGATTTTTCCATTAATTTTTTAGCCTTGCTTGAGTTTCTTATGCGCCACCGGCCGACGAAGGGCAAGGCTGTCCGCCTGTGCATGTTTGGCAATAGATTTACTTTGTAAAGGTATAAAATGACCTTTCCTGGAAGTTTACAACTATACTGAGGTTTCTTTTTCTAACTTGTGTGTCCTTATTTTTTTTTTAAATATGCATTGGTTTTTGTGATACGTGTAGGTATGTCTACATACCTTTTTGATGGTCTTGCTCCTGATGAACGATACCCATGTGACTCTTGGACCGTAATATCTCAAGCTGTCACAGTTGGGTCAGTTTTTCTTCGATTTTACCCAAAATCATTGAAGATAGTGTTCAATAATACACTTGCTGACCGTTCATAAACTCAGTCTATATCATGGCATCCGAAGAAGTTTTCGTTTTGAACTTGATAGTAAATTGCAACTTAGTGTTTCACTTACCTTTACGTATCCTACTTATTTATGAAGATATTAATGGAATATTTGGAACGATGATAACTTAAAAGAATTTATTACTTAAGTGGCTTAATGCATACTAAGATGTTCGACCCAAATTTATTTTTATCCTTACATGTGTAATTTTAGAAAAAGTTGGAAGGAAATATAATTATTGTTTTATTTTTTAACTTGTTTATTCAAATAAATAAATAATTAATAATTTATTAACATCTATTAAAATTATAATGCTGTACCTATGTAAACTTGGTATTTAACGCTTTATAGATGATATAACGGTAACCGAATAGAGTCCTTGTAAAATGTAGATCAATTAGTGAAAGTAATGGGATTGCGGCCGACGTGACGTTATAATAGTATAATAATGTTTTAACTATATATATGTAGGTACGCATGTTATCAAGGCAGGAAAGTGACTCAGTTGTTCTTTGCTGACGATGAAGATATCATAATTGAAAATGATTCATTCATGCAAGGTTCACTTGTTGTATGGGTTGACGCTTTGATGGAGGGAAACGGGTATCGCATAAGCGCCAAAAAGACAGAATATCAATGCTGCCCATTTTCTGATCCATCCAGGCATATTCCGGACATTTATTTGAACGGAACAGTGCTTCCCGAGTGCGAACAGTTTAAATATCTTGGATCTATGATCAATAATAAAACATCCTGTTCCTGTGATATGACGACATCATTAACATCAACCATAGAGCAAGGTAGGGTGGATGAAGTGGCGTGAGAGCTCTGCCATCTTCTGTGACCGAAGAATGCCTCCTATATAAGCTGAAAGGAAAGCTCTATACACTGCAGTAGTTTGTCCAGTGCTTACATACGGCTCACAATGTTGGACAATGTACAAGAAATATGAGAGCAAATTGACGGCTACTGAGATAAAGATGCTTCACATGACAGCAGGAGGAACAAAGTTAGATCAAATCCGAAATAAAAAGATCCGAAGAAGCTTTCACGATAAAAATACAGCACTTCAAAATCAGCGGACTGTCACGTAGGAGAGATGCTAAGAACACTGTCCAAAAGGCAATTACATACAACATTCCGGTATAATCGTGAAAGAGAGGAAGACCCATGAAATCCTGGAAAAAACAAATGCAGCGACAGCGGCATTCAGTTGGTCTCGAACATGTAACAATCCATAACCGGGAAGCTGGCCGAGGTCAACTCGAGGAACCGCATCAGCAGATCAGTAGGTGAAGTGGAGAAGTGGGAAAGTTGTGATCCCACTCGAGATCGCAGCACCGTCGGAAAAGGCGAAGAAGAAGTATCGGCCATCGTCCATATTTTAGTTCCTAAAGTTCGGGTGAACATTATATATAAGTGTCTGAAATCTTCCATTTCGAGCGATTGAAAGCCTGCAGAAATAATCACTCCCATATCTTCAGCACCGACAACGATTTTACTTCCGCGTTCTAAATTTTTTATATTTATACAGGCATCAAGGCCTTATTATAAGTTTGAGATGGTTCCTTTATTCCATATCTGTTGTCCGATTTTAAAATGTGAACGCAGTGTTTTTTTTGTTATCTTATGGTTGTAAAGTTAGCAGCTCTAGTTTCCCTTGGCAGCACCGCGGTTTATAAGCCTCTGTTTTGATGTATGACCACGTTAACAATCGTCATCGAACCTAGGTTTTCTTTGGTGGATCACCTCGCCACCAAAGAAAACATAGGTTCTATGACGAATATTTACGTGTTAATGCATCAAAACATGGGCTTATAAACCCCTGGGCTGCCAAGGGAAAAAATATGCAATTAGTTTCCTATACGTTAGATGGTACTACAAACATTTTCTGGTAGCTGCTTTTATATTGTGCTGTATAAGGAAGTAAGAACATACCACCGTAGCTTAACGGCCAAGCAAATACATCACCTCCTATATTTAAAAAATGTACCTACGCAATTTCTTGTACGTATGATGACGCAACAAACGTGATAGGAGGAATCAAACGAGTATAGTTCCAGGTTCGCAAATACCTATTCGGAAGTCTTATTAACTTAACTTCCTTACAAACCTTAAACAAATCGAAGAATAAATCGTGTGGTGATCCTGATTACGTGTTCCAACGTCACAACCAACACATTTAAGCTCAGATAACCAAACACGAATCACTTGCACCATCAATGAAAACTTAACGTATTTAAAATTGGAAAAAGGCTTCCAATCGACTGCCATCAAGAAACGAAACGAGACCCCATAAATAAGCAAGCTATGACAATAAGATGCCACTACCATATCGCTTTTAAGAAAGGAAACGAAAGAAGGTTAAGTTGAAAAATAACTTACTGTTCTATATACAACGGTTTATATCTAAATTACATGCACAGTGAGTGAAGTCATTTGTCACTTGCTAACTCGCCTCCGAACACACCTTTCAGTTTGATATCGACCTTTTCTTCATCCCTCCTCACAGCACATTTCCTTTTGTCTGGAGCACATGAAACCACATTACACCGAACAACTCCATTCCTGCACAAATGTGGCATATCTATTCTTCCTTGGTTAACTTTTAGACTTCAGCAGAGCCTTCGTATCTCTGACAGTTTGCAATTTCCTTTTCAGTGCCGCAAACTGTTGTAACTAAATATAAAATAAAAAAAAAAGAAAAGAAAAAAGGAGTTTCAAATTTTATTCCTAGAAGGCTTCCTTATCAATGAGAAAAGATGAATGAACCAGAGTTCTTCGTGTGGTATGTGTATATAGTCCTTAACAAAAAATAAAGAGTGAAAAATCGAATGTTTTGTAGTCAAAAGTGCACAGGAGTCTCATTTGAAGTGGATATCAGTTGAGTTGTGCTATCACAGTCGAGTTAGGTGTAATTTTAAGAAAATTTAACTTTAAAGTTCTTTATTCTTGATGATAAGATTTTTCTTTTTTTAAATAAAACCAAACCTGGTTTGCTAAGGATCCAGCTTGTTAACTTCCTAAATTTGATTGCCTGACAACTTTTGAAATGGGTTCTGAGTGCCCAGTGCTAATTGATTTTGTTTTTCATCAACATTAATCAACATTTTCATAATCTATTCTTCCTATAAACATAAAGACCACCAATTAAAAGAAAAATAGTAAAAATGTAAATAGTCCCAACGTTGGGCGCCATTTTTAGAAATCATTTTGCGTGTATTACTTTATTGAATTAAAATAATTCGATATGTCGTTGAAGATGTAAGTAACTAAATGGGACCTCCACTCTAAAACTTCACCACGTAAACCTAAGGATCATTCTGTGGGGTTCGCCTGGTTGATTACAGAAAACGTCGACTAGCCTTTCGTTTTCGGTTGACCCCCACTAAATAGTGATTACTTAATATTTAGTAAATCTCTTTAGTACGGGACTGCGTCGCAGTCAGCCACACTATGTAAAATTTGCAAAAGTACTGTTTACACGCTGCAATTTTTTATGACTATCACTAAAGCTTTGACACGTCATGCTCCAAAAAAAATTGAAAAAGTGTAAAAATCTTGAATACACGTTGAAATTTTCGACGTGTTTCTCATATAGTATAGGTTACTCTATAAGTTTTGTTCCTTTCGTCAATGATTTTAACTATATTCTGCCCAGGTTTTCACTTGGCCAAGCAGGAGTTTAAAAACGAAAAGGTGACAATATAATTTCAAAACCTCTACATGAAATTTCTAAATCAATTATTTTAACCTTTGACCTAAAAGAATCATCGACGTTCAATAAACGCTCACATATATCGTGTCCTTATCGCTAACAACAAATTGCTACAAAGAGCAACATACTAACAATACCTCCTTTTTTATCAAATCACTTTGAAAAAAAACCTTGCTATAGAATGGTCATGACAAAGGTCAAAATGACAAAGCCCTACCGGGCACTACACCTCTGCCTATCTCAAAAACAAGCTTCATTGCTCATAAATTGGCCAGCACAATACCCCCACGTTGGGCGCCATTTTTTGGAAATCATTTCGCGTGAATTATTTTACTGAATTAAAATAATTCAATATGTCGTTGAAGATATAAGTACCACGTAAACCTAAGGATCTTTCTGTTGGGTTGGCCTGCTTGATTCCAGAAAACGTCGACTAGCCTTTCGTTTTCGATTGATTCATGTCTGAGGCCCACTAAATGGTGATTAATTAATATTTAGTAAATAGGAGCTGATCTCTTTATTACGGGACTGCGTCGCAGTCAGCCACACTAGGTAAAATTTGTAAAAGTGTAAAAGTACTGCTTACACGCTGCAATTTGGAAATGTCATGTTCCAAAAAATATTGAAAAAGCGTAAAAATCTTAAATACAAGGTGTATTTTCGACTTGTTTCTCATAAAGTAGGGTACTTTATCAGTTTTGTTCCTTTCGTCAATGATTTTAACCATATTCTGCCCAGGTTTTCACGAAAAGGTGACAATATACTTTCAAAACCTCTACATGAAATTTCTAAATCAATTATTTTAACCTTTGACCTAAAAGAATCATCGACGTTCAATAAACGCTCACATATTGCCTAACAATTGCTATAAAAAGCAACATACTAACAATACCTCTTTTTTTATCGAATCACTTTGAAAAAAAACCTTGATATAGAATGGTCATGTTGCCCGTAAAATGACAAAGCCCTACCGGGCACTACACCTCTGCCTATCTCAAAAACAAGCTTCATTGCTCATAAATTGGCAAGCACAATACCCCCACGTTGGGCGCCATTTTTTGGAAATCATTTCGCGTGAATTATTTTACTGAATTAAAATAATTCAATATGTCGTTGAAGATATAAGTACCACGTAAACCTAAGGATCTTTCTGTTGGGTTGGCCTGCTTGATTCCAGAAAACGTCGACTAGCCTTTCGTTTTCGATTGATTCATGTCTGAGGCCCACTAAATAGTCAGTCAGCCACACTATGTAAAATTTGTAAAAGTGTAAAAGTACTGCTTACACGCTGCAATTTGGAAATGTCATGTTCCAAAAAAATTGAAAAAGTGTAAAAATCTTGAATACAAGGTGTAATTTCGACGTGTTTCTCATAAAGTAGGGTACTTTATCAGTTTTGTTCCTTTCGTCAAAGATTTTAACCATATTCTGCCCAGGTTTTCACTTGGCCAAGCAGGAGTTTAAAAACGAAAGGGTGACAATATACTTTCAATACCTCTACATGAAATTTCTAAATCAATTATTTTAACCTTTGACCTAAAAGAATCATCGACGTTCAATAAACGCTTACATATAGCGTGTCCTTATCGCTAACAACAAATTGCTATAAAAAGCAACATACTATTAATACCTCCCTTTTTATCGAATCACTTTGAAAAAAAAACCTTGCTATAGAATGGTCATGTTGCCCGTAAAATGACAAAGCCCTACCGGGCACTACACCTCTGCCTATCTCAAAAACAAGCTTCATTGCTCATAAATTGACCAACACAATACACAAACAGTAGAAACAGAAAAACTATTAATTTTTCTAGTTGGCTGCTGTTATTATTATTTGCCGTCTGTTGCTTCTCTATATTGGCTTAAAAATCTATATCCTTTGCAATGTGCTCTCACGATACATATATTAGTCCTTACGCTGCACTTTGATAGGTATGCGTTCATGATTGTTTTCTCCACCAAAGGAAGACGCACAAAATACTTTTCCATAGCATATATAGCTTCAGCTTCTTTTATATGGACCAATGGACACAAATACATAAAAACAACAAAAGCGGTTAAAAGCTCGTCCTGGAAAAATATCCTCTGTATAGTTATGTGTATAGATATATAGACGGACATCGCGACGATAAAGATCATAGCAAAACAACAAATTTCAAATGGAAAGGAAAAATAACCATGTTGGTATAGGAAAAAAAAAAAAAAGAAGAAAAACAAAACTCCAGCTCCAGATCAAGCAACTTGGCAAGCACTAGGACTAGGTATATAGTGACTGGACAATACACACGTTACGTTTATAGTTTCTTGGTTTATTTTCCGCTCTATTGTTGGTTGTATGAAGGTATACCTACTGGTGTTTTTTTTTTATTCTTTTTTTGTTATTTTTGCTTTTTTCTGCTGAAATTGGTTTTCAGCTAATAAGGACAAAGTCATTAGAAATAAATCAGATGACAAACAATAGAAGAATAACTTCTAACGGACGCATATGAACTTCAGACGATACCAATTTTGCTTGGTAAGCTTTATATTTACACACAGGGTTTGTATATAAGAGAATCAGAAGGACAATTGAAGCGAACGATAGTATAATTATGATTTCACAAAACCTAGTTTTTGTTTTCCACAGGATTCAAAGAAACAATGGATAAATTTATGATGGAATAATAAACCAGTGAAGGTTTTCAATAAAACTATTTAATGTTCTTTGTATAGTAAGCTAGTTTTTGTGAAACAAAGTTAAGTTTTCTAAGTTAAAACTAAAATTTAACTGCACAATCCAAAAGTCCATAATAGTCCTTACACCCGGTTGAGGGGTAATTGCATTCTGGACTTTTGACTCACCGGTGCGTCAGAAGTTCATAATGTTTTCTTGAAAAGTTGGATATAAGTCCATAGTTTTTGTTATTCGTGTTTGAGTAATCTCCAAAGCTATAAACTAATATTGTAGATACCAAACAAAGGGCACGACTTGGTCGCACAAACTTGAACTTGTGTGGCAAGTAACCTTCGTGTTAGCGACTGGATTTTTGTATTTTATTTTTCCAGTTTTTTTTTCAAAAAATTCTTCTTTAAAAAAAATTTATAATGTAGGTACCTATGCAACAAACAAAGATTTTATATGAAAGACATCATTGTTGGCAAGAAATCACTTATATAAAATTTTATCAAAATCAATGCTATAATAGAATAAAAGAATTTTCGGTTTCTCAAAGTCAAAAAAAAAAAAAAAAACTTTTTCATTAAAATCGGTGCAGCCGTTCAAATAGGCTTCTTAGAAAAAAAAATTAAATGAAAGACATCACTATTGGCAACAAATCACTCATTTATAATTGGTGCAAGGAACTAACTCTACATGGGAACTAACTTCAACACAAGTGGGTGTAAATTTAACTTTTTTTTAGTGAAGGAAATACCCACTTTAAGTGGGAAATAACTTATCTTTTTGGTTGACGTTAATATTTTGGGTGACGTTACACTTTTTATACAAAAATAACATATTGCATATACCCAAACTTGCACCCACTCCAAATCCTATATAATGGGCCAAATCAAACCAATCTCAATTGTTGAAGACACCGGAAACTATTAAGTCGCCCCATGTTTTCCGGTTTATATCTCCTGTAATATAAAAATTGCAGATAGAAATTAACTTCACACAATCTTCAGATGAAATTAGTTCTCACCTTAAGCGAGAATTTACTTCACAAAAAAAAAGTGAAATTAGTTCCCCACTAGTGGTGAAGTTAGTTCCCATGTGAAGTTAGTTCCTGCGTGAAGTTAGTTCCTTGCACCTATAAAATTTTATCAAAATTTTTTTTATATTTTTTCGAGAAAAATATAATTTTGCATCAAAGAAACCGAAAAGCTTTGCGTTCACGGTATATGTATTACCGATCACCTCCTGTGAAATGATCACATATTTAAAGTCGCGAAAAATGCAGCAAAATACCTAGGTTTCTTATAAAAAGATGCAAGTAATTTTTCTCCCCTTCTGATATGCCTACCATTTATAAGGCATTCGCCCAAAGCTTAAGTAGGTACAACTCTCATATCTGGGCAGGTGCTCCTCTATAACTTATCATTTGAATCTATTAGATAGAATTCAAAAAAAGAAGTCTAAAACTTATTGGAGACAGATTCATTACTACTGAAATTTTTGTTTCCTTAGAACACCTCCGAAATATTTCTTGTCTAACATTGTTTTATCACATTTTCTATATAAACAGGGTTCAATTGCAACAGGGTTCATCAGTTCACCCTTGAGTCTATAACTTTGGGCGTACTGTTAAATACAGAAATTCTTTCTTAGCCGAACAACACGTTTAGGGTATACCTTGCTTCACACGATTTTTCCTCCTCACCTTCATTAAGATGTGCAATGTGCATCGGCATCTCCTTTTAAATTCCTATAAACGCTTTTAAGGGTAGTCATTACCCCCTTGAGTGCGCGCTAATTATACATAAAAAAATACATCCGTAGATATTTCTCTAAGAAAATTTTAAGGAAATGGTTCAAATGTTTGGGCTGTTAAGGTTTTGATGCCACCAAACTGACATGCAAAAAGTCTGGTCCTATTTTGGACCACTTTTATAACTTTCACTCTCATGACGTGGGATATTTTTTGTACGAAACCATAACCCTCCTTTATGTAATACCACATAGCATTATAGATTATAGAACCTAGGACTATCATAACAACTTATTCTGACGAGCGAGGGAGCTATACACTATATAGTCTTCAAATTCACGTCCACTACACAAAGCAGTTGTTTTCTTCCATCAAGCAAATAGCTGCGGTCGAAAGTCGATATTACTTTATAAGTGAAGTAATACCTAATACTATATACCTACCTACCTTAAATCGCAAGCCTCAATAATAATTCTTTTTATTGGCATGGGACAACATTTTTGACAATTAATTAATTCTTCCTAAGACAAATAGCAGGACCACTCTCTCATATCACCCTAACGCGTCTAGTGAAAAAAAAAGAAAGAATTATGTACCTACAAGACTTCTTTTATTAACACATTCATCTCAATTTTGCCTTTTAATTAATTCACCTAAATTTCAAGAATTAGTTCTCAATCCCCAATATATAGCAAGAAATGAAACCAACACACGAGAGATGGTATAGATGTTCCTTATTGCATTTTCTTTCTACCTAACTACAATTAATGGCTCACAGTCTTATACCTATTTTTCCAAATAAAATTAACACCCGCCTCTGATTACATAAAGCCTTCAAGCAAAAGCTCAATTTTCGTTCGAAAAAAAAAAAATTACAAATGTGCTTCAATATAAACGTCTTAGTCGTCATTGATGTCGTCCTTTCTGTCGATTGGAAAGCAGACTCTCAAGACCCCAAACCAGCATCACTATATACCACCACAACCATTTTGCCACCAAAACATGGACCATGAAATTAATTTATGCCTCCAATTACCCTTCGATATCAATAAAACACATTCATCTCGTTAACTGACGCCGCAAACTGCCGCTAGCACCTTCTTAATATCCTTTTTACACCATCCCACCAGAGCGGAGTTGAGTTGGAAAGCTCAATGTACCCCCAGGAAGCTGCTGGCATCTCAAGCAATCGCAACGAAAAAAAAAATTTCCATAATTTTCCGATATCTATGCAGGCGGGCAATTACGCCATAATTAGCGTGCGCCCTCTCGCGTGCTGCAAAGGCCATTTGAACGTCATCGATTGCTAATTGGATCGTTTCGAATTTTTTTCTCGTTCGCCTTGGAAGAAGTCCTTGCGAACACACATTTATAATAATACGCACTTGTGAGTGTGATTCCGACTCACACCTGATTGGCGATTTTGTGTAATAACTGTAAATCATCCTGGTCGACGAAACGTTAGACAATTTAAACAGTTTCGACACGCCTTTTCTAATAAGGAAAGCGATTTTCATCAGGACACAGGCACAATACAGTGCAGCACACATGTTAGAGCATAAAGTTCAGCGTTTTTTTTTTTTTTTTTTTGGTACAAGAATAAGGACATTTGTTGGCTTTCGTTGTTTAGATAAGCCCTTTGGTGCGGTCATCTCATACATTTAAACGATGCCACAATGCGATGGACTGCGTATAGCATATTATGTAGTATGTATAATATTCGGTAGATTTTAAGAAGGGGGCCACACGAAGACGCACGGGCCGAGAGTACATCATATCCTTTTTGTTCTTCGGGGAAGATTGCTAGGATTAGATCTCTGGGAATGGTAGAAATATGAATTTACTGCATATTAAAGGATATAATAATGTCCTGGGTGAAAATATGAAATTGCTATAGGAAGTTAATTTCTACGATGGCCGTTGGTATTATTGTTCTTGTTTTTCCATTTATGAGGATGAAGAAGACCGACAAGAGAGGTGTAGCAGCAAGCTATCATAACAACAAAAGGATAATGGGATTTCTTATCTCGGATTTGAATTGGTTGTATCTCTTCAAATGTCCGGGGTTGTGTGTTGCTTTTGGTTGTCTTCTTTCCGAATCGGATGGGCTTGAGGATTTCTTCTTTATATATTTTTTTTTTATTTAGTAGATATAGAAAGAGCATAGAACATCTCTCTTATTGGTTGTTTGAAATATAAAAGATTATGAAGTCATATTCGAATAGGCTTTAAGATAAGAAAAGTATAAGTTAGAAAATAAAGTGTTATTATAAAAACTTAAATAATGTGTTTTGTATTTAAATTGGAGATTGAATGCGGAGTTAAAAATTTAAGGTGCAAGCAATTGAAATTAAATTTTATTTGAAAACCTGGAGTACCTAAATTGGGGTCTTTTTATATTCAAAGTTTTATATATAAGATTGTATATCTTAATTATACAGATATGCCTCAAGTATACCTTAGTACCTACGGTTAATATTTTCAATACTTACATTTAAATCGATAAAGGAAAACTGTTGGATTTATATGTTAAAAATTATGTTTAAGGGTAATCTTTGTATTCCATGAGATATATACCAGTTTTGGATTAGCTATATAGTCATAATAGGCAGCTGCATAGGGCTGCAGATTTTAGAGGGCATGAAACTTTTTAAGGAAGCGAAGAAACAACGAAAATATAACGAGTATTAAAAGTGTGGACAAAAAAGGTTAATGACTTATAAGTATCGAAAAGCTTTTGGAAATATGCTAACCAGGGAAGAATGAATTTTCATAAACAAACCTCAACCTTAATATTCCCATCCTACCTACGAATTGCGCGATTTCGAGACCTCAATTTCGAAATTATGAAAGGTGTTTACACCAAAATTGAGAGGATTTGGTTTGACAGTTGTAATCAAAAACATAATAGGAAATATATATTTTTCTCTTTCTGGCTTATGTGAACCAAATTTTTTTTCTATGACAAGCAACATTTAGTTCTGTTTGTTTTATTCATTTATACCAATAAAAAAATCTGTTATAAATCATAATTTCAACCCGATTTCGTCGAAAGTTTTTCTTTTCTTTCGGTGCGGCTGCAAGATTCTGGTTAAGTAAAAAGCAGCCATGGTACCATCAACCATAGGTGTACTTAACCAGCGGCAGCGTCTTGCAAAAGTGGCAAGTACAATGAGAATGAGTGTTCCCAATGATGGACTGTCTAATCTACTATGATGGACTGTCTAATCTACTGCTGTAGAATTTCACTTACGATTCTATGATGAAATTGAATGCCTATATACTATAAGGCTAAGGAGTGCGACGTTTTTTTCAAGATAGATATCTTGACGGCCATGGGCCCTTCCTAAAAATATTATTCATATATTTATATTTTGGAAGAATAGAACGTTAACGTTTTTAACATAACTTTATTTTGTATTTGAATAGGTCTATCGGGATAATTGAAGTAGAGTTCGAATTTTTAAAATTATGCCTTCTTTACTCTTCTCAAAAATAGCTAGCTAAAGAAAATTATTGTTTCGCGTTTCGAATAACGAATATATATTATAGAGTAACTGGGAGAATGCACAGCAGGAATCTTTTTCTTGAATTTTTTTCTTTTTAATTTTTCTATAAAATTGTTAATTGCGTGTGATGTCCGAACTCGGCCTTGCAGAATTCGTCAAGTTTTCAGACAACTCGTAACAACTTGGTGAATGTGAAGCGAGAGTTAAGTTTCGTTAGGATTTCAACAACGGTGGGGCTGGAAAGCAAGAGAAGTTTCCACGCTACCGCTACCCTTGACGGAATTCCGCGAAAAAGATTGGCTGGTTGTATATATGTGTGAGTGAATGAGAAGGCCGAGGGAGGTCAAATTGATCCGTGAAAAAGATCACTTCTGGTTGAGTCGAGATAAGAATTTTTGAGATTTAAAATTGTGGAAATATTGTGGAGATTTAAAATTTGGAGAAGAATTAAGGAGGTTGAAGGAAAATAAACAAAGATAAGTAAAGTCGAGTGGTTTGTCACTTGCCAGTTTAGTGGTTCAATGATTGCAATATTTCAAATGACTTCATATGATTTCAGGTGATTTCAAGCAAAATTTAAATTAATTTATAAGTTTTGTGATTGTATTGATTTCAAATAAATTTACTGATTTCAAATGATTGCAAATTAATTAAAGTGATTTCACAATAATTTCAATTCGTGATTTCATTATAGCATTTTTGATTGCAAAAAAACTTAGAAGTGATTTCAAATATTTTTGATGATTGCAAGAAATCAAAATTTTTCTTTTAAATTTCATCACTTGAAATAGTGATTGCAACTGATTTCAACGTGATTTCAAATGATTAAGTATAAGTGGTCAGGTGATTTCATTCGTCATAAACCCCTCGAGTGAAGTGTAGTGTTCGGGTTTATTTTAGTTGTGGGTCCATTTTGGGTTTTATTGTCGCGGTAGACCTTTTTAGTAATTTCTTTTATTTATTTTGCTTAGTTTATTCGGGGATTAATTTGTTTAAGTCATTTGCATTTTGATTGCGGTAGCATTTCATTCTTTGGTTATATACGGCTCCTCGTAAGCCCCGTAAAATCTTAATCTTGTCACTCGAACACCGCCTTTATGTTTTTAGTATATCTACTTATTTTATCGTTATTCTTTTATAATGCTAAAAAACAGCCGGTTGCGTTTATCCCCTGGAACAATTGAACCGCAGTTACTCGCACTGCATGGAATCAGTTTCAGTTCAACCTAGAGCCAAGCTTTTGGACAGTTAAGTAGGTAGATTCTTTCTTTAGCCGCACTGCACTGATGTGGAATGCTTTATTCAGGCTAAATATTGTTTCCCTCCAATATGATATTCAAACTTCAAAACCAAAATACATCAGTGTATCCGTTGAAGTTCTATCCTATTTCTTAAACTATTATTTCTTTAAAACTGTAATAAATCATAGTTTTTAAGGGTAGGTGATTCTATATATTAAATATTCATAGTCCAAAAATCAAAAATGAAAACTGTTTTAGCAGAAAAAATAAATGAAATATTAATTTGATTGATTGATTTAATTCTCTAAAAAATTTCAATTACTTGATTCCTTACGATTTGAACCATTTGGCAACCATACCATAAAATACTTTGGGTTTTCGGAATTTTAAAAAAAGATAACTGATTCGCAAGAGCGAATGCGAATGATACATCAGTTGCGTCCTATACTCCATTGGAATTTGGGTACTTTCAGTAAATTGTCGATTTATTTACATATTTTATGATTAAATTAGAAGCGATTCAATTGCCCATTTAAGGTACCAACTGCATAAAAAATGTCAGTTCACTTCGTATTGAATTAACGCTACAAAATTGTACGTTTTAAAAAAGTATTGCCTTTTTTTAATTAAAGCAAAAAATTTCCTGGTTGATTTCAAAAGAAAAGAAAGTAGACCCAATCTGGAAAAAAAACATAAGACTTTACTATAGGTACTTTGGGCCCCCAAAAACAATAAATCAATCAAACCAGCTTAACTAAAACACCCAAATCAAGAGAAGGACTTAACCGCACATATGCCTCTCCTTCTTGGTATGGGCCTTAAAAGCATTCGTATATAATGTAACCATTTACACCAACATCAATTCTGAACATAATTTTCGTTTTCACGTATAAACTTCGTGTGTCATGGCCGAACACCAGCATCCCTGGATATGGGGGATTAATTTTTATCCATGAACAGGGTGCATTAGATCACGTTATGTGGTTGCATAATTTATGGCGACAAGTGACCCCTTGCCAAAGTGTCACCTTTAGTTCTTTCTCCGTCTCTGTATATGCTGTCCGATATTTTGTATGCGATACTTTTCAGTACTATATTTTAGGTATACTCCCGCAAATACAAAAACACATTTTTGCCTTTGAATAGTCGTTTGAAACGAAACATTGCCATTATAGGCATAGGTATCTTCAACTATATCGGAGTCTCATGTCAGGACTAAAAGAAAGAAAGTCAGAGTTCAATTTAATCGTCGCAATTGGAATACTTGGGGTCCACTCCCATATACCTTCGAATTGGTAAGTTCGAACAAGAAACAGACTACTTATAAGATATGCATAGGTCTTCTGGAGACATGTGAAGTGGACCAGTATTTGCAAACCATCAGGGAGTTACATTTCTTATAAGTTTGGAGACCTTTGCAACTAAATCAGCAGACCGTCTAACCAACCGAATGGAAATGCTTATACGACAGTTTGGGGAGTAATTAAGAAGCCCCAATTCATTTATCATGAATGACAATGTTAGCTGGTATAGAATTAGGTTCTGAGGAAGGGTCCACATCTCAAACACATAGATACACCTTTATAGCTGTAAATTAATGTTGTTTGGAGTACATTTAATGACTTTTAGGGGTTGACTCTGCTCCTGTACCTTCCTAACAACGTCTAGAATAGTTGTAAGGTAGTATTTATATTTTATTTTTTCCTCTTGTACATCTCATTCAAAAATAATTTAGATATTTTTTGGTAAAAGAAGATGTCAAAATGGCGCACGGGTGAAATAAGTTTGTAATATTTTCTTCATTGAAAATTTCCCTACCCCAAATGTCAGCTCTTCTTTAGAGTAGCCATCCCATGTTCTGAATTAAGCACTTCCTTTGGGTGGCCAGACCAATCATTTCCTCGTTTGTTGATTGCTTTATGGCACCTGGTGGGCTCATTTCGTATATACATAGGTATATAAAAGCTCATCCCATGTTTAACCTTTAATTTCTTATTGCACATTTACACGGATTGGAGGAAGGTGTAGTACCTTAAGTGGGTTGTTATTAAAATTATTATACGCACATTGATAAGGACATAAAATTTAATTACGTATGTTTCTTTTTCATGGTAGTTAGTCAGGTCGTTTTGGTTAAAAATTGGTTTCCTGAAATGTCGAAGTTAAATGAGTATAGAGACGAGGATTCAAAGTTGCAGATCAATGTTAAAATTACATAAATTTCATTGTGTTCTTTATTTATTTGAATAATTAATGTTTTGCATTTAAGGTTGGGTATAGACCAACTCACTTAAGAAATGGTAAACACAAATCTCGAAATATTTCTCGAAATAAAATTCTTTAATTGCATTATTTCGACGGTATATTATAGATTATCAGTGAATTGTGTGACTTAAGTGCATTTTATAGTTAATAAATATAACATTTCTGACTGAAATGTTTCTGTGTTTTGAAGTTGTAAAACCTCTTTTCAAGTTAATAGTTTTATAAATTTGACGGGTGGAAACGCTACTAAATCTTCTTCTCTCAAAACAGTGTTTTATTTTTGGTGGAAACATAGCCTTAGTTATAATATTTGCATATTTGGCCCTTAAAATCTGTCAAGAGTATAAGTGTCAAACATTTATTGCTTGCTTAATATTCCGCAAATGTCAAAATTGAGTATGTTCAAACTAGAAAGTTTGAAAGATATATTTTCCTGATGACAGAATTGGATTTGTAAGACGATGTTCACATTGGACGTACTCATCCGACGCATTTTGACGTTCGTCCAATGGATTCACGAAATCCAATGGATTCACGAAACCACACGAAGCAAAAAAAAACTAAATATGTGAAATGAGCCTAGATGTTTACAATATTCTTTATAGGATTATGCTTAAATGCAATTTCCAATCAAAAGTGACCAAATTTTGCGAAAACTTTCAAGACGTTGGTGTGAAAAGCGAAAAAATAAAAAATTACAAATGTCAGAATAGCGAATGTAAAAATGCATCCATGAGAATTTTAAAAAATCTAAAAATCCGGACGCAAAATCCCGTCTCTTTCTAACAACGAAGTGGGAATGGGACAAAACATATAGACGTCAAAATGCGTCGGGTGAGGACGTCCAATGTGAACAGTTCAGACTAAATGCTTAGCAAATGTCAAAGTTAAATTCGTGCGAATCTGATTAACCACAAAGTGACAAAGCGCAAACTGAACAAAACCTTAAAACAAAAAAGAACTTAAATTTCAGGTTTGACAAGATACTGTTTACCCTTTTTTTATTCATCAGATATATACAGTATATATCTGATATACGTATACAGTATACGTATAAGGACTCTTTTTTCTTAAATTTTAACGATAGAAACAAATAAGGTATGACAGTTAATGTCGTCTGCCTGAATGTTATGAGCATGAGTTTCTATGTCCTATGCTTACACATTATTCGATCGATAATTTTTTTCTGAATATGTATTTTTTTGAAAAAAAAATGTAATGTAACATGTAAATGTAAATAACACGTAAAATAAGTTATTAATACTCTGTTCAATTCTACAATTTTTAAACTTTTATGAATCCAAAGTCCTTATTTATTCCACATCCACCATATATGACTTCCCAGACATACAACAACCATTGTGTTCCAATTCGGTTCCTGTTCATTGAAATCACTAGATATATGTTTGTGGGGTTTTCCATTCAAACAGTTTCTCATAAATTACACCTTCTGGTGGTGCGATGCTCATATGCTCGCCAAAACGGATAGATAATACGTGTTTTCTTGCTTTGGTTGCTGTTATATCGCCCCGATCCTTATGTCGTCCACCTAATTTGAAAACCAAAGATTGCTCCTGAGGGGATAATAATCACTAATGAAAACGACATTTAATGGCAGCACAACAGATATGTGTATTGTGTAAGGACACCTTGCGTCATTTCCTTATTAAGGGACACCATATTATTATATCAAAACAACAGAAGCCAAAGTTCTCTTTGACTTGCTTGTACAGAGGATGTTCGATGTTTCAACATTTTTTATTAGACTTCTGCAGATTTAGCTATTGAATGTATGTATATGTGCGTTTGTTTCTATATAATATAATGTGCTCTAGTTGACCATTGAAGACATTACGTTCCCAATTGGACAATTTATATGGTGGACCATTGTTTGTCCATGATGATGATGGTGCTTTAAGTCAATAGAATTGCGTTGTTAGAGTGTATTAATGGATATTGAAGATTTATTTTACCAATGATGGGTTTTCTTGTATGTGGATGGTTGTCTGTTGAATCATCAGGTTGAGAGTATAAACTTTTTAATGGTTTGTTTAGGATTATATATCTTTGTGTTACTCAAACAAATAAGTCTGAAGTAAGGAGAATAGTCTTGCAAGCAATATTTATCACCGCCCATTAGTTATCTTAAAAAAAAAATAAAAACAAAGTGTAAATATAACGAAT
Source organism: Baccha elongata (assembly GCA_951217065.1). Taxonomy (NCBI): domain Eukaryota; kingdom Metazoa; phylum Arthropoda; class Insecta; order Diptera; family Syrphidae; genus Baccha; species Baccha elongata. The sequence goes on along the minus strand of OX578273.1, from coordinate 80,545,305 downwards.
TTGTCAAAACAGCCAAAATCTTGTATCAAATACAGTAATTTACAGATTTAGGAAATTTGCCTAACAAAGGAGGAACAACTCGTTGGAACTATGTCCAAAACAAACATGAAGGATTTACCCAGGAAGATTGACAAAAGCAAGGTTGGAACCACCGATGGACCCAGTCCGATGTAGTTCTGAAGGATCTACCCAGGAAGATTTACGGAAGCAAGGTTGGAACCACCGATGGACACAGTCCGAGGTACACCTTAAGGATCTACCCAGGAAGATTGACGGAAACAAAATTGGAACCAACGATGAACCCAGTCCGAGGTAGTTCTGAAGGCTCTACCCAGGAAGATTTACGGAATACTTAAAATAATGATAATTGGGCCCAAAAGGGGGACAAATTAAGATTGGCCGCTATAGCTTGAAAAGCCCGAAGCTCAAACGAATCTGTCACTGTTTGGGTACTCGAGGTTCCCAATCAGCCCTATCTTTAATGCCTTGAATACTCTAGATTGGTAAAGGAACAACGGAAGTCGAAAGACAAATTTTCCATACAAATCACACCTCTACTTATAATATTTTCGGTAGTAAGACGGTGTGAATCGTATGGATGACAGAACAAATGATACCTTCTGCTACCATATGACAAATAGTACTGTACTTTTAAGTACTATTTTCTGTACTTGTACTGTTTACGAGTAGTAAACTCGTAAATGGTATTATCGAAAGGGAATCGTACTGGTTGTATGCTTTTGCACGATAACACAGGCTGCTGGGGAGAGGATAACGGATTAAATACTGAGAAATTGTAACGCTTCCTTACAAAATGCTATATTAACTTTTGTCAACTACCAGTTTGTAAAGTTAAACAGCTGCAGAATTCACATCAACAAGCCATGAAACTTAAATTTACTCTGGACCCAAAGAGCTGAATCCAGCATAAGTAAAAAGATCATCCACACGCCATTTGTAAAAATTAAAGGCACATTCACACTATATCATTACTTTTGCGTCACCTAGTAGTACCAGGTATATAGTAGGTATTTGTTGCTAAAACTTGAAAACAAAAGCGAAAAACCTTAAAAATTCTGGCTTTAAGATTATAGTATCTTAAAATTATTTAATTACGACACTTACATAATCTTAACAATATGGATTACCTATACATATTAAAAACTACTAGGATCGACCAATAATAATACTTTTTCTATTTTCCGTCTAATTAATTCAACATTATCTTAAATTCATTGAATAATTCCAGCGCGATTTTTCAAAATAAAATAAATAAACCTAAGCTAAATTCCATATCCAGACGATATGTATATAGTAGGTATCAGACCCGTTTAATCCTCAATCTTAAAACACAAACACGTTGAATTAAGATTAACAGTATTCTCGTCCTTAAGCATATGTCCCTTTACAAATGATTGAAAGGATATCAGACTTTATTCAAAAATTGACAGCGAACGTGGTTTGGAAAACTTTCATCTTAAATTTGTTCATCTCGAACTGTTAATATATGCCTGCCTCGATAAACACACTACACTTTGAAAAAATATTATTGTTCACCCACAAAAGGATAATAATAAACTCGATAAGGCCAAAAGACCACATCCTCTTTTGGCAAAAATTGAAGCGGATGATAAGAGAAATGGACAAAATCCAAAAAGAACAACAAGACCAAATCATACGGATTTTGGTGGAGTTTATCAACATCACAGGGATGAGTTCTAGGATGTTTTGGTTGTTCATAGTTGATATATAACTAGAGACCATGAGATTGAGCTTCGCATTTCATCCGAATGTATATATAGATGATGCTGATTTAAGGAAAATCGTTCCGAGTCCACAAATGAACAGGAAAAAATAAACTTAACAGGAAAAAATATATAAAGCAACAACGCAATGTAAAATTATTATTTCTATACGTCAGCAATTTTCTTGTTCGTTTGGGAGAATATTTCCGGTGATGGTTTTAATGACTCTGCCAGAAGTTGGGTGTGGTTCCTGTCGCCGACTATACGTTGTTATCGTCGACGTTATTGCAAGTGTCAGCGTATTACTTATATATAGATGTACATATATATATATTCCACAATAACAAATGATTTACAAATAACAGTGGGATTATAACTTATATTATAAAGGCATTGATATGGGAATGGTTATAAGATAAAAGTTTTTAACTCATTAGAACAATTTATTTCTAAGAGAAGGAATGTCATTTAATGGAGGCATAGTCATCAAGCAACAATAAATATATTTCTAGTCAATGTATTTAGGTAATTTCTTTTTCGTTTTTCAAAGGACGACAAGTTACTATAAACCTTACTAACAAATGGCTCTGTCATAACGTAAAAACCAGATAGGAGATATGATAGAATAGGACATCATACGAAAAACCCTTCAAATTCCCCATCAATTCTTAAATCCATCTTAAGTTAGTTTCTCACTTACCATTTATAACTTTTGAGTCGCGTACTTATGTTGACAACTGTATAGTTCTTACTAAGATTTCTTTCTATCCTGTATGGCAAACGATTTTCTCTAGCTCTTGGCTGTCTGGTCTGGGTACAGTTTCCGATCCAGATTCCTTCTAATCCTGAAATAGTTCGGAGCTTTTAAAACGGGTTGTTTATAAATTAAATCACTTCAGTAGCAATCGGCGGGCTTACATTCAAAACACATCTTGATTTTGAAACATATCGAGCTTTTCAATTTCGAAAGTTCCCGTTTCACTTTCCAAAAGTTCACGATAGTTCCGTTACACTTTCCAGAGTGACCATATTTCATGAAAGCTTTATGCCAGTGTTGCCACTTTGATTGTGAAATATAAATACCGTTTAGCATTTCGATGTTTCAAAAGCTATAGTGTTGACATGGACTCAAATGGCTTAGAAAAGAACTGAGTTATTTATGATTTCTCCGGTGGAAGTTAACTTTAATTGATGAAAGCTCATACTTTGTCTGCTAATCATCTGTAATGACTTCAGATTTGTTCAATTCTAATTTTTCTTTAGTACCAAAAATACTGGTTTGCTTAGCTTTGCGGCTAACAAAGTTGGGATGTGTTGGGTGCGTCATCTTGTCTTTTTCTTATAGGTTTGCAATGAATGTCTTACATTATACCTTTATTTAAATTCTACTCTCATTACTTAATAAAGAATTAAATTAAATTCTCACTAAGCAGAAATCGATCTACAGAAAAGGAAACTATCGTATAAATAAATAAACTTAAACCTTTATGTGAAGAAATGAGAATGTAGAAAAGGACTATTACAAAACTTATTTCGGAATTTAACAACAAGGAGTAAGTCCTTTTGATAAATTGCATCCATCCTCAGATGTCTTTGCAATCCTTCTCCACCCACTATCAGTGTCCTACTCATCTTCATCTGCTACCTCTTCCAATGATATAACAAAACCACAAAGAAAAGGATCCATAGCTCCTTTCAGCATTCCTCTAATACCCAACTGGATAGCTCTTCTCTGATCCACACCCAATTCCCTCTCTCTCACTTCATGTTTTTCTATCTCCAATTAGCAACAGCTCCTTTTTCACCATATGAGCCTCGTAAATATCTCCATTCTTGTTTTTGTTCAAAAGAAAACTCCTTAATTGTGGTGTGATTTTGTCCCGGCAGCCTGGAAAGATTTATGTCCTTTTATTTGCAAATAGCAAAACGTATATGTTTCTAGTTTTTCCTTTTTAAGAAAAGTCTTTCTGATACCGTGCGTCTTGTTGTCTTCTTCTTTTACCCCAAGGGAATTTCTTCATTAAGGCCGAAACCTCATTTTTCTTTAACCGGAGCGATAAAGTTTGTTTTCTTCGCACACGCATTCCAGAAATAATATTTTAATTGCGAGCCAGCTTGACTATATAAAACGACCGACATTGTAACGTATGTAGAGCTATATACTTCACAATGAAATTCCTGGCAACACTATTGAAGCCTCACTTTGATAAGAACCTTTTTGTTGAGTCCTTTTTGCATTTTTGTGTGGCAGGAAGTCCAACGCCCACCCATCATCTATGATAGCAGCATGGCTGGCTGCGTGGGCATATGCCTTAAAATAGCTTCTCGCGAAAGGCTTAAACTAAGACTGACTAAACACCTGAGACCTTATAGTAGCTGCAGGAAAATTTTCAATTAAGGAAACGAATGCAAAGGACTTGGCAAAATAAAAACCTTATAAAATCCATCCTATAGAATTTTATATGAAAAAAAAAAAAAATAACACAAAAGAATACCATCAGAAGGGGGTGCTACTCATTCAAATGTTGTCAAACCCTTGCTAGGGAGTCGAGTGTCGAAGGACAATTTTTTTTCCTCTGTATGAGCGCTGATGGTAATTTTAAAATGCATCCCTGGGCTTAAGTTAAATAAGGAAAAAATATGAAAGAACACCTGAGGTTTACTTTCACTTTGGCAAAAGCAGTTGGTATGATGCATGTACAGTGAAAAGCAAAACGAATTGTTTGCTTTTTATATTTTGTCAATTTACTTTAGGTATAATTGAAAAATAGAAAAGAATAAGGTATAGGTAGTCAAATTACAATATTCTCTGTAGAGTATAGACGTATCGACCTACGATCGATAAATAAAACATACATCAGCTAAATTATAATGGATTCTTTTCGATAAAATAAAAATCAAAGACTCAACTGCAATTATTGTATATGAAATTATTTTCTAAGTTAATAGTTGGAAAAATGCAACAAGAGCCCATTTTTGGATGGAAATGGCAGATGTAATGTCCTCCTATGTATAAATTTTCCCAAAAACCTTTGATTTTCCTTAAAACATTTTGATAATTTGTTTCGAAATTTGGGTATATGTTTGTGACAATCGAACATAAAACAAGATCACACTTTAAAAGCCACTAGAACTTTACGAACATACCCCAATCGAGATACATGAATTTATCATTCGTACCAACAATAACAAACATTTTGGTCGATAATCGAATGAAAGTCGAAAATTTATCGGCAGTGAGATTTGACTTCTCCTTTTATCGGTATATAGGGATTTTTAGGTAACAACGATATATCTCTTTCTCGTTCGCAAAGCAGTGTCAAAATCAGCAGTACGAGGATGACAGCTGAACATTTTTTTTATCATTGTTAAAAAATTGATTGAAAACAAGAGCGGAAATATTGATGTTGTGCGCGAAAATTGTGAATAGTGTATTATTAAACCTTTTAGTCAATTTTCACTAGAAAAAAAGAGATTATTTACAAAATTCTTTTACAAGATTTTGAGTTTGACAGTTTGAAAAAAGCGTTATATATAATTTCATTCTGTCATCCGCGTAGTGTGAGCTGTCATTTATTTTTTGACAATATGGTAAAATTCCCTATTGATCGATCCGCAGTGAGATTTTTATATGAAAAATCCTACTTCTCTATAGTCACTACGAATATACTGGTATTATTGAACATTTTATTTTTCAATCTTAATAATTAACGCAAAAGTTATAGTATAGACCAAGTACTCTCCCCCACATATTTAATTGCAATTTAACTTTAATAAAAGTTAATACCTTTTCGAGATTTAATGTCACGATAAATGAACTAAACGCGCACGGCACGCGAATTCAGGTCTTTTACGCTTTAACGTTCATTACCTTCCTGATAAAAATTAGCGCAAACATTTTCACTGCTTTTTTTGTATTCTATATATATTATAAGATCTGGGTACTAATCTTTTTATGACAATAGTTTGAGTCTATAAAAGATAAGAATGATAGCAAACCTAAGTTTAAAATGATTGAAAATTATTTAAAAATTTAATAAGTAAAATTTGGATTCAAGTACCTATACTTAAGATAATTTTTTTGTTTGTTATTATTTCTACGTCTTCTGGTAACGAACCAGATAAAGATATTGTTTGCATATAACTTTTCCAAGAAGATCAAAAATGATTTTCGCATTTATACTATTATCATCGCATTGTTTTCTTTTTTTAAATTTTGTAAATTTTTTATGGGGAATACTGGACTGGCCCAGATCAAATATTAATATTATACCAGTTAGCCACCACTTATTTCAAATATCAACTTCTCAAAAAAAAATATGTCAATTGTTTGGTTTTCGTTTGTGACTATGTTTTTGACGAAAATAAAACCTTTGTGACTAAATAGTTTACTAGTTATTACGAATTAAATAAATATTGAATGAGAATTGTTTGAGACTTCTGATGTATAAATTCGGTATAAAAATCGTATAAAATAATAAATTGGTATAAAATCGTTTGTCACATTCTAGTTTTTTTGTGATTTTTCTGAAATTTTGTTTAAAGGGTAATAAATTAAGTTTTAAGAACTGCTTACTAAATTCGTTTTTAAAATAAAATAATTTTTAAAATTATTAAAAAACAAGTTATTTTAGAAAACCGCACTAACGATTTAGATTATTTTATTAGATTTAGAACTTTTAATAGAATTGTATACGACTTTTTGGTGTATCCTGTTGTATTTTTTTTTTTTTTAATTTCTAAGGACAATCATTTTATTTTTTTATTTTAAGCGCCCTAAGGTAAGTTGCCAAGAGCAAGATTATGCTATCCAGTCTTGCTCTTATTTCTTTTATAAAATCTTATTTAATTTAATTCTTTCTGACACTTTAGTATGTTTTTGAAATTGTATACTTTGCTATTAAAATATGATGTAGCAACAGACTGATGGTCGACTCGAACCCCCCATCCGGACCCCTACAAATTGTAGTTTTTCTATCCGTGAATAATGTTAAAAACCTCTGTGGAAATATGACGGTAGCCACCATTTTTTTTGAACCGTATTGTGTAGAAGTGTGACACTGTCTCATTTGGAAGAACGGATAGAAGACTTGGGTAAGACAAAAACCATTTGGGGGCTGAATGGCAAAGAGCAGTTTGTCTTCCAATGTCAATGTTCTAATAAAGTTCTTTCTAATATAGTCGACTGTTGGAAGAACAAATTAATTTGATTTTCCTAACGAATATACTTATACTTATTATCTACTAGTTTTGTCACATTTCAATCCACTGGGAAAATTTGCAACTTATTGGGCCCCGAAAACAATTTAGTCATGTGTAGGGGGCCTAAACATTGGCTTGGTATGCACACTTACGCCGCAACATGTTCTAGAGACACATGTTCTAGAAAACATTCTTGTTAGTGTTTTAATCTTAACAATACAAAGCTTTTAAATTGTGTTTTTTTTTTCTAAAAATTATAATTTTTGTTTCGATACGTCAAATCTATCTTATTTTATTGCAAACAAAAATTTTACTTTTTACCCACGCCATATGACTATCCCCACTTAAGCAAGCTTCTTCAACATTTTATACTTTATTCATCCATCACCATTAGAAGCCGTATATACACATTTCCAGACTAATTTATCCGTCCATTTGCTTCAGTTCTACCCACCACTCCATATACACATTTGCGACTATATGCATTAAGACATTGCAAACATTTTGACCATTAACTTGACCACACCACCATCCAGTTGGCATAAGAGAATTCAGCATTTAGTATTGCCATCGACACACAAGGACGAGCCAAAAACTAAGTCCAATCATCAATTTATTAAGATTTAGAGTCCCCAAAGTGAACGGGACACCTTTCTTCCATTCCAGAAAAGGCATTTTACTCAAAAAAGACTTTTAATGGGACTCTTCTTTAACCCAAATGGTCACTTCGATATGTTGCATTGTGATTTATTTATGACACAAACATGCACACACTCTTAGAAGAAGACTCTCCAAAGTATATCTATCCCCAAATGCATCCTCAGAGTATAGCCGCAGCAGTCACATTCCATTTATAATCCATCCACCATCCAAAAGGAAGGATATATCTCGTACACATATATGAACATGTACGTTTTTAACCTCCCGCTGGTCTTATAGTATGAAACAAAAAACACTTCTCAAAGAAAAACCATCCAATCTGATGGAGAAAGGACAACTCGTTCCCAAGCCGAAAAAAGACTTTAAAACTAAGCCATCAGGAGGAAAAGCAGAAACAGAAAGAATTTTGACGCAAAAAAACTGGGCATAGTCGGTTCGTTTGGTCGTTTGGTCTTTTGGTCCAGTCATACAGCGTCCGCACAGCTGCGATGGTATCCTTTCTCTTGCACATTCATCCAATCTACAGGGCCAAAGCATAAAGGACACCGCAGCACACTCTGGCTCTCACACAGGACAAACGACCCGACCTCTTTTATCAGGGATTCTTCATTTCAATCACATCAAATGCAGACATTTTTGTTTGTGACACCACCACCGACCGTTAGAGAGCGCTGGTAGAGAAAAAAAAGATATCCCGGAGGGTGGGTTGGGCCAGAAGCCCATGAACAACGGAAGGATTCTTCTTATGCGCATACATATATGCAAAATCAAAAGGGGAAACCATCATGTGAACAGTGAAGTTTCTTCTTTTAAAATCGTTTTAGAAGACCAAACAGATTAAAAATAAAATCTTTGCATTTTTATTTTTTAAGAAAAAATAATCTTAAAGCCAGACAATTGACATAATTCTGGTGTTCCTGCTTGGCCTTTCCTGATGGTGGTCCGCATTTACTATGGTGATCCCAAACCAGTGCAGATCTTGAATGCCAGTTGGTTGGTAAATTGGTTGCTTTTTCTAGAAACGAAAATTCATTTATTTTAATTAAGTTATGCGGTTATTTTAATATCGAAAACTTACGAGCTTCACAGGTTTTGCAAGTCATATTATTAATTAGTCTTATTTGGTTGGTGAAGTGTTAAAGTAAAGTAGCACAAGTCTTTGGTCGTTTCTAGGTTGAATGATGAAGTTGTTTGTTTTGAACTAGATTTTATTATCTCAACCAAAAAAGAGAGTACGGTGCGCAATTTTCAGCCGAAAGTGATAACTGCCTGTTGTTGGTTGTTGACAGATTAGATAACTTATTGAAATTATTTATACAAATTAATTTTGGTTGGAATTTGTCACAGAGTTATAAAAAAAAAAAAACAATAACACAGGAAGTTTAAATGAAAATATTACCCTATTACGATAAATAAACATATTTAATACTTTGATATGAGTTAATTTTTAATTAAAAAAGACCTTTTTCGGGTTTTAGTTTTAAGTCCATGAAAATCAATTTGCCACACAGAGAGTTTTCGAAGAAAGGAATAATCTACAGTTTTTGATCAATAGGTACCTAATCTTAACCTGGCCATAAGGAACACGACGGAGCCATGGAGCCAAATATCTCCGAGCCGAACCAAACCCATAATTGTGTAGATGGCTTTAAGTGGCTCCGAGGCGATGTCTTTTGGTTGGATTTTCGGAAAGTTGAAAATCCACCGAGTCGAATTGAACCAATATATGATACTTTAAAAGAAACATTCTCTTATTTTAAAATAATGTTAAAATGAATTGGATCGATAGTGTGTGGCCACTCAAATAGACAGAGGCAGAGGTTTTGGTTCTAACATTGAGCCCCCCAAAAAAACAAAAACTTTTATTCCGAAGTGTAACTAAATCGATTTTAATTAGTGTCATTTATAGTTAACAGATGTATAATTTTTAAGGAATTTTCAAAACTAAGCTTAAAAACTTATAGCTAGGTGTGGTTCGCTTAAAAGGCAGACAAAATCCAGAGCGAGTATGTTGGCAAAGGACAAGAAAAAAATCCTAAGGGAGTGGGCTTCCTTTAGGTGGAAGGTATTATTTAAAAAAAAAATCTTAAAATAGAAAGAAAATTATTCAAAGTAAGCAAAATCACATACGATAATGTGATATCTTTTTTTAAGTCCAAAATTGTATCTTTTAATTAAATGTTTGTCTCAAATTGTTGAAGTCAATATAGTTTAAAAAAAATCAGTCAAAATTAAAAAAAAAATTCTTCGAATGGATGTTTTACAATTACAATTTTTTTTTTAATTCAAAAATGTATTCTTTTTTTTTTAATTTTGACTTTTGATTTTTTTTTTCCTACAAAAACTATTTTATTAACTAAAACAACTTGAAACAACTGGAGACAAACAATTTACTAAAGAATTAAATTTCGGCGATATCAGCTAACAAACTCCTCTCGCCGAATCAAGCAGGCTTTAGACAACAGCACAGTTGCGTGACAGCACTCTTAAAAGTAGTGGATGATATTAAAGGGAAAATCGCCAAAGAAAAAGTTTCCGTACGATATTGTGATTTGAGCGATAACTTTCATTTTGAATGTGCTGCGGAAAACTCAAGTTGCTTACATTGATTCATAACGGTTCACAAGGTTCGAATCTTAGTCCTATGCTTTTTTTCGATATTTATCAATGACCTTTCTGATGTTGTCAATTTTTTTAAAAGTACTTTCGTATGCCGACAATTTAAAAATATACCTTAGTTAGGTTGAGAAGTAGGGATATATACCTAATTAATTTTTATGAATTTGCATGTAACGAATATTTTTATTGGGTCGCATAAACTTGCCCTTAAGGCAAGTTACCTTCACTCATATGAAATTTTATCCAAATTGATCGTATTTTTTTCGAAAAAAAGGAATTTTCGGTGACGCTTTGGTAGGAACAGTTATGTTTAGACCTAGGATAGAAATAAAAAATAAACGTCCCATAATCGCAAGTAAAAATATACAAAATGATAGGGTCAGTCTAGCACCTTTAAGTTGTTGTTGTTGTTGTTCAAAAATTCAATGAAATATTATTTGTTAACAAGTTCTTCTTTTCACAAAAGTTTTTTTGCTTTTGCCCTAAAAGAAAATAAGAGTATGCTGCATATGAAAAAAACTGCTGGCAAACGAATATCATTCATTTCGAGAAATTGAATGTAAGCGAATTTCACTCTCGCGAATTCGCAAAGTTCGCTAAAATTATTTTAAAGTACGCATTTCCTACGTTGTGGTTCCAGTGAACAAAATTTACTCGCGCAAACTTAGCGATTTTTAGGGAGTAAATTGTTCATTATTTTAATCACTTACAGTCACTAAGTTCCTGCGAGTAAAATTCGCTGGCACCTAAACCTAAAACATTCGTAGTGCAACTATACACACTCAAATCATGATACAAAATATATTTTGCAGAATGAGTTTCTGAGTAGCTGGCAATGTCTTGTTTTAGCGAATTGATGTCTTGGGTCTATGAGAACATAAGCGGAAAGAGTGTAGAAACTACATATATCGGCAGAACATTTTACTAAAATTGGAACAAAAAATTGAAAACAGGGGAAATTGGCCTGTGCACAAGAAACAAGTTCTCAATGGAAAATGTTAAATTAAAATTAAAAAGAACACTAGACCGATTTAATGCCTCCTTGTAGTGGACATTTTAGAAAATTATCTAATGCTCTCCGATTTAAATAACCAAGTTATAATTTGGACAAAAGGACTTCTCTTATTAAATTCTTCTCCAGTAAATTTTAACAAAAGATATACTGTCTCACTACGTTTAAAGACAATTAGCTTAAAAAATCGTTTACATCGAACATCTGAGTCCTGCGCATCATCCGCCATATTACATTATTAAAATCCACTAATGCATCACATTAAGTTTCTTCCAGTTCCGCATCAATATCAGCTTCATTTTTATTTTTACTTACTTTATTAAAAAAAAAATACTTATAAACTTCAACTTTTTCGTTGTTAGAGTCATAAGGAAAAAAACAAGATATGGTTTCCAATACCTATACCGCACTTTTTCGTCTTAAATGTCCTTAAGGGAACAAAAATGCATTTTCCATAGATATGGTGGGCGGAAGTTGAAACTTGGACTGTAATCAATGAAGGACCATCATACAGGATCCAAAAGGCCAGGACAAATTTACAAAAAATAAAAAAAGAAAAAAATGAAATCCAAATAAAGAAAACAAAAAAAGTCTCAACTGAAACTTTTAAAAAGTCAATAGTTTCGCCAGGGACAAGGATGTTCAAAACGACAAGCAACAAAAAAAGAAAGTAAAAACGAGGAAGGAATATCGGAAAACTATTCCATCCACATCCTTCGAAAAGATATCGAACAAAAAAAAAAAAAAAAAACAGGAAGAATATTATCGTCAAAGTAAACTTTTACCAGAGCACATCGAGGAATGCATATAGCAGCTGGCTGTTGGAGCTGCCAGGATTCGATGGATCTTTGTATCACCCAAGCCAGCAGGAGCCACCCGCTTCTATATCTGGATACATACATCGATATTACCATCACTGCATCATAGAAGCTGCAGAAGCATCACCAGCATCTCATAGGATCATAGAAACCTATTGAACCAATCAAAATACTGCACAAGGATTTGCGACGAGGCTATGCTTCAGCTAGATGGTTGGCATCCTTGTTTTGATGTTTGTTTGTGTCGTCGTCGTCGTCCTCGTCGACGTTTGGTCGGTCAGAGAAAAATTCCGTCATCCCTCAGGTTTGAAATCGTTGGTTGTTTTTTTTTTTCAGTCATCTCGAGAAAGAAAATTGCAAAAATGAAAGAAAGCAAAAAAATATGCGAATGGGAAAACGATTTTTTGTGTTATTATTTGAGCCAAGGACATTTTGTTCCTTTTTCTATAGGAGTGTAGGATGGTTGGTTATATCCCTCCTGCAAAGCATCTCTGGAATGAGAGAAAATAGAAAAATTAAAAAAAAAGAAACAGGAAAATCGCATAACTTTGCTCGTTTGTCGTCCTTTTTCCCAAAGCTTCTTTTTTTTTTGTTTGCTCCTTGGATGCCAGGACTGTAGTTTTTTTCAAACATTTTTTTTTTGTTCACTTTTCCAATTTTCCCGTTTGCTTTTCTTCGAATATACTTTTTTTCGGTACACTTTTGTCCCAAAAACTCATTCTTTCGCGATGGATTTTCCTTCAGCTGTGCACACTCTGGAGAAGCAGTCGTGTTTTATATTTTTCTGGTGCTTCCTTATTATTTTTTTTTTTTTTGCTATACTACTTTCGTTTAGTACCCTACCTATATATGAATATATGAAAATGGAATGGAAAACGAAATGTCGTCCTTCGAAAACTTCTCCCCAGCTCCACTCTAACAGTGTGCCACCTTTATCGGAAGATTTATGGCGGGATGCTGGAATTTAATGAAATTGCAAAACGAAAATCCTATGTAAGTGTGGGTATATATGAGGCACTCGCAATTATACCGAAAATGGATACATACATATGTATGTATGTACCGATACACTTGTCGATTGTCGACTTTCATTTTGGCTTCCTAACACCATGTATCGTTAATGGGTGGTATAGGGAGGAACATCTCTCATATGTATTTTTTTTTTACAGCAGCCCATGAGTATTTTCCAAAGGAAAACAGTAAAGTTAGAAATCTAAGCATTTATACCTATACAGCGCACCTAAATGTAGCGGTATTTTGTACGGCAGTCTAAAAGTCTTCCTGTTCTACCACCATATCGTGTGTGTTCGGAAGTCGACCCTAAGTTGGAGTTGGTGCTGCTGCTGCAAGTCAACTCGATCCAGGAAAAGCGTTGTTTGTATTGTTAGCATGGCTGTGTTTTCACGTGACGGTAATTACCGCTATATAAGCAGAGTGAATTGGGTTTAATGGAGGCGCGAAATAACCCGACAAGGAGTGTTTAATCAGTAGCAGCGGTAAGAGTGACATTCGGGTACCATTGTTATTAGACAATGAAATGAAGAGAGGTGAAAGTTTATTGGATTTTGGTTGTTTACCTAATGTTTGATACTTAAGGATCCATCTTTCCATATATAAAACGATGTGGTTTACTTTTATCTTAACTAATAAGTTAAATTCAATATACATAACTACAAATTCCCATCCCTTTCTGCTCATATACCTACCCACATAAAAACGTTCTTATACAAAGAGTTAATGCTTCGCAAGTAAGTATTCAATATCTTATCTGTGAAACTGCAAAACTATACATATGATTGATTTGTTTCTGTCATCATGGACTCTTTTTCTAACAGGTCTACGTGAATAACATCACGTGATACAAAAACTCATACATAGAGGTATTACTAAAATAATTTCTTTATTGAATTATAATCTTGTAATTATCAGTTTAACCAAATGCCTAATCAGTGGATAGAAGTTTACCTTCTTTCGAATCTATGTATGTATCAGGTAATACTCGAAATCACGATAGTTAAATCTTAATTAAGCTGATATCAAACACAATCAAAATCGTGATTTGAGGTACTTGATGGCAGATAGGCGAATATAATAATTTGTCAACTTCACGGCGAACAGTGCGGGATTCATTTGGGTAAATCGATAACAGACGGAATCCAAATATTATGTTGTTTAATTTTCAATAAAAGTATTCGATAAATAGCTACAAGATTTAATAAGAGTAGCCCTAACTACCATGATTTTTCTGAAACTACGTGCTTGATATTATTCTACTCAGTCAGAGAGATAGCGACCAATATTTAATAAATGAGGACTTTGGTGCGCCTCAATTATTATCCAGTCATTGCTCCTCATCAATGAAGGACAATTATGGCTACCGGAAATTATCGGTAAACAAGGATAGGTAAAGCTCTCCAAAATATAGATCCAATCATCGATCCAACTTTGGTAAGTTATTTAGGCGCGAAATTTTTTTTTAACTAAAGTGTTGTTTGAAACGTAAAAAAAAATAATATACATAGGTATATATATATCCCATAACATATTATCAAGCCGGAAAAAAGTTGTCCGATTTTGACAAAATTTAATATTCCAAAACTTCTGCTAAACTTTTTTCCCAAAACCGTTAATTCTACTTTTGTATGTAGGGTTTATAGACCGTTCCTTAGAGGAGAAATTGATTTTTTTTTTAGCTCAAAAATAACGTACCTGCCATATAACGCGTTTGGAAAAGCTTATTTTTCTCGAAAACGTCTCCAACAATTTTCTTCAAAAAAAATCTCAAGCTTATTAACAGTACCTACCTTCCATAGAACCGTTATTTTTTTCTTGAGCTATCTCGTGAACGGGTTAATCGATTTTAATTTAAAATTTTTTTTTAGAAAGACCTAGATGATTTGATAAAACTTCGATACCAACATTTTGCAAAAATGCTTAGTTTTAGTTTTAATTAATTTTTTAATTTTTTTTTGTAAATTCAATATTTGGAAAACAGCTTCACTAAAAAATTAATTTTTTGTGCATAAAATGCAAACAATTTAGCACTTTAATTCGGCGTTTTTTAAATTCGTAAAAAAAGTTTTAAAAAATTATTAAGTAAACATCGATTTATTTAAAAACCTCTCTAACGATTTTGGAATTACTTTTTTGATAAACCTGCATTCAAGCAACAAAATTTTCTGCGAACCTACTTTGATTTTTTCGTTTGAATCTTTCTAAAAAATAATTTTAGCACTTTTAAAAATAATTCATATGATTTTATTCGTATTTTTTCATTTTTATTAAAAAAAATGTATTATTATTAAATTTAATTTAGGTAATTTATTTGGTAACTTGCTACAAGAGCAAGCTCTTCCGACCCAGTCGTGCACTTTATTAATACACGCCTTTGAAAACAAATATTGGCAGATATTAAGTTATGGCCGAGAGTTACTGTCCGATATACCTACCCATGTCTAAAAGTTCTCAAAAATTTGCTCCTTACTATTCAGGTCTGCATGAACCCAAAAATAATGCGCGAGACTGTTTGATGATGTTATATTCCATTCATAGAGGGCACCATCAAAACAGTATAGTGTGAATGCAATATTCATCTTTATCTAATATCTAAATCAAAAATGTACTGTATTAAAATTTACTTTCGGAACTACAAAATTGATGAACCTTTTGTGTGCTCTTTTTTTTTATTTATCAACACCCAATTTAAAAAAATAAAAATTCTTACAGCTGGAAATATGAAACCTATATAATTCCCTGGTTTGTACTACTTAATAAGATGCCCCAAAAACAACCATTAACACGAAAAGGAAACACTGTGATTCCCCTGAAACAAGGCCAGGATGCAAACAACAAAAAAAGAATCCTCATTTATTAAATCACTGACTTTCAACAGGCTCATATCGAAAAATAATTACACAACGAGCACAGTGAGTGCCCTCCCGACTAACAATGAAAGCGAAAGCCTTCCTGAATCCTCACTATATCTATAATATAAGCTGGTGTGTGTGTTGTTTTTGGATTTTCAGCAATGAATATGCAAATAATCCTCTGCTCAGCGTCATTGTTTCTTTTGTCAAAAATTATCCTCAATAGTGTCGTTAAAAAACAGCAACAAACAAAAGAAAAAAAAACCGAAAACAACATAAACAGGACATAAATTTCCATTGTACACGCAGAGCTCAATTCCACAGCAACACTAAAATAAAAAAAAGTGTAAAAATCTCTTCACTTACAGAGCAATCTCACCCCAAGGGGTAGTTTAATGTTAGTTAAAATTGGATTACCCCCTCCGGCCAACAACGGTAGCACCGCATCATTGTCCTACGGTTGACAGAACAGTAACCTAACCTAAGTTTTGCATCGAACAGCGTTCAAGTGAAAATTAGGCACTTTTGCCTTTCTCCGATAAATTTTCCCATTTAGACAACCGCTAAAATATCTCTAGCTAAACACAGGGGCGCCTCTGATGCCCTCCCTGCCCATCCTCATCACCCAATCCTATACCTACCTACTTTCGGATAATGTGACAATCGAAAAGTTTCTCTTTTCTTTCACTGTCGGAATCGGAATTGTAAACCCAAATGAATGTTAATGCCCCCAGAAAGTATCCTATAAAAAGGTCAAATTTAATAGACCGTTATACCGTTATACCTACCGGGGCAAGGATATAGCAGCCCTGGATAAAAAAAAAAGAAGAAAAAACTGACACAGGACGCCATTTTCCATGAAAAAAAAAAAACAAAACGGCACCAGGAGGTAAAAACAAAAGGAAAAGAAAGAAATGTGTCAACCAACGCAAAAGAGGCTGTGCGGGAAAGAGTGCGGGTGATCCCAACCCCATGTTCTACCCTCACTCAGTTTGTCGGGCGGGTGGTCTCCACACCCAGCCTCATTCTAATGTAATAACATGCCACCAGTGTACGGCAATTTTATTTCGCATTAAGAGATTAAGATCGAAATTAAAATTTAAATTAAACGCACCACTCCCACTGAGGAATTACATCGGTGAACGGACGGCAGGGGGAAAAAAGGTCGGATGGTACGCAGATGGAAAAAGTATTTCCAAAGAATTTTCTTAGCATTATGGTAGAGAAATGGCAGTACAAAGATGTTTTCTCTTCTATTTTTTTTTGTTTGCAGAAACCATTAAACTAATGTTTTATTTACTTTTATAATTTTTGTATCAATGATTGTTTAAATGAGTTGTATATTGCTAAAGGGTCACCTTATGAGGATTATGTTAACATATGAATAAAACAAACAGTTTTAAAATATTTCGATAATTTTGATTGTGATGTTTAAGACGGGTCTAGAAGCTAAATTTCATGCGTTTGTCTATACGTTTTATACAGGCACAAAGGTGTATCACCAAATCACCCTATCAGAAGATGTCTAATTTTTTCTAATTTTTTCAAATGGCGGTAATAGTCGTTTTTTTTATTGACTACATTGATATATGCTGGAATGCACTTTAAAGAGACATGGATCGCTATATAATCATCAAAATCGCGAAATACTTGTGACAATTTTTCTTCCGGAATAATTCTTTAGGGATTTGGCCACAAGTTTCAATTCGGAGCAGATTTGCCGACAGTCCTATACCACCCATAGACGGGATGGAGAGACCAGCACAATACGTGACAGAGAAGAACTAAAAACTCATATAGTCAGCCCTATCACAGGCCACGTCGTAATACACTGAGTTACAAAAAAAAGTGGCGCACCTTGAAATTTTGCAACATTTTGAAGTAACTTAAACAAATAAACGTTTTTGTGGTACAGTTTTGTTTATTAACATAAAAGTAAGTCATTCATGTAATAAAAAACGAAAAAATAGGAAGAACTTAGAAATAAACCATAAATTAAGGAAAATGGGCATAAACTTCAAAACTTGAAATTTTAAATTTTTTTTTTTTTTTTTTAAACTAGTCCTTGTTTCTTCAATAGTGGGTATTGCCTCCACGAACATCTAATAAAGCTTTAATTCGCCTGGGCATACCTTGGATAAGGTTGTCAAAATGATAACAACACATCAAAAAGTATGACTGCGCCACTTTTTTTGTAACTGAGTGTATATTCGTAGTACGAATCCCGAACAAAACTATCACAACTCCCGACGTACCTACTGAAAATATTGCTACTAAATTCGGAGTTCGGGAAATGTGGTATCACTAGCCCCTAATGAGTAAAAAGTTTGGATGATTTTTCTATGAACAGATTTTTTGATCGGAATCAATATAAAAAACCGTCGCGAATGATGAAAACGCATAAAATATATTTGTTTCGGAGATCCCAATTTATTGCTTTTGAATAATTTTTTTTAAAAAACAAAACCAACTAAATTAAATTCACAAACTAAAGAATGATACAAATAAACGATAAATAATAAATATTTTGTTTGACATTTTGATTGTATCATGATTCTTCGTATCCGTAGAGTGGCGTTTCGTTCGGTACTTTGTTACGAGTGACTCTGTGATAGTGCTGAGTATCTACTCTTTCCAATGACATTGGGCCTATATTAAGATGTGCCGGGCAGTTGCAAACTACACGTTCATCTTTGTAGCGTAGGAAGACTTGATCCTCAATTGAATAATGGAGTTTGGAGGCAGTCATTCCTCATTCTCAAATCATTCCCTACTGCGCACATGCTTTCCTTTACCTAGTCGATACATTGGACACAGTGGCGATTTCTGGGACCTTGCCTCAGTGTTAGCGCTAAATATAAACAATGTTGAGTGGACGCTGCAATCTGTAATTTTTTGCATCCAAATATCAGACAACCTAGAATACGTAAAAAATTTCAAAGCCAGTCGGTCAATTTCTACATTGCAATATCAGTAGCCCTATAGAGCCATATACCGTATACAAAATGTCAAGGCTCTATAACTCAATTGAGATACAAAAATAGAAAAAAAATCATAAAAGGGGTGCTCCAGACGGTCATTTTTATACTGAACTTAATAATTTAATAAAAATACATGTAGAGGGTGCTGCAGTCGAACAATTTTTTTTACATGCGAATACCAGTAGCTCTAGAGCAGTATATGTACAAAATGCCAAGACCCAGTCGTTCAATTATTATACGGAATACCACGCACTCACAAAATTTTAAAGCTCTAGCTCAACTAAGAGATAATCTATAGTAAAAGTTCAGTTAGGGGGCGCTGCAGTCGGTCATTTTTTCACATCGGAATATCAATAGCCTTAAAGCAATATAAGTACGTACAAAATTCCAAAGCTCTACCTCAATCAGGAAAAAAAGTTAGAATTAAATGCATATAGGGGCGTTGCATTCGGTCAATTTTTAAGCTTAATATTCAGTTATCAGAGAGCAACACACACACAAAATTTTAAAGCTCTAGCTCAATTAGGAACGAAGTTGCTACTATCTACTTTCAAAATTCAATAAATTTCTCGTATTTTTGTTGCGTTAACGATTTCGTTTATTTTGCTGGGCTTTGCTAACAACTTTTTGTATCTGAGTTTTATTGGGTGTGATGGAAAAATTTATTTAAAAACATGCAGTTTTGTTTTGTGAGTCATAAAATGTTGTAATGAGTCTTCATAATTACATTAATTACATAGGTATTGCCACTATTAATTGAGAGGTAAAATTTTCAAAAAAAGGACTCTTTTTTATAGTTTTACGTGATTCAATTCGAGGCAAAAGAGGTTCGTATATTTTTAGAGATCATAACATATTATTTCACATTAGTTCTAAAATTTTTATGTATAAATAAATCCTTAAGAAAATGTTTTTCAAAATTAAATTTAATTTAAGACCATTTTCATAATCTCCATCTTAAATTATGACAGATTTTTCTTAAAAAAAGATTTTTGTTGAAAACAATCTTCCATTGTTTTCGAACCCGGAAAACAATTGAACAAGGACATGTGAAAAATCCAAACAATAGCGCACCATAAAGAGTATCTCTTTCTTTAGTGCTATATTGTTTCTCTGGTAAGGTATACGAATCTAAACAATAGCAAAAACACAAACAGACAACACTCAACTATATATGTATGTGCACATCCAGTCATATACCACGTAGGTATCTCTCTATTACAAAAGTACTTTAAAAGTTTTTTTTTTTATAAATTTTAATTATATTCTACTCCATCTCTATCCTCAACTAGAGAGTGAAATGAGTATCTCTAACCCTTGCTATTTTATTCATGTGTTTATATTTTAGTCTACGCTTAATTTTCGTAGAAATAAACAATACTAAATAACATGGCCGAAGGCGCCATCACAGCAGCTGCCTCCCACATCCTGCCACTATGCACTCTGGTATAAAAATTTAGTCCATCTTAGAGTCCTTCAAGGTAGATAAAAAGCCCGAACAAAACAACCAGAGTTTGAGGATGTCTAAACTCTCACCGCGTGCACTCTAGAGATGACAGCAATAATAATAATGAGGAGGAGATTTTGAAATCAGAACCGTTTTTCATTGTTCTATTGCCGCCATTATTCTGGATTCTCATTCTATACTATACAGCCATGCCAAGCTAACTAACCAAGCATGCACTCATTCAGGTAGAAATTCAAAATTCAATCCTTCATAAAACAGGCATTATGCCTGGTACAATAATTGTTTGTGCTTTCCATTGGAGGATGGATATATACAGGTGGAGAACCATCATCATCAGAGAGATGAGGTAAAGGTAGCTGAAGGAGATCCTGCACGGATTATTACAGAAAATGGGGAAAACAGAGAGATCTGGTGACATCATGGTTATCTCGTGCTCAATGGCAATGGGTCCATATTTCACATTTTGTGTCGTGTCCAACCAAAAACCTGCCCCTGGGCAGTGCGAAGCTAATTAGTCCGATGGAAAACTCTCTCTCTCTAGGTTTGGTTTTTTGTTTTTTATTTTTTTTTGTGTATGTGTGTTTTAATTAATGGCAATGGTTTCGATGAAGGTGGACAAATTGTGGCAATGTGGAGTCCCTGGCATAGGTGAATGTGGTTTGCCAGAGGCACGCAATTTAAAATGTGCTCCGCAGCATCACGTAATTAAGCTCTTAACCTATTGTCATGAAAACGTTGAAATTACATTTTTCAAACATTATATTGTCCCCCTTTCTGTTCCCCCTTTCTCTCCCTAATAATATAAAAGGAAAAATAATAAAAGATATAGTTATTTTTATTTTATACCCGGGTACCTATATTTACCACCCAGCAAGTTAAACTCATTACTCGCATTCCATGGCCCATACTCTGATGTGCGAAGGGTGACATTCTTCCACCATTCAACTTCCACAATTGTGTTTTTGCCACACACAAAGGAATTTCCCAATTACCAAGAGTTGGCTTTAAAATTTAAACAGCATAAACAAACATATTAAACGTAATTTAATACATGCATAAACAACGCGCTGGCAAATAACAATGCTGATGCTGATGTAGCACCAGGAGCGTAGCTGATGATTTGAGCGCCTGATTGTATGAGTGATTTGCTTTCTTTTTCATTTTCTTGTTCATAAACCCGGTGTATAGGTACACTATACAACGCAATATCTACTGAAAGAAATTAAAAGTTGAGCTGTTTTTTTGACATATAGCTACTTAATCATGTTAGCGGTAAAATGCGGAAAATAATACCTAAATATTTTTGTGTAAAAATAAACTTTGATTTTTACTTGAAAATCAGATGACTTTTGTAGAATGAGAAAATGTTGCAAGAAAGGGAGATTTCTAAGAAATGTATCGAATTTTCAAACAAGTTGCCAACGAAAAACTGTAAAAAACTATCATCCTGCATGGTATTTCGCTTTTCTAATTGATTGAAAGTCAACGCCTATTTTTGGTAGAGGTTTTTTTTGTTTTAAGACTCAGTTCCTATAGAAAAAACCGGCAGTATAGGTAAATAATCATTTTTTTTTTGTAAATAGGACGATTTTCCCCGACCTTTATTTTTTCGGTCCTATATTGAAAAATTCAATTTTATGTATGATATGTGGCCAAGCGATATTTGGAATATAAAAAACAGATACGATTTTGTATATACTTAGCCGCCCGCATACGCCATACGCCTTGCACACCCAGTGGTCAGTTACGCACCTGTATATTATCAGGTCGCATTGGAAACACATATCTACATAGTTAAAGAGAGTGAGGTTTGTGGTGCGTGGGTGATAATAATTCAACCCCTGAAACAGAAAACAGACAACAGTTTCAGTTTCAGATGAAAATAAAAGCATTTTAAGAAAAATACGGAGTATTCCTACATTATTTATTTGGTATTGTTATTTCTGAGGTTAGCCTTTGACAAAATGTATTCAAGAAAAACATGTTTTCGGAGTATGAAAATACATGATGCATACTGTGTAATGTAGCAGTTGTTATATATTTGAATTTTTTTTAAGTTGGAACAGAACTAATAAAATGGTTTATGATCATACAACTTACACTATTCCAACTTTTTCAAAAATGACGTTTTTTCAAAATTGTTTGCAGTAGATCATGTTAAACAGTCCCTCTTTTTAGAATATTAGGTAAATGTTGTTAAGATCGGTGAAGCCGTGCAAAAGATAGCGGGTGTAAGAATCAATGGTTCTATGACAGGTACCTACCGTTAATACACTTTTTATGTAACAAAAAAAAAAAACAAATGAAAGCAAATCACTTACATAAAATTTGAACTGATCATATTTTTTCGCCAAAAATCTTTCTTAAAATTTTTCAATGATTTACCATCCGTCCTAAAGTATTCAAATTGTCTTATTTATGCAGATGATGTTAATATCTTTAAGTTTAAGTTTAAGTTTAAGTTTAAGTTTATTTAGTTCAATGTATGCCTGCACATTAAGAATATTCTTCTTATAAATTAGTGTAAGGCTTTAATAAATACATTTATAATTTGAAGAAAACTACTTTATCATATACAAAGAAAACAGATTATAATTTATAAATTAATATATTAAATATAATTAAATCGGCAAAAAATAAAAAAAAAGAATAGCAATTTAGAAAAGAATTTAGTTTATAATTTTATGATAATATTAAAAAATATATTAAAAAATATATTTTAATGCAATTAAATAATTTATTAAAATTACAAAAAAAGTCTGTTCAAAATATAAACGATTGTGAAGAGCTCCAATGTGATCTTGATTCTTTTTATAACTGGTGTAAACGTAATTTTCTGTTTCTTAATATTGACAAATGTAAAACTATAAGTTTTAAACGAAAATATTATATACCTAGTGACGTTCAATTCGAAGGGTTTGTCACGAATGAAATCACCTGACCAGTTATACTTGCAATCATTTGAAATCAGGTGCAATCACTATTTCAAATGATGAAATTAAAAAAAAATGTTGGTTATAGATTTCAAATGATTTATTGCAATCATTTAAAATATTTGAAATCACTTTCAGTTTTTTTGCAATGATGCAATCAAAAATGCCAAAATGAAATCAGGAATTGAAATCATAATTAAATCACTTGAATTTATTTGCAATCATTTGAAATCAATGCAATCACAAAATTTTTAAATCAATCAAACTGTCTATTGAAATCATATGAAGTCATTTAAAATATTGCAATTATTGAACCACTTAACTGGCTAGTGACAAACCCCTCGGTTCATTTATAGTTTTCATGGTAATTTTCTATAAAATGTTAATGATGTCTCTGTTCTTGGTGTTTTATTTGATAAAAAAACTTGAATTTAATCAGCACATTAAGAATATAGCAAATAAAGCCAATTCCGTTCTTGGTTGAATAAAACGAAAGTAATTTTCGGATCCCTTTGTTATAAAACAACTTCTTACAACATTTGTCCGGGCAATTTTGGAATATGGTTGCCAGGTTTGGTCACCTCATTATGATTGCCATAAGTCAAGGTTAGAACAGGTGCAGAAGAGATTCCTCAGATTCCCTCTCAGAAATTTAGGCTGGCAAAATCCTTATGAACTCCTCCCTTATAACAACAGACTCCAACTCATTGATTTACCATCTCTTGAGAGCAGGCGTTCATATTTAAGTTTTGTGTTTATTGTTAAGTTAATAAATGGAAAAATTGATTCTTTTCAACTTCTATCTCGTCTTCATTTTAACATTCCTCAAAGAAATTTGAGAAATATATCGGATTTTATGCATATACAGCACTATCATACCAATTATGAACGATTTTCTAAATTAAATAATATGTATAAATTGTTAACTTGCTTGATACAACTATATATAGATCAACAAATTTTAAATGTAATTTCTTTAGAAATGCTTGGTAATTTTGTAAAATAATTATTTATCCTTATGAGCTAGACATTTAGCAAACGTCAAATCAATAAAAATTACTTTTTTCCATTTTGTTGTATTAATCAAGTTTAACAGTGTTTTTAGACTACTAAATTTCGTTTAAATCAGTACAGCCGTTCAAAAGTTAGCGGGTGTATAAAACGACGGTTCTATATGGCAGGTACCTTTAATAAGCTTTTCTGGCAAAACGTTTCCTATGAAAAACATCATCGTTGCCAGCAAATCAGTTACAGTGAAAGCCCTACTTGCGAACAGCTCCGATAAGTGGACACATCGTCGGTAACCAACTTGTTTCTATTATTTTCCAAACAAAATTCGTTCTTATAAACGGACCCTCCCATAGACAAACGCGGACCTTAAAACAGGAGCACTCTTAAAACACGAGCAAATCCATTGAAAATCTCCAATAACCGGACGCGGAGCTCCAACAACCGGACATGGAATAAAGTTACGTTGCGAGCTATATAGTAGGGAATTCCCCGGACGACAAAATGTTATGTTATGAATTCGTTATGGGGTTCTTTTTCGCTTCCGATTTGTTTTAGTTCTACAATTATTGTTTTCCGCAGCCATTTCATAGTGTTATGTCAACATTATCAAATTAATTAAAAAAGTCCGTAAGTATCCGCTTATGGGAGCTTTCACTGTATTTATTTATCAAAATTGATAATTTTTTTCGGAAAAATAGAATTATCAGTTGTTCTTTTTTTTTAAATTACTTTTTTTTAAACTTTTTTTTAGTATTGATCAGGCTTATCAGCATTCTTAGGATATTAAATTTCGTTAAAATCGGTGCAGCCGTTTTTTTTTTTTATAAAAAAAATGTAGTAGCTGTTTCTATTGCAGGTCTACAGTTAATAAACAATAAACTTTTAATGAAGAAAACTTTCCGATGAATGACATCACCATTGGCACAAATCACCCATATAAACTTTTATTGAAATGGATAGTATTTTTTTTGGAGGAAAATAGAATTATCGGTAAATTAGTCCGAGAGCCAGTGACCGATTTTTTGACATTCTTTATTCAAATTTGAAGTTGTTGTTGTGATTTGTTCGGTCGCGACTCCAGCGTCAAGCCGCTTAAGGGTACATTTACACAGCCAATAGTATTTTTATTATATTGTTTTTACTTGCGATTATAGGTAGGGTTTTCCAATAAGAGGTGTTATGGGAAAAGGATATGGTCCTGTAAGCGCGGTCGTGGCGGCCATTTGGCTGATGTTGTGTTTCATTCTTAACGGCATACCTTCCTCTTTATAATGAAATAAACATTCGATAATTTATCTCAAAAAATGCCATTTTTCTTTAAATATCAAAATAACACCTCTTATTGGAAAACCCTTTACTATAAGGCAAGTTATGCATTCGTGGAAAAAAAAATTTTCCACTGATTTTCTTGGAACAAAAAACTGATGGTTTTTGTCTGATTTCCTTTTGTTAAATCGATAAAAAAAAATTTTTGGCAAGTCTTTTAACGGTACCTCCCATAGAACCGTTATTTTTTTCTTGAGCTTTTTATTACCAACATTTATTACCAAAATTATTTTTTGTGCATAAAATGCGAACAATTAAACACTTAAAAACTTGCCACAAGAGCAAGTGCGTGCAACCCAGTCGTGCACGACAAGAGCAAGTTCGTGCGACCCAGTCGTGCACTTTATTTCTTACGCACACCTTATAAATGTTTTACACCCTGATGGATTTGAATGAAATTTAATCTTTAGATATATTTTTTGTTATTTTATTTTTGACCTCAAACCAATTTAAAACAAATTATTTTCTATGTACGAATCAACCATATAAAGACATGAACTTAAATCTAATCATGACGAAAACAATAGAAAAATCACAAGTTCACTTAACCCAATTGAAATAACTTACATTTCAATTACACAGATAGTTTTTTAATCTATTCCATCAAATCCTGACATATACACAAGGATCAACTACTCCAATAATACATTGAACCAAAACTAAGACAATAATCTCACTTTCAAACATCCAATTCGACGTGGCAGGACGTGCGTGTCGTAAAACTGCTATGCCAGATAAATACTCATCGCTGCCGGCACCCGATTCAATTAATTCGCAATAATTCGGTAGTAAAAATTCACCATTAAACCTTAAACATAACATCGCCATCATCATCACCCAGACCCATCAACATCATTATCATCCCCATTGTCAACATCGTTTGATGGCGATCGTAAAAATCTCATCCCGATGCGGGCTACCCGACCCTACACGCTTTCTCTCTCTTGGGTCGGATGTCATTCGATTTTTTACTACTTCCCCCATATACATATATCCTACCCTATCACTATAGCTGCCTCATCCGCAACATGTCGGCGGAAAACGTCTTCTTCGTAGCGTGCGGACACAACTTAAAGTTTAGTGTCAATTTTTACAACCGCAATGACAGTCTTTTGACACAAATGGCATTTGCCAAAATGATACTTCTACTCAATTCCATCAGTCAATGACTTTATACATGCAAGGTGGTTAAATATAATAACCCCAACTGTCTGTGGGTGGATAACGTTGGAGTGTCGTCGCACATCAATAAAATGATTGTCACCGGATAAACAATTAAATTGAGGTTAGAAATGATCGTAAAAATGTTCATAAAAATGCTATAAACCACTGACTGCTTCGTCCTTTTTTGCACAAGGTTGAACAAGGCGAGCTACTAAACCTTATGAAAACAAACAAAGAACCATCATCAAGTTGGCTGACTTTTATGAGTATATTTGTTTTAGCAGATGTAAGGCATTTACGCTTATTTTGTGTTACTCTTGAGATCAGTCGAAAGGATTACAAAAGGATTGACACTTGAAAGTCGTAAAAAAATTGTTTTTAAACAGAATCGTGCAATAGGGTTTAAATGAAATAGAAACACCAGAGAACACTAATTTCACAATTGCTTTATTAGTGATGATATTCCCTCGAAAACAGCCGTTTACGACCCTATATTATGATTTGTTTTTTTTTTTAACTTTTTACTGACGGCATAGGTAAGTAGGATTCCAATGTGACTATGAGTTTGATACTGTTGCTTTTTATATTGTCCTTAAGTAGTAAAAAATTCGCATCAAGATAAAAATCCCTGATTATAATTATTCTCGCTTTGATTTTATTATTTTTGATGTTGATGTTGCAGGCAACCCTCTTTCGTTTTTTATTTAATGATGATTCTTTGATCCATCGATAGGGGTTGCGAAAATATTTTTTTATATTTAATTTTATCACCGCACTATAAGGTGGAGTCTGCTGTTTTTATATTATCATACGACAAAAAAGCAAAGGACGAAGCCACGATGACGATGTAAATGAAAATTGCTATGATGATGATGTTGGCGTACATAAAAAAGGTGTAAAATTGAGCTCACTCTGGTGGCAAATAGACTTTTGGTTGTTTTATGTCGATGTTTATGTTTAAAACATTTTTTATGACTGAATCTGGATTTCATTTCTTTATAGGTATAGGGAAAATAAGTGAATATACGATATTAAGAAACAGATTTGTAATTTTATTTGAGGGATAATTTTGTTTAAAGGTGGAAAGTTAAAATGATGTCATTACTAAAAAGTGGTAAGGTATTTTATGTTCGTGGTGTCGTGTCGGGCTATCATTCGAAAGATTCTGGATTCGAACCCTATACTTTGGACCCAAAAACCAGTCAGTATTGCAGAGAATACAAAGAAAATGTTAAGTATATGTAGATACTTCCAAGAACATGTGAATTTAATGAGTCTTGAAGTTTCTCAGGGGTCTGTTTAAGGACCAATATTTGGTCTGGGAACGCAAATTTTCCTCTTGAAAATTTCGGTATTTTTGCCAAAATTATTACGGAAAAATGTTTGGGCTCGTTTTTCTAAATTATTTTTGGCGAAATTATCTTTTGATTATTAAATTATTATTAAAGTATTATTAATTATTATTTTTTTTTATTAATACAAGTTATTGATTTTTTATAAAATTTTGAGCTTTATAATAGGTATTTTGCCATCTGGACCACATAAATTTAATAATACCGAATTAAATGCTTAAACTCGCGTTGAACAACACTTAATCCGCCGAAATCTAAACTTGATATTAAAACTTGAAGCAAAAATGAACCATGAAAAATAACTGGCCTTTAAAAGCAGAGTTTTGGAAAATTAATGTAGCTAAACCTTTTTCAAAATATTTGCACACCCTAACGGTAATAGATGTTCAAGTTTTAAACCTACCGATTTTAGATTTACTAAATGGTAATCTTTGGGTTAAAATCTTCAAATCGAAAAAAAGTAAGTGTCAAAGCAATGATGACTGTTCCTAGGTAACTACTGAATATTGTACAAATGTCATGAAATTGGATTTCTACGAATCTGTCAAATTAAAAAGTGACACATTTATTTCTCGCTGAGGGTAGTTAGGCCTGTATACTTAGCAAAAAATGTGAAAACTATATAGATTCGTGCGAATTTGGTACGATAGAAAGTGACAAAGCGAAAGCGCAAAGCTGAACAAAAAATTAAAACGAAAAAGAACTTAAATTTCAGGTTTGACAAAGAATCTGTTACCTCCTTTTTTCATTGGAGGAAATAAGTAAAATGCAAGAAGAGCACATCTTTGTGTGGAAATGCCAGATGTTAGCTTTGTTCGTCTATACATAAATTTTCAGAAAACCTTTGATTTTCCTTAAAAACATGAAATAATATTTTACAGATTTCAGAATGATTGTGGGCAATTGAACGTAAACAAGATCACACTTTGAAAGCCAATACAAGTTTACGAACGTACCCCTATCGAGAGATACATGAAAGTATCATTTGTTCGATACTCGAATGAAAGTCGAAAATTTATCGCAGTGAGATTTGATTTTTCCTTTTATCGACAGTGGTCCGCAGTCTCCGTTATTACAGACCGACTCCACGAGCTATAATTTCTTTCAGAATGTGTATCCTGCAATGAAATATTCAATGGAGTCGCGTTATTTCTCGTTATGTTGGGATATCAGATATCTCTCTCTAAGATTTCGTCTTGACGACGATGTCTGATATAAATTTGACAGATGAGTTTTTTTTTCCCTTTTTCTAGGTAGATTTTATTTCATTATTTTTTGTCTCTCATGCTGGTCGTTGCTCTTCGTTCTCTTGCATTTCGGTTGTATTTTTTGTTGTTTTGTACATTTTAAGTAACAAATTTGTGGTTTATCCGCGATGTTGACACGTCAACCTCTCTTTCATTAATGAAATGTCAAGACATGAGTTGCCCAGCAAAGAAATAAGAATTTCTCTGATATAGACATCAGAGATCTAGTTATGCGATACAGATATCAAGTGGAGTCGGTGTGTTAAGTATTGATCTAAGTTTGACTTTACATATTTGATGGTAGGCCAATACATCTGAGTTGCACTCCTGAAAGGTTGCGCTAAATCATAAAATGTTGGCAAGAATATAAGCAAAACCATGTTACCATATTACGACCTGCTGCCAAGTAGTATAATCACCATAAAAAATTATTTAGAGACAGAAATAACAATTTCATCATACATTTTGCCTGCCCTGGATCAACTACATAGCTTGAGAATATTTTCAAAAGATATGATTCCATTCCCAACTCATTGTAGCAATCCAATGAGTAATTCCTAGCAATTTGTCATTATAATAATCTGACATCGAATAACGCGGTGTGTGCATAAATTCCTTATCTCGCAGTTGACTCGAAACCCCCAAAGTCAATTCACAAACAGTCGGTAAAGTATCAGTGAAGGAAACCAGTTCGAAACTATTTACGAATGAACAGCAGAGCAACAGACGCACATCAAAATCCTAAATGGAAGGATAATGGCTGAGGATATCTTAAAAAAAAAAAAAAAACATTACGCTCCTTTAACCAGTTAAAAATAATCATCCACCGAGGATGAATCAAAAGCAATGAGAACAAAACGAGCAACTAGATCCTTGTATCTCAAAATTGCACATCTCACCAGTGGTATATATGCATAGTCGACTTAACTAAGCAACCCATTCTCAACAATTGCAACAAATAGGAATTCAAAAATGGCTTAGGGCGATTTTGAAACCGATCCGAAATTTGTGAACCTCCCTGAGTATCTCATTCTATGAATGGTATCGTTGTAAATGAAAGGGGTTGCAAGTCATTAATGCACTGTCTCACCCGCACACCAGTTGTTGCTGTTCCATGTATAAAGCTCCCCTTTTTAAAACTATACTGAGGCGATGACGACGGGCCATAGAGAAGATTGTATATCTATTCGTGCTCTGATGTATTCATGAAATGGGGTGATTAATGGCTTGAAAACATTTACACAACCACTGATGCTGTATACACAGCTCACTTTTGCCACCCGACCATCGTCGTCGCGTTTGTCCGTTGGAACAAATTGAGAAGGGTTTACCGATACCCTTTCCAGCA
This sequence comes from Baccha elongata, assembly GCA_951217065.1. NCBI lineage: Eukaryota > Metazoa > Arthropoda > Insecta > Diptera > Syrphidae > Baccha > Baccha elongata. Next base: position 80,514,553 of record OX578273.1, on the reverse strand, counting down.
TATCCTTAACCCATCCACAGAAATGAAAAAGGAATTGTTTGTTATTTCGAAAGATTGGCCATTGCTGGCTCTTGCCACAGATGCCGGCATTATCCATTTGTGGATAACGCCTTCGGCAGGGATATAGCGACATGAAGTGCACATCAGAACCAGCAGTAGCAGCTGCCTGAATATTGGTTGGCGCTGAATTTCTATGCTGTTGAAACTCTAGACATGTACATGGAAACTATACTGTTAAGGGGTATCTATGGACAAACACATTTAAGTTCGACGATCAATGGAAACCACAAAACTTTGCACCAAATGCTGGCCGTCGTCGTCGTCGTTGTTGTATGAATATGAAGTTTTGAAAAGTAACCGCTACATCAATGGGTTCTTTTGCAATCTTATGGTGTTATTGGTAAGGAAGTATTGCAACATTTTTGTACTCTTACTTTTTATTTTGTACTTAGCATACAAATTTTATTTTGACTTTGTATAGCGAAGTGTTGCAATAAAACCCCAAAGTGTTTCGTTTTACTTAGAATATCATTAAAGTACGAATGGTCAGGTTAACTGTAGTTTTACGGTCGCCATTTTGTTAAGGGTATAAAGGAATTTATATATTTGGGTAAAATTGATCAGAAATCGAAAGAGTTATTCTTGTAAATCTCTGAGTGGGTAACAGTTCTAGGAATTCCACCATGTTTCGAATACTTTGCTTAAAATATCGACAACCGTCTCGAAGGAGTTCCTGAGTTAACTGTTTTCTACAGAGGAAATGGACAAAAGAAAGTTTCTACGAGCAAACTCTAGAGAACTTTCACTAGTGCCCTAGTTAAAACATGTCCTGTAAGAAATTTCAATGCCAAACTTGTTAAGAAAAACATTTTATGCTAAGACTGTTGAAAAATATAGCGTTCAAGATCATACTTCCGATAACGGACAAAGGCTGAGAAAAAAAAACGTATGTAATTTACCTAGTTTATATGCAGAGTCGAAAGATCGAGTTTGATTTGAAAAGAAATTCCAACCCAGGTATTTCAGCCAACTAGTTGAATGCTTGAGGAGTTGAGTTAAGATACCTGCGTTACTTTCTAGACATTAAGACCAAAAGATTGAATTTTCAAGAAAAAAATATTTGTATTGCTTTTACAAGTTATGAGCATACTTTTTAACAGCAAATATTCATTCGTTAATATGCAATTGATCACATGCAGAAATAATTGCGTGTATTCACCATTTCAACCCAGGTATTTCATTTAATTTTCGACTCAACACCACTGCTCGAGTGCGATCGAGTCGAATTCCATTTCGTTCCAACTCATCCCCGTTTACAAATGGGTGAACCTTAGTTCAAGCTCGCTTCAACCATGCATATAAACTAGGTAATTGTCCTATTAGGGGCCGGTTATAGCGATCAGGAAAACGAAACAGGAAAAATTTTCAGATCGATAATTTATAATGTTTTTATTCGATTCAAAACACAAATGTTACATTTATCGATGAGGCAAATAACTCAAAGAATTTTTTGTGATGATAAAATTTTCAGTTGAACAAATACTCATTGTTAAAAATGCATTTATTTAATTTTCTGATGGAATCTACTTTTCCGTACGGAAATTCCATCAGGAAAATAATTAAATGTATTTTTTACAAAAAATATGTGCGTTATTAAAAATTTTATTATCACAAATAATTCTGCGGGTCATTTGTCATCGATAAATGTAGCATTTGTGTTTCAAATAAAATCAGAACATATTTAATTATCGATTTGAAAAGTTTTTCCTGTTTCGTTTTCCTGATCGCTGTAACCGGCCCCTTATTCGGATGATATTTATTTATTTAACTCCTATAAATATGCAATAAAAATGACGTTGGACTGGCCTCTTCTTCTTTTTCTAGGTCGAAGCTATTGTCTCGAATGGGATCACATTTTTCCCACATCTCCACTTCACCAACTGATCTATTTGTGAGGTTCTTCGGCTTTGAGCTCCATAAAATGTCGGCAAGCTTTCCGCGTTATGAATCGATCCAATGTTTGATGTCAACTTAATCCTGTTGTCGTTGTTCAGGTATCCCCGAGCACTTAAGCGGGTTTTTATAAGTATGCCTAATTCGTTTAAGTACCTTTCTTCTCTGGAAATTCATGGAGAGGCACTTATCCTTCGGACTGGTATAACACTAAATAAATCAGTAAATAAAATAGCCAAGCAATTCTTCTTCAGAGTGCAAGACGGATTGGAAAATCAATCAATCATCAAATATATTTATAAATAACCCGTGTTCTCTAAAAATTCGGACTTGCGCTAAAGAATAAAATTTCGGTTAAACTGAAAAATAAAAAAAAATATTCGACGACCTGTTGCGAAAAATGGAAACAAAAAGTGGAATATAAATCGAGTAATAGTGATGATCTCGATTTCTAGCTGGGTGACAAATTTAAAATATAAAAAGTCATGCACAATTTACAGACTCCTTAATTCTCGGTTGTCTTCCTGCAAATACTCTTGAACTGTATAATTTTTAAAATATTCGATGTCTCAGTCCTAAGTCTTGACAACATTTTTCACCTCCCATCAACAGAAGACAGACATCAGAACCAACACAGACGTCTAAAACAATTTCGAAAGATTAAATCAAATTAAATCTTTTGTCGGAAGCCATAAAATTCGTCTGGCAGACCCAAACTATTAAACCGCAAGACCGACAGCGAACCAAAAGGCTACTAAAAAAAATCATTTCAATATAAGCAAACCAAACCCCATCACGCGACTCCAAAAGTGTCCATTAAAATTCACTACCATCCTGGTTTTCTTGGGCATAAAAAGGTCGAAGCTGTACACTTTTGTATCCTTATAGTGACAACCGCAGAAGAGCATCTTGCGTGATGATTTTTAGTGCAAAAAGGGATGCTATCACTCGGTCCTTGTTCTTATTTTTTTTTTGTTTGTTCTGCTCGTCTTCATCCTTGCTGCTGATTGGGGTTGAGACATTGACAGATACCAGAATCGGTAGCGGTAGGGTGTGACAGTCAACAAACGCGCACCACACCAGATATAGTGATACTATGCTTAAGATAGTCACAGGGTGAGTGCGTCTATGGGTAAATATTAAAACAACCCCCTGATGCTAAGCCAACACAGGACCGCAGCTCGCCAGAGCAGAAGTATCAGACCGAAGGAGCCATCAAACAAAAAGTGATGTCATAAAATTATGCTTAATGTTGCCGAAATTGCTGTTTTCGGGAGATAAGTCCATAAAGTAAATTACGGTGTAATTGAATGTGCGGGTTCTGTACTATGGCTCTCGAAACGGCTCGGGGGCCTTTATGGTTTGTTTTGGTTAGAATATAAGTTCGGGTTTGGTGTGCATGTATATAGTTTTCCATATTTCTGGATAAAGAGAAATGAAAATGGAGTATGTCAGTTAGGGTGATTGCTCAAGATTGTCAAAGTTTGAAGGGCGAATGGTATGGCATTTTAATGTTTTCAAGTGTTTTTCTTTTAAGAGAAACGTGCAGATCGATAGATTTTGTGTACAGAATAATTTTAAGCGATGTTTTTGCTTTAACAAATATTTTGCTGAGGAAGGTTGGAATATTTTGGTGATGGGAGGTTTAAAATAGTGATTTTAATCTGATGCGGAAAAATTCACACGGAGACCATCCTGATCATTGAATTGTTACCTACTCTTTGAAATGTGAAGGTAAAAATGATTCTGATTGGACGGGAAAACATAACTCCGGCAAATCTCAACAAAATAAATTTATTTCCTGGCATCATCAGCAAAGCATTCGAAAAAGTTCAGAGTAGGGCTCTATCCAAGTGCGGGTGGAGGACAAAAATATCATACTGATGGGTACAAAATTTGTGTTTTAAATTTTAAGCGGGTCTTTTATATCCAATGGAATAAATCTTAAAACCAGTGCATGGGTGTCTGTTTGTTTTATTGAAAGAATTCTTTTAACACCGTATAGTTATAGAAACTCTTTCTAAAAATGATGTCGCGTTCACAAATCAGAAGTAAGCCGCTTTTGTGGACATTTTCGATAGGGTTTTAAAAGTGCACTATTTCAATTTGAAAGAAAACACTTTAAAATTAATAGTGAACGTTTTAAAAATGGCGTTTGCTTTAAATTTAATACTGAATACTTTAAAATAGTTTTTTAAAACGTCTTTTTTAAATTTAAAGTGTTTGCTTTTGAGTTAAAAACGATTTGCGTTGAAGTTATAAAAAATTAAATTGTTACTTTCAATTTAAGTACGTTTCATAACGGTTGCCTTTCATACATGTGGGGTTCTTTCTTTAAGATTCGGAAAATAAGTTACAACTATTTGTTCTTTAAATAAATTTAGTTATTTTATTCTTTTGATTCTCGGCGGGCGCAACGACAACAAGACTTACTACATTGGCTCTACTTTTAAGACTAAACTTGACTACTTCATGGTGTACATTTATTTGCAAAACTAAACTATAAAAAGTAGGGACGCGTATTCTGTTTTATTTGTCTGTCCGGTTGGTTGGTCGTCGTCGTTCGTACGTTAGTATGTGTGTAAGTCTGTCGTGCAGTAAAACCCCTATCCCACAATCGGCTATCCTGACGACTCATTCGCCCCGAATGACGGATTCCACGGTTTCATGTTTTCCGCTATGGTGTTCGTCTTATTGGGTCCTTCGCCTTCACCCACCTTCTCCACGTCATATCTTCCGTGATCTCGTTTTTGTGTAACCTTATAGGGCCCAAAAAATTTCGGTCGAAGCTTCATGCTGGTTCCAAACTGCGTACGCTTAATGGCGACGAGTTCGTTTAGCTGATACTCCCTCTCTGGGACACGATTCCGGTTGAAAGACTTCCTATTTTCACGCTGAATGACGGCGATATTTTCAGCAGCTTCCTCACGCACAGCTTCTCGTTCGGCATTTAGTTCCTCGATATTGGCGTCATCTAACCACTCTCTGAGGTCAGGGTATTCCGGTGTCCGCATTTCCAGACCTGTCAATATCCTGAAAGGACTGAACTTTGTGCTTCTTGTCGGTGAATTGTTGAGCACCTGCTGTACACGCTCGACGTGTCTGTACCAACTTTTGGAATCTCCCATACTCGCTTTTGCTATCATTGGAACTATAATTTTGTGGATCCGCTCCACCTGTCCATTTCCTCGAGGAACTCCTGTTGCAATCAGCAAATGTTGGATATTTTCCTCCTTGCAGTAGTCCCCGAATACCGTTGCTGTAAAAGCTGTTCCACGATCTGATATGATCCGCCTTGGGTTTCCAAAAATCGCGGCTTGTTTTTTAAGCCGATCCAACACTTCCGCTGCTCCTGTGCTCTTCGTGGGATAGAGCCACACGAATTTAGAAAAAGCGTCAACCACTACCAGAATGTGGTTGTATTGTTTGTGGGTCTGTTCCATTGGCCCAACGTGGTCTATGTGAAAAGTTCCCAACGGCTTATCCTCTTTATTGATTGGTTGCAGTAAACCTTCTTTCTTTCCTGCCTTGGACTCAGTGATGATGCACTTGACGCAGCCCCGAACTATCTCCGTTACCTTCTTTGTTAAATCTGGTACGAAATACATCTTTTCCACAGCATCCTGGGTTTTCTTAATGGAAAAATGTCCCTGTTGATGCGCAATGATAATCAACTCCTTTTCCATTGCCGATGGTATGACTATCAATTCCTTTACTGGATCCTTACACAAGACTCCTGCCTTCATGTAAAAGTCCTCATAATCCTCCTTGCTGAGAATTTTGCGCACGGCCCTTATCCAATCGTCTTTGAGTTGTGCTTCTTTTATTCTGTGATTCAACGAATCCTCTATCAAGAGACATGAAACTCTACTTAAAGCATCGACATGCTTCATCCTCGATCCAGATCGGTGCTCAATCTCGTATTCAAATTCTTGCAAGAACATCGCCCATCTTGCGACTCTCAGCGGCACATCTTCCTTTTTCATGGTCTGCGTGAATGCATTGCAGTCTGTTATGATTTTGAACTTGATGCCCAACACGTATACTCGCCACTTCTTCAAGGCTTCGATTATGGCTAGAACCTCTAGCTCATACGAGTGGTACTTCTCTTCATATTTGCTTGTCTTTCGGCTCATGTACTGAACTGGGTGGAACATTTGATCTTCCGAATGCTTTTGTAGTAAGACAGCACCGTATCCAAATTTGCTGGCATCTGAATGGATCTCCGTTATTGCTTTTGGATTAAATAATTTTAGAACAGGCGATTTCATCAAAACTGCTTTAAGCTGTTCAAAAGCAACCAACTGTTCTGCTTCCATTTCAAATCTTATGTTTTTCCGAAGCAAATCCGTCAAGGGCTTTGCAACCACAGCAAATCCTTCCACAAATCTTCGGAAATATGAAGCTAGACCTAAAAAACGTTGTAGCGCTTTCTTGTCTGCTGGTACCGGATATTCTCTTATTGCCTTTGTTTTCTCGGTTGAAGGTTGGATCTTTCCATCTTCAATGATGTAACCAAGGAATTCTATTCGCCTCTTTAGAAAGTTGCATTTTCTCCAATTCAGTCGCAGTCCGTATTTTTCGGCCACCTCTAGCACTGGTTCAAGCTTTCTCATGCCCTCATCTTCGTCTTTGGATGGTATTATTAAATCATCCATGTACGCTTCCACTACTCCAGCCTGGATTAATGTCCGGTATATCGCGTTGATAAAGCGTGCGAAAACTGCTGGGGAGTTAGATATTCCGAAAGGAACGTACAGGAATTCATATTGTTGGTCCAGTGTTACGAAGGCTGTATATTTTCTAGAACTCGGATCCATCGGAACATGGAAGAAACCGTTTTCTAGATCCAACGTTGTAAACACTTTTTGTCCTTGCAATCGTTCAAGAACTTCGTCCATTTGTGCCATCGGAAAATTATCGCGAGTTATTTTTTCATTTAGTTTCCGGTAATCACAGCATAATCTCTTCGTTCCATTCTTCTTTGAGACCAGTACAATAGGCGAGGCATACTCCGATTTACTTGGTTGTATAATCTTTTGCTCAAGCCATTTGTCCACCTGCTCGCGCACCACCACTTGATCCGCATGCGCCAATCGTCTCGGCCTATGGAATATCGGCACTTCGTCCTTCAAAATTAATTTCATTGACACCGGCGACGGTTCCTGTCTGACCGGTTCATATTTCCTTACCATGTGTAACAATTTTTCACGCATAGTGGCGTTCAAATGGTCAACATCAAAATTCATCTCCCTTTCGAAGATCCCCTCCTCGGTAGCCAAACATATTTTACCAAATTCCTTAATCAATTCCAGCTTCTCAAGTCTGCGATTGGTGTCGGCAGAAATGGTTGTTCGTACCCCTTTCCCAGTACTCCATCGTGGTCCATTTTCCCCACCCAAAATATCCCGTGGCCCCTTTTCACCACCCAAATCATCACGTGTGCGTTTATCAGCATCCCAACTAACTCGTGGTCCATTTTCCCCACCCAAAATATCCCGTGGCCCCTTTTCACCACCCAAATCGTCACGTGCTCCCGAATCGGCACCCTTTCCTCCTTCAGTTGAATTCCTTCTGCATTTAAATTCCGCCCCTTCACTTGTCACGTTCAAATTTACCATTTCCAGAATGTCATTGCCGATCACTGCTGCATATGGCATGTCTCCTTCCCCGACTACATGAAATTGAAGTTCCAATGCAATCCCATCCACTTCTATTTCCAAAAATACACTTCCCAGAGTTGTAACTCGTTTTTGGCCAATTCCCAACAAATTTCTCTTTTCAGTTGTCATTTCCACGAAATTCATCAGAGTCAAACTATCATACCTCAACAAACAAAGATCGCTTCCAGTATCCACCAGTGCGCTAAGTGTGCAGCCTCCGACTAAAATATCTTTAAATATTCTGTTTGAACCGATAGCCAATTGTATTCGCGCTTCTTGAAACGGGTTGTTGCGAACGGCTGTTGTTGCAGACTGTCCACGTCGTTCATCGGCTCTTCTATTTGTTGGTTGCACATTAACTCTGCAATCGCGTGCCATATGTCCCTGCTGATCACATCGAAAACACTTGAAGGTTGAAGTCGATGCTCTGCAATCTCTGGCTATGTGTGATGCTTCTCCACATCGATAGCATGATCTGGAACCTCGTTCCTGCTTTACCACCACCTGGCTCTGGACACTGCTACTCGGAACATAACGTGTGTTTCCCCTTGTGTTCGTTGTATGAGATCCTCTCGCCTTCTCGTATGCCCTCAACTGAACCTTGAGTTCGTCTATCGTCTTGGCCTGGTATAGTATCGCCTTATTGCTCCTTGCATCAGGTATTCCCTCGATGAAGTACTCAATCACACTCTCCTCTTCCAACGATATCGTGTTTCCCAATTCCATCAGGCCGTATAGATACTCCAAGAAAGTTTCGGTCGGTTTTTTGCGTCGCATACTTAGACGGAAATGCACCTCGGCCGCCGACAGCTTCTTTCCAAACTCTTTAACGAGAGTTGTTTTTAAATTACTCCAGCTGTTCACGCCTGTCTGGCTTCTCAGAAATAATCTTGCCGCCCCCTTGAGAAGTTGTTTCCCGTAAACAAATTTCTGTACCTCGCTCCAACCCACCGTCACAGCATTTTCCTCGAACTCCTGGATCCAGAGATTAATGTCCATAGACCCAGTTCCATCAAATGGATTCAGCGAATCCTCGATGTCGCGAAGCGTAAACATGATACCTCTTTCAGTTGAAATTCCGCTGGCTTCTTGGAAAACGTCTTCCTCGTCGTCGCTTTGTGTAAACCTATAATGGGATAGAAGCCTGTCCTGCAATGTACGTTTTAGTCCGGTTGTTGGTAGTTGCAGTTGTGTCAGTTGTTCCCTCAATTTTTCCACCGTCAACCCCAAAATACAATCCCTTTCCATCAAATCGCAAAATATTTATTCCAAAATTATTTATTTTTAAAATTTAATTAAAGTTACAATTTCAAAAAAAAATATACTCTAGAATTAATGATTTACCATGAGTTTATAAATAAGAGCCAATTCACAAAAAAAACTACTAGTGTTGTCGTTGCTTACCCCTTTTTTTATTTTGACTGCGGCTCTGGTTCCCCTCCTTCACGAATTATGGTACACGGCTCTGTCTTTTCTCCTTCGGTATGATCTTCAATGTGTGTGTACTGTACAACTTACTGTCTATTTTTAAATTTGCTTGAGCACAACCACGCATCTGCTTTTCTGCTTTTCTTTTTAACTTTTCGCACAGGAGAACTTGAGGGTTGCAACTGGCTTTTTTTTTCACAAAACAAATGTGCAGGCAGATCGTCTGTTCACTGTTGCTCTTCTTTTTTTTTACCGTCTCGCACTGAATCGTTGTTTGTTGTTTGTTTTTTTTTTTAAGAAAAAATTAAACGAAATGCAATTTGGTACTTGTTGCTATAATGAGCAAACAAGACACATAATTTAACACTGCGATACACTATTTCATTCGTTCAACGATATCGATACCTTCTTTTATGTTACTTGCTGTTTTGTTGAACAAGCAAGAACGCAAGCACTTTCAAACTTTTTTAAAATATTCCGCACTAAATCCGCATTTAATCCGCACTTAATCCGCATTTAATCCGCATTTAATCCGCATTTAATCCGCATTTAATCCGCATTTAATCCGCATTTAATCCGCATTTAATCCCGGACATCCCGGACCTCCCGCACGAGCCCCCAATTTGTGGGGTTCTTTCTTTAAGATTCGGAAAATAAGTTACAACTATTTGTTCTTTAAATAAATTTAGTTATTTTATTCTTTTGATTCTCGGCGGGCGCAACGACAACAAGACTTACTACATTGGCTCTACTTTTAAGACTAAACTTGACTACTTCATGGTGTACATTTATTTGCAAAACTAAACTATAAAAAGTAGGGACGCGTATTCTGTTTTATTTGTCTGTCCGGTTGGTTGGTCGTCGTCGTTCGTACGTTAGTATGTGTGTAAGTCTGTCGTGCAGTAAAACCCCTATCCCACATACATGTTAGCTTTTGATTTTAAAGTCTTTTGTTCAGAAGTTTAAAGTGTTTTTCTCTCAGTGAACAGGTCCATCGTTAATTGAATTCTTTTGCAGCTTTATTACGACAAGATAGAAAAGTTGGTCTCAAAAGTGAAACTCAAAAGTTTCGAAAGTTGAAAATCAATTTTTAGAAATGCAAAACTTAGCTTAGAACTTCTTTATCTAAGGATTCTGGGTTTACAAGAATGAACTGGCAAACATTTTTATAATCGTGGGAGCGCATTGGCATCCACTGAAATATGGAGTCAAAAATTTAACGTAAAGTTAGTTGCAGAGAGGCAGCATGCAACCCCCCCTACCAATCTCAACTGTTGAGAAATACAGGTGGGCCAAGCAGGTATACTGTGGCTCCTCGGGACATAAGTCCAAAAACTTTTTGTTTGGACTTATATCCCACTTTTGGTGGGACATAATTTAAAAATTCGATTTTGGAATTTATTTCTTCTCAAAGTGGGTCATAAGTCCAAAAAAAAGCATTTTGGACTTATGTTCCGAGGAGTTATGACCCTGCGCCAAAAAAATCTTATTTGAAGGGAGAGGTACCAGCGTCATTAAAAAATATATTTGGTAAATCATATACCATAACTGCGAAATGCAATCACATTCGTGCAGTCACATTTTTACAGCGTCTATTTCAAATTCACAGACAGAATAATATACATTTCGATAGTTGCGGCAATAGGGGTTCAATTCAACCATGAGTGGGAGATATCACACTTTAAAATACTTGAATCAGTCAACGAATACAGCCCATAATATAGTGCGACCTAGTTCAAAGGAATAAATATTTTCTGAAAGACATTTGGAACGCCATCTGTACTTAATCCTTTCAATAAGTAAGCTGAAGTAAGTGAATCATTGTAAATATTTATCTCAACATAATGTTTTTCGGGACTTCTGATTACGGACCTATTTATCCAAATTAAAGTTTTCATTATTATTTATACATGAAAAATTTTTCTGAGCTGACGAAACACTTCACTTTAAAACACGCGTCAGAGTAACGCGATATTACCAACTATTAATATTAACGCAAAACTGCCACTTTAAGTGACCGAAAATTAGACTAGCAGCTTCCGCTTCATTCATAGCCAGCCGCCTATATTCATAATATATATGTTGTGGCCGAAAATGTATCAGCCTACCAGAATATATTTTTACAAATGGCGGCAACTGTCAGATTTTTGTTGATATTTGTGAGGTAAACAAGTATGAAAACAGTTTTATAAGTCCTATGAAACTCTACTCACATATAAATCGAGCGTCTCAACGTTCATGGTGCAATGGCGGGCATCGCTCGATTGAGTACTATGACGCAAGTGCAGTCCCGAGGCGTCAAAAGATCACTCGGATCCACCGGATCTAAGGATATCGCGAAAGAGCGACGTCAACGTTGACTGAAATATCAACAAGAGTGACAGAATAGAACCTATGTATGGCCCATTTTCAAGAAGTACTGAAAGAAACTTAAAAGCTAATCAAATTAACATTTAAAATTATAAAAATATAGAGGAAATAGCTCCATATCGTGCAGCTCTCTTAAGAAATCAATAGTATGTGTACCTACCTAATATTTTACATATTATAGCCACCATTGATATAGCCTTCGATCCTTAGACTTTAATCCAATTAAAATAATCTTCCTCACTATCCATAGTTTTCATAAGAAAAAAGAAAAATAATCTCATTAATTCTCACGAATTCCAATAATTATTCCTTAGCAAAAATTCCTCCAAAGGAATTAAGGATTTTTTTCCTCGCAGCATTACCAAAGATTATCCCTAATTCATCTAATAAATGAAATTCCATGATTTTCGCACAAAAACAAAGAGAAAAATATTCCAAATCGCCTTGTTACGCCATTAATAAAAATTCAGCTGTCTAAAAACAAGCACCGAAGCAAAAAAGGAAGTCATTTTACTATACGTAGATATATACAGAATACGCGCAAGGACACAAACTATATACGACACCATCAAATTGGCTAACTTTTATGCGCGTGCAGGACTCTGTTTATACTGTTTATCCTTATTTTTCTGTTCGATGTATAAATCTCTCATCCCTTATGGCTTAAATTTCAGAAAGAACGAGGGTGCGGGTGGCAACAATAGTGGCAAACGTGGCAAAATAAAATTGACGCCAATTATCGTCCTCCGAATCGCTTTTCTTGTGGAATTTTTTAATCTCCCCGGGCCAAGCCCCTGCAATGTGCTTCCCAGCTAAAACAACAACATCAACAGCCCTAAGTAAACATGCCTTTCTATGGCTTGAAATTGGAATATACTTGACGTTTAGTGATAATACCTTTTTTCGGGCTAATATTTTGAAAAAGCAAACATGGTGTAGGATGGGGGGGGTGAACATTTCATGCTTGACTTTTAGAGGTTGTCAGAGGATATTTTCCACCTCTCTAACTATCACTGTTACAGGAGGATTAATTCTCGAAAGGCTGCGTGAAGGAGGTGGTGCGAAATTTCGCGGTTATCAGAGCCTATTTTGAAAGGATTAATTTCGTCCCTTGAGATGTACAGATAAGACGAGCGGCATAGCAGTCCCGAATGGGAATTTTGTAATTTTAATGAATAATGAGTTAATTAAGAACATTCATTGCAAAGAGGTAAGAGATAGCTGTATATTGTTGGTACGCACTCTGGACGTGAACCCTTTATAAAACAATGAGTGTTTAGAGATCCGCGAATATACAGAAACTGATAGCAGTTAAGGTGAGTTAAGGTGCATTAAATTAAAGTGTAACTGCTGCTGGAATAGCGTATCCGTTTCGAATTGAAGATTATAATATTATTGTATGTACAATGTGTAACGGAAAGGAGCTTTATTTGGATTAGTAATGGCAAAGTGATAAGTCTTTGGTTCATGGCACAGTTTTAAATTACCTTATTCTTTGGAACTTTTTGTTAGATAAGACCCAGTTAAAATTGCTTTAAATAATGCTTTTAGAATTCTATTGCTTGAAGTTATACCTATAACAATTGACAATTACGCAACAAACCTATAAGCAAGAATTCTGTAAATGGGTACCTCTACCATCAAAAATTTGCGTGGCCATTGAATTGAATTTTGTGTATTATGCTATTCTTCAATTCTACACTTCTACACTTGTATCTATGATAACCGGACAGAGTATCAAGGTAAGAAAATACATTTTTATTAGAAAAGCAAAGATTCAAACGATTCCTCCTACTTCATCCAATTAAATTCAGAGAATTCTTCAATTTGACCTTTTTTTCGAAAGAATGCTTGGACTTGGACTGCAAAAGTGCAAAGGAATGCTGAAAGGTAAAGGAATGCTTGGAATACAAAGGCGAATGCAAGTAATGCATGAATTCTCAAATGACTGCATTCAAATGATTGCTGCAAAATAAATGGGGACAAAAATTATTGCAATCATTTTGATTTCAAATGAATTTTGATTGTGAATTTTTAAGTTGAAGTCTGAAATGAAGTCAATGAATGCAATATTTCATTTCATTTTTCCCAGAGACTTTTCATTTTATCATTTCATGAACTCGGATAATGCGATTCAAAATTCAAATACGATCTATTAAATTTTAAGTTTGTTCTTTTTTCTCTCAGTGTGAGGTCTGTCACCGAGTTTTCACAACTTTTCAGAGAACTATTTGACTGTGATAAGACATTTATTATTATGAAAAGTGTTTTGACGTTTGTTTTCATTTTTTCGTAGATCAAAAATCGAATTTAATGATAAGAGTAAGGCCAGGGGCGCACTAGGCGACCAGGCCGCGCGAACAGGTCGCAGTGGCCACGAGCTCTTCTACGATACATACAAGTGCGCGCATTAGGCAGCCAGCAGCCAGCATATAATAGCCGCCTAGTGCGCGCCTGGCCTTAGACCGCACTGCTCGACAGTTTACTTCAGCTACACCTTGCGGCACCAAATTCTTTGTATGAGATTAAATGACGTAACCCGCACTTAGCAGCAGTGGCACTGCGATTCAGCGACACTTCGCAACAAAGTTGGTAATGTGATCAACTATGCCGCGTAGTGCGGTCTAACTTTAAGGCGTTATAAAATTTATCATTTCACATTTTCAATTGACCCCCAGTGGAGGAAAAGTTTATTTCTACCAACCTTCAAGGAGAAGAAGGAACTGCGATAGAATCCACTCAACCAAACTGTTTTCACTGTCAAACACCCTGAATATCCGGTGAGCGGGTATTGGGGAGCCAAATTTGAAAAATTATACAGCTATCTGATGATCAGTTTCGAGTAGGGATGTTCATCAAAAAAAAAAATACATCGATGTTTTTTGCGATGTGATGCATCGCAATACTACATCGAGGTTTAACGATGTATCGGTTAAAAACATCGATGTTTTCGATGCATCGAATAAAAACGCTAACTTAGTACATAAATCAGCTAAAAGAGGATATGAAATAAGCAATAAGACATTCAAGGTTTATTTTATTAAATTGTGTAGGTATTATTAAAATAACGTACTTAATTAAAACATATTTTTTTTTTATTTCTCTCTAAGTTCTCCATAAATACAATTTTGCTGACCCTCTTTTATAGACTTAATTCTGTTACGTTACTGATTCAATACCTGATATGCTTTTGAAAACAGTCGTTCCGATGGTTGCTATAGTTTGTGCTTGTAAGCAACTTTGTATACTTTTGAAAACTGCACTTTGTAGTCACACAACTCTTCCAAGAGATTTGCTTAAAGTCGGCTAAAAGGTGTCCTCAAATAGGCTGAAGCTCATCACGAACACTTTCTATGTATTTGCTGGATTTTTGTTGCAATCAAAATGGTACGCCAGACGTGCAAAGCGTCATATCGTCTTGTTCGTATTCAAGTTGTTATGTCTGTTGTTTTGTAACCTATATTTAGTAGTTTGGATGTATGGTTGTACTAAATACATATTGAATTCAATACATACAATCAGAATTCAATAATACAATCAGAAAAAATTGCAAAAGATGACCAGCCCTATTTATAAAAACCCTTATTTCGTCTCTAACTCATGACTTAACTACACCATGGAATAAGATATTAGTCACGAGTTAAAATTTCTTGTTAATAAAACAAAATAAATCATCGAATAGTTAGCCCACATTCGTTAAGAAAGTCTACTACAGTTCTATTACAATTATTTGTTTATGGTCTGTGAGCATGTTTTCACCTGAAGAAGGTTATGTGTTTCCACGTAAAGATTAATGAGTAGGTATGTTGTTTATCTCTTTGTATTTTGTATTTTCAAAATGCCGATAAATAAGTTTTGCGTTCGTATCGTATCGTTTACAGACAGATGAATGGAAACTCTTAAAAAAGGGAGTATACAAAAAAATATTTTTTTTATTTGAAAAGGTTAAATTAAAAATGCAAATTCTCAACGGAAGTTAACACCTTTTAAATGATTACAAGGATTAATCTTAATCCGTCTGTGTTTCAGTAATCACTGAACCGATTTACACTGTTCACATGCTGTTGGATAGAGAAAATATCAACCTAGGTCGTGGGGACTATATTTCTGCACTTCAGAAACTCGAATAAATAAGGGCGAAAAATAAACTTCTCAAATTATTTTTTTCCAAAATAATAAAAAAAGAAGAAGAAAAAAGAAAAAAACCTCGAAAAAATGCATTTGCCATTAATTAAACAAATATATTTTTGCTTAATTTTATAGTTTAACTTTGCATGAATATATATATTATATATATTTTCGGTGGTAAAACCAAAACAAAACGAAATGACACTTTTCAATCTTATACCATCGCTAAACCACTTACTTGGGTGGTGTAACTTAACTCACAGTCCAAAAAAGCTATTCTGTGTTTTTTAATAACGTTTTGATATTAGTTCCAGAGTTAACGATAACTTATCTATAAATCGGGTTTATTAACAAGGGTGGACTTGTTTTTATACGATACATCGGAGCGAAATACATCGATGTTTAACGATGCATCGAAAGCATTCTATACATCGAGCTGATTCGATACATCGTATGTAAAACATCGATGTTTTCGATGCATCGATGTTAAATGAGCATCCCTAGTTTCGAGTGAGAGTATAGTCTGGATTATGTGTCTTGCTCGAGAACATTGTTATGTCTCTTAAGCTGAAATAAATGCTCAACACTGTAGTTGTTCATCCGCACCGCTAAAAAACAGTTAATACCGTGCACAATTTTGGACTATGAACAAGATGTATAAGATGAGGATCCTTTGTATAGTAGCATGAGTAACAATATCTTGAAGTATAAGAATATTTAAAGCACGCCAAAAATACCATCATGTACAAATACACAGCATGACCAACTACTCAGCTGGTATATTGTCATGTTCAAAGGACAAATACTGGAAAACCCATTACCATTATCATAATTCCATAACAATCGTATAGAAAAATGATCCAGACCGAAAATTTGAAACAAACGAATTTTTAAAACATATGGCATCAGACATGGACAATTTGAAATAAGAAGGTCTTTTGACTTTTTCTGGTGAAGTGATGAAGGGTTTATCGCAGTATGATGATAATATCATATTAATATGATGTTGTTAGAATCAGGAGCGTTGATATCGTTGGAAATTTGAATATAATGTATTCAAAGTTATTTTTTGATGCATTAAAAATGCTTACTACTCTTTTCTAGTAGTTATTTAAAAATTATCGGAATACAGATTTTATTTTCTATTTTTAATTTCAATTAGCATCTCTTAAGTTCACTCAAATACTCAGCCTTTGACATTTCATACATAGTAAAAAAGAAAAACTCATATACATAGGTACATATTATGTTAACTAAACTTTTGAGTTTCTTCAAAACTTGAAAATTATTTTAAACTTTTCAGAATTTAAAAATTCATTTTGACAGGCATTTCTGCATCTTGATGGTTTCAACTTTTCATATACCAGATAAGATTTAATAAAAAAAAAGATTTAAAAAAAAAAACTTTTTTAACTATAGAAGAAAACATATTTTCTTTTAATTATTATTTTGCACCAACATATCCACAAATCCTGACATGCTATCTATTCTTCAGGAATCCTATATCTATACCATCTACTTTGCACCCCCCATGGCATATACAAACTTCTGTTCGTAAACTCTGACACATCTCTGCCACCGACGACGATTAAATGCATGAGAAATAAGAAACTTTTCTTATACTCTTCGGATAAAACTTTTTCGCACAGGGTAAGAAGTTTGAAGTATACATGAAGGCGAAATGTTACAAAACTTAATTTTGCTAAAATTTTCTTCCACAAAATATAAAGAAAAAGTCTTACATTGTGCAACTAAGTAAGGTCTTATGCGGTACAAGACTCGATTCCCTTTACCCCTGGTATACCAGTGATGGAAAACAAAATCTAGCTATAGAGCTAAATAAGTTTTGCTGTAATTGTTACAAAAATGACAAAAAAAAAGAACAAAAGTTTTGCACTTCATTATTTTGGTGTTTTTTTTTGTTCACCAAACATAATTTTTGAACAAAATGAACTTAAGATGATTTTAGAAGAGAAAAAGTTTAAGTTTTGAAAAAAGGTGAATTTTGTTGAAAAATAAAATTATTCTTCGTTTCAGTAAAAATTAATTTATTTAATTTTTATTTTATTTAAAATTCTGAGTACTTTTTATGCACATAATACCAATATGTAATTAACATTTTTTACTTCATTTCGTGTTTTTGTTTTTTGTAGTAATGGTGTCCAGAGCCGATAAACCTTTCGTACATTTTACAGTATTCGCTCTTGTGCCATATGAACCCCTAGGAGTTTTGGAACATTGACATTCAGTGCCACACTGATCACTCTTGCACTTCCAATCTAAAACAAAAAAAAAATTATAATTACGAGATTTTATTTTGATAAAATTTACCTTGAATAATATCTTCAGAGGGCATCTGTGTAGTTTTGGATTTGGAGATATAGAATGTCCAAATATAGAATGTTCAAAAGCCTTTTATTCATACAACGTATTTTAACAATAACAAAATTGACAGAAAAATGATCAATTTATAGTCCAAGAGGCATAATAAAATAATACTTTAAATGAAAGTTGGTTTATACAATATAAGTGTAACTTACACTCCGAGTCAAAGGAAAAGAGATACCTATACATTTATTATTTTTCATAAATAAAACATTTGTGTAAATTGTTCTTTAACAATTGTTTTTTAAAGTTTTTGTTCACTGTATGGTTGTGTTTTTTTAAAGACAAATCAAAATATGAACTCTACTGTATAATTCCGAGTCAATTAAGCAGCAAATTAAGCGACCCTTACACGGTCAGTCAGAGGACGTCAGTCATCTACACATACATAAATCAGTCATCTGGCAGAATCAAAAGGGTTTTGATTTTTCGTCAAACAATAAATGCACTCATATAGACTTATTATTAAAAACACTATATTACAGATTGATGTCAAATGACTGGCCGTGTAAAGGTCGCTTTAAACAACTTTAATGGGGACCAAACAAAATTAATTAAAACATCATTATTCCCTTCTCCGCATTATGTTACTAGGAATTTTTTTGTTTTTAGCGGAAAAAGTAAGAAAGACGAAATGTGATTATGGAGTTTGTATTTATATAGAAAAAAAATTCTACTTATTTCAAAAACATTTGCTGCTCTCATTAAACATTGAGCAAAATATATATATATATAAAAAGTGCACATCATGGTGAGTCGGAGTGTGTTTACATAGAATATAATATGAATGTGTGTTTTTGCATTTCAAAATTGATAATAAATGCCCTTATCGATTTTACATGATATTACCTATACGATATGTTATTCTTATAAAAACTCAATGAATCATAATTGAAACCATCAAAAGTGAGTCTTCAAATTAATTTTATAAGGCAAAATTCAAAAAAGGTAATTCCCCAACTTAAAAGCTACAGAGCTGTCTAATTCTCTAGACTCTTGAATGAAACGTCCATAAACCAGGGGTGAAAAATGATATTTTTTGATTGTACTGAAAACTTAATTAAAGTGTACTTAAATAGGTTCGATTGTACTTTTTTTTCTAGTAATTTTGTTATCATTTAATTTTTTTTTGTAATTTCGTAAAACTATTAATAACGTAACAAAATAAATTTTACAAAATAAATCGCATTGAAAATTCATATAGCCTTAAATATATTATAATAAGTAACTTTCATTTTATTATTAGTCTTTTATTGTTTATTTTTTTAAAACTATTAACTTTCATTTTAGGTATTGCATTAAATATTTGTTTTAAAGCTTGTTTTAAAACTTATTTTCCATGATTATAGTGTAATTTTTGTTCAACAAACTCCTTTTATAGTTTCTATACATTTTGAAAGTTGTTTTTTTAGATAGATAGATTTGCAGGCGATTGCGGCATTTCGTTTACATAAAAAATGATTGATATAGTCCAATAGAATTAGTATTATTCGATGAAAACAACATTTTTAAAAGAAGGCTGGTCTTGCAATTCCATGTGGGGATTTAGTGATAAATTCTGCATCAACTCAAAACAATAAAAATGTTAGAAATAACACTGCGCATGCATATATGTCACATCTTAGCAAAATAACTTTGTATCTCGAAAAAATAAAATGCATTGTTGATGAAGTATTTCTAACAATGGAATACATGATGATGACTTTTGAAAATGACATCTATATAGTGCTATCGAATAATACTTTTTTGGGTTTTCAATCACATATAAAAATTGCTTTGGGGATCTTGATCTATAAGGTTTTTAAAAGAGTTTGTTTCAACCTATACAACGGCATTTGGAAAAAATTTTGAATTTGTAATTTAAACATTCACCTTGAAATTAATGAAAACAACATGTTGAAAATTAAAAATACAATAAAAGAGCGACTAAAGAATGTACTTAGCTTCGAACGAATTGCAATTACAAATAGTTAATGAAAATATATTTCAGCCAATGTACTAAATTGAGGAGAGTTGTACTTCCGTACTTTTGAAAATCAATTTTATTAAAAAAAATACAATTGTAAGTTGTTTTACAACACTGCCATAAACATGTTCAAGTTGTGCTTTTCATTTAATTTCATAAGAGCGGCATATCGAAAAAGCTTTTTTTCCTACATATCACTGCGTTGGCTTCATATCTATGTGTACAATATACCATCATGATTATTTATCCCGTTGGTTTATTCCCTTTGTAGTTCCTACTTCCTACAGAATTCACGTTCTGTCAGCAAGTTCGTTTCTAAAATTTCCATAAATGTTGTACCTTACATTTTTCCTTCTCGAAAGTAAGTTGATAGTTTGACACAAAACAATTTTCATGATAGAGATTTTCGCCATTCGCTTTTTCAGTTTGTACCAATTGATTCCAGAGCTAATTGTTTGCTTCACTTCCCCGTCTCATACAAAAATCTGTCACTCCAGAACCGGTATTGCTGGATGATTGACTCTCCAAATATTTCCTTGCAATCTTTCACACGGGGTCTCATTAAGCTGGCAATGCCAAACCAGTTATTATTATCAAATAGTAGTCAATCATGGTTTTATTTTCGCCCCTATTGTATAAGTGATAATAGCTTTAAATTCATCCAATTGTTAACATCAATGAACATCGATGAATGAATATTTACTTACCTATACTTACTTACTTACTTACTTATGACTTATGAGTAATTATGTGTCAGAAAAACGATTCCCGTTTCCACTGATCCACAACTTTTTTTTTTAAGTTCTGCTCAACACAAGAAAAGAAACATTTCAAGAAAAAATGTTTTTAAAAACATTTCTGAAATGTTGTTTTCGGATTTCGGTTTATTGATGACATCTACATGATGTCTGTTGAAATAATAAAGTAATTGAGTTGAAAAAAGATTCTCAGAGAAAATGTGAGTTGATTGTCGGTAATGGAAAGAAATACCAGTCTCCGGTCTATTTTACTCAAATATGCACTTCGTAAAGTATCTAATGGTCCCAGGCTACAAGTCATAAAACTTATGGAAACCAATATTGTAGACTTCTAAATTCGACCGGCTAAAAATCCAATTCCTGCAATTTAAATTCATTATAGTATTGGTCCGCTATGGACAGTCAAACGTATTTTTCCTGAGACCTCGATCGTTATAATATTAAAACCTTTTGACCGGCTTACGAATTCTTTGTTCCTTCTAGAGTATGCATTGCAGGGTTTAGTTTGGGCCCAGGTCTGAGGGGTTATGCTTGCAACACCTAAAAACAGACATAGCCAATCAACACAAAAACGTTTTCGGATTATTATAGAATTATCAAAATGATACCTACCTAAGAGAATCGACTCAGGATGACACGACTGACACTGTCTTATTCATTGGTACCAGAATTTTACCAGTTCAAAATCATTTTGAAAACAAAAACCTCATTTTTATATATGTAAGTAAGTCATCTCCCTAATATACAACAAAAGCTGTGATTAATCGATTGCAACCATCGCGTTCCAAAAATCGTTTTAACTTTACCCGTGTCATCCTTCGTCCTATAAAAAAACCCAGTCTATTGACCTTGTCCCGTCACTGACACTCTTCATTCATTCTTTTGAAGCTTGACATTTTGTCATAAATATTTTCCATCCCCATAGACCCGAACGCACTACGTTCTGACGTCATTTTACGATCAGCCGTAATACTGACCTACGCTACTACAACCCAATGAGTAAGCAAATCCGACATCAGAATAAAAAGCATAAACTTTTACGACTTTTCATGCAGGAATCTCTGCGCCCCGTCATCATGAGACCACCGAGTCGAGCCTAACAAATTGTTTCAAACGTTTCACCTATATCCTGGCGAGCATATAATAAATGTCTGAATGTCAGGGTGACAGGGACAGGTCCCCCATGCCCGACCAGCCCATGCATTTGCTACAAAACATACACACTCTTGTACACCCACATAGATAGACTGACAAGCCGAGTGTATCCGAATGACGGAGCGTGTGGCAGTGACATAAATTTTATTTTTATTAACAAAACTGTCGCTAATAACAATAAAAATGTCCGCCGGTTGTAACGAAGCGTATAAAAATTTTCAAGGACATCGATTTTTTTTCGAAGAACTTGTAATTTTTTTTTTAAAGGACGATGATGATTCGGCGAGATGAAAAGTTTGTTTTTTTATATTTTTGGAATCTGATGCCATAAATCCACCCCTGAAAAGGATGCTATAAAAATGAACGCTGAACACATTAAAAGGGGATTCCTTTGAGTGAGAAGGATATGGTTTTATTGAACTATATGATGGAGAGATACACAGTGAGCTTGGAGGTGAAAAGTCCAATCATCGTTGTTCTCTCAGATGAAGATGGAGAGGCTGGTGCTAAGCATGAGTATGGCCAAGCTGACGTCAAATCATTTTTTATATCTCCACCTTACCCTCAATATTGTAAGAAAGAAGGAAGTTTTCAAGGATGTATCTAGATTTTGAGGATGTATAAAAGAGATGCATGAATAGAGTGGTTTTGGGGAAATTGAGCGACATTTGAGCGATTGTTGGTTGGTTGTTGGCCGGAAGTAATAATGATTATGCGCATTTAGTTTTTCCATGAAAATTTACAAAGTTATAATGGCGATTAATTTTGATGAAATAGAAATTGACTAGGTTCTTATAATTTAAGTCATAAAAATGAATAGGTATGTATAATTTAAAGTTCTTGGTATCGTTTGGTTACATGCCTTTATCCGTGAGCAGTTGTGATGGAACTATATATAGGTATTCATATCAATAAAAGACTATAGTAAATAGTAATAATAGATAGTTTACTCAAGTGAAAATATCCTTCGAATATAAATCCATCTGGAATATAATCCATATTGGAATCAGTGAATCATTCACCAAAAAGAATAATATATATTGATTATTGACATGAATTACTCTTAGAAATCAAAGTATTTATTGGGAGTTAATTGAAGCACTCCATTAAAAAGAGGAACTCACAACCATATTCACAAATATTCGATAGTTGAAATACACGAGCAAGATAGCTCCTTCATGTATAAGTAGGTATAGGAATTTGTGCCCCAAATCCGCTAAAAGCTTGAGATAATAGCTTCCCCCTTAGCTTTAACCAGATTGTACCATTTGGTACTTCCAAAGGTCTCTGTTTGTTTGCTTCTCCTATTCTTTTCTTCTCCCAAAAAATTCGTTTACTAGGAGACGTAGCTGGTATAGGCAATCTTTTCTGCCAGTATCACCCTGCAATTTTCCACATTTGGTTTTATGAAACTGTTTACCAAATTAATGGAAGTCAACCTTAGTGAGATTCCAACCACTGGCTAAATTTGCTTAGGTGCCTGCTGTGTTTAATGAAAATAGTATTCGGAATTCCCGGTGCCGTATCCCAAGCCACCATGGCAGACCTCATTAGTCTGCTCGATATTCTCCTCCCACAAACAAGAGTTCTACTTTCGAGTTGTTGTCCTTAAGAAGGTTGTTGGGTAGCGTAATAGGCACTGACAATATTCCACACTCTTCCTTGCATCACCATGTTTCAGAGAAATCAAAAGGTAACTATATTTTGAAAAAGCCAAATAGTCTTTCGCAAGGATGGTACTGACATTAATTCTTTCGTTGTTCTAATCCATAATGGAACACCTATTGTATATGCTTTTGTTTTGAAATCCAGGAAACGAGCTCTGTTTCCAGTGTTTCCCATTCCGTTTTTTAAACGCACAAGATGTCCAATAACCTTCCCTTTATTCTTCCCTTTATTCCAACGTTCCAACTCGCCACTCTCAGATTTCGATTAATCAATTGCATTACTATCCTAGACCCCGGCATCCGTCTAGCTCTGACCCGGTAATTTATGCTCGGTTCATGTTATATTAGCAAGTACTTACTTCCATAATGATCGAATTTTTTTCAAAATTCCGCTTAACATTTTTGCATGTTTCGACATATGGCATGTGCTAGTTTTGTTTGATCGACCGGTGATCTCCAGTCGTGCAACATTATACGAAACACGCATGCATTTTTTAAGATGTTATAATGTCGATAGGATCTCTTTGGTGCTATCTATAGATGTGACTTTATCGCTATTATTTACCTCTTACGACAAGCGGGACTAAACAGCAGGGATATTCTGACCTTCGCACGGGAATGATCGACAAAATTTGATACCATTAGCACACTACGCTGACGCTAACTTCGTATTGGCCCTATAATTTTCTATCCCGCAAACAATATCCACCAACTTCTTTCGGGCGCATTAGATGCACCTGATTTACTTACTTGTGTTGGACTCAATTATCGTGGGGGTCCCATCTGCGTAGCCTTGAGCTCCTACACCATTACGGTATGAATGATCCGCTTACCCGCATGTGCAAGCTTTTCAATTTAAATTCTAAAATTATTGATTTTAATGACAATAAAATAAATCTTAAGAATGTATTTTGTATTGTTAAATTATATGTTTTATTGTATTATAGTGCATGATGTGTTATTGTAGTGATTTGTTTTACATTACTAACAACTGACACCAGCACTAAGTGATGAGCCAGTGGAACATATAATAATGTGTTGGCAAATCTTTGTTCAAAGCTGAAGCTTGCCCTAAGCTCCTTATGAACAGGATCTGATAAAAGGATCTGTGTAAAAAAAAATAGCCCTCTAAGTTATTTCGTGTATTCCAGAAAACCGCAAATTAATTCAACCCCTCGCTCGTCATCAGGCATCGCGAAGAAATCATTCCTCAACGACACTTTCCCCTCGTTTTTATGATTTTTATGGAGCTAGATTGTGCAAGTCCCATGTTCTTTTTTTAAAATACATACCCATACTTAGTAGGTAAAAATTAGCAATAAATGTGGCCAATCTCATCTGAACTTAAAATTTCAAATCAAATCGATTACACCAGGTAACTTTAGTACTCCAAGTTAAATCTCTTTCTCCAAATTCATTACGACCTTGAATAAAATAAAAACCTATTTCAAGTCAAAAAAAAAAAAAAAAAAAATTGTACAGCCGTCTCAGCCACACAACAATATGCCATCAATTTTCATGTCAAATGAGTCTGTTCACCCTCAAGTCTCGTCGTTGTCACCCACACCGTCATTGTTGTATTCGATCGAAGTGTCATCTCATTGTGCCGGAACCCCTTCATTTCATGTCTTCGTCATGTAACTTAACTTACCAAACTTTACTATATCTTCCATGTCACTTCGAATCAATTCCAATCAATTCCGAGTCCCTGAATTCCTAGGAATCGATTTTATTTTTCCTCTACAAAATTCAAAGCGGAAATAAAGGATGTAAGTATAGATATAGAAGTAATGTTTTAAATATAAAAGTGTTACGGTAGAAAATAAAATAAGCAGAAAAACTGTTTTGTAAATTGGTTTTTATATGTTTTTTTAGCCAAAGGGTGTACGAGTCGACTTTGGATGGTTATACAACAGAACGAAATGGTTAAGTAAACCCTTTCTTTGATTCCATTTTGTCTGGTGCATTGTTCCGCCAATAAATGATGTATATACATACTGTTATGCGCCATAACAATTTCAGGAAGTAGGCGCGGTTCTGAGCTTATAAATTACATGAAGATAAAATCCGACATTTATGACGACATTGGCATTGAATCTTATATAGATACACGAATTTAGGCCGATTGAAAAAAAAAACAACAGTATTTTCGAAAGAGAAATAAGCACTTAGAAGAATATATTATACCTACATATGGTATACAGATATATATGTACCTGTATCTTGGTAGACACACATAATGAACATATATGTATTGAGTGATTGAAAAGCTTTATTTATGCTCAATGTGGTTCAATCCGACATGACATATTATACAGAAAAAAAAATTATGTTTCACAAAATGTTGGCTCTGTTATTAGAGGTAAACATGGATATCTATTATTCTAAGATTAAAGAAATATATCGCAACTACTGTCGTAATTCAAAATTTGAGAATATTGAGGTAACATTCAATTACTCTATATTTTTCATTGGCCCTTACCAATTGGTTACAATCGCTAACCACGTGTTTATATAAGCACGGTTAATTAAAAGACGAGTTAATTTATTTACTTACTTATTTACAATAACAAAGTCGTCTTTTAAGCGACCTTTACACGGTCAGTCATTTGACATCAATCTGTAATATAGTGTTTGTAAAAATATGTCTGTATGCGTGCATTTGTTTAACGAAAAATCAAAACCGTTTTGAATTTGCCTGTTACTGATTATATGTGTACATGACTGACGTCCTCTGACTGACCGTGGTATCTACGGGCTTGCGTACACTAAACATGTTATCGGTCGAAATATGATCGGGAGTTAAATATATGTAAATGTAGGTACACGAATCAAAGCACGTTCACTAGTTTAACTGCCTATGTTTACCGATTAACCGACAAATTCAAAATGAACAGTAGTTGCCGGCCCGAAATCGACCGATGATTCAGTTTTAGTGTAAGCGAAGCGGGGTCGCTTAACCGACGCGACGGCCGCTCTATTACGAAATCTATTACATAATAAATATATCAATGTTTTCATTTAAATTTTATGGCGAAATTAGTAATCGTATTTAACACTACTAGAAACGGTTTTAGAACGCTTTTAGCTGGAACATCTTTTTTTCTCCGTTTGTATGAAAATTTTAACTGACTGGCGGTCCATATCTAGTATGTCAATGGTTCGAGTGTTTGTGTAATTTGTTACATAGTTTGCGAAAGAAATGCATTTGACGACTTTTGAAAAAGGTTTCGGTTATGAAAATATTTTTATAAACTTTATTAAAAAAATAAATAAACAAAAAATAATAAATAAAAATAAAAACAAAGAATGTTAAAACAAAGAAATAACCCTTTAAAATCTTATGGACTCTCTCTCTCTCTAACACAGTGAACATCACATGGTTACATTGACGTTTATTATAACCAGAGTTTTAGATGGGACGCTTTTTAACTAATATCGAATATCGATAAATGTTTTTGCGTAAAGACGGAGTAATGCTACGGCTCAGTTTAACTATTCCGAGGTTAAACCGAGTATTAGTGAAATCTAATAAATAAGGCTGTCAGTGCTTTAAGAATACTACATTTCTTTAAAATCGGTGCACCCGTAAAAAGATTGTCATTGAAAGTGGAAACGGTTCTATGACAGGTGCCGTTAATATAAGCTTTTTATTATAGAACAATTTTCTATATAAAGAACGTCATCGTTATAGCAACACATAATACTCTTTTTTGGTGCATGGCTAATATAAAATTAGCCCAAATTTGTATAAAAAATGGCGGATGTCCTTTTTATATTTACAAATATTAATGATGTTGATCTTAAAAAACCATAGAAAATAAAACTAATCGAACATTAAACAATTCTAACTCGCATAGACGCAGTCTCTCTTAATACGTGATGAATACCTTTAAATAGTAGCAGTGAAGATTCAACCAGCTTTTTCTGTTGCCCCAACAAAAACTTAGACCTGTGTATCAATTTTGTATACAAAAAATGCGATATAATATAAATAATAACTTTCGGTAGAACCAGGAAAAGGGGGTACATGTCATTTTCTTTTTATTTTTTATTTATTTAGCTATACGACTTATTTTCAAGGTGTGCTAGGCTGGAAGAAGGTTTTGTTTAAGTATATGAGCTGAGCACTTACAGAAACCATACGGAAATGTCTCGTTATATGAATATCCGGATTCAGCTTGTATAGGCGGCAGGCGTCTCTATGAAAATAATTGTTTGTTAGTTTTTTTGTCTTTGAAAAAATCTTGTACCAATGTTTACCCAAACTTATGTTTATAAATAACGCTCTTTTGTTTTTTGTTTTTTTTTCAAACTATTTATAGAGTTGTTGTAAATATTAAAGTCTCGATCAGTTTTCAATAATTTTTTTTAAGAATTATTGATGTTTGGTGGAACTAGGTATGTTCTTGACTTACAAATATATTCGACTTTATGCGCATATTAAATTATCAATATCACTCTCCATTTTATCAATATCACTCTCCATTTTAAACTATATATTCAAGCAAATCTGTGTGTTTTGATCTTCTTCCCATGTTTATACTCTAGAATCTATTTCTCTATACATTGACGAGAGCGGTGACCTTGCCGCTACCCGTGTTTCAAATTATCTTCGAACTAATCTTCCAAGATCACACCTATATTGTTTTTTAATAGAATTCAGTTAAGAAGCACGCGTGCATTCGTTATATCTTAATCATATTCATTCTATTTATGAATTTGTCAGCTGGTGGGCATATACGTAGTCTCCCAATTCTGGAGTAAAGTAATGTTTTTATTTTAAGTATTAACAAGGAATATTTCGGGAAGGTAATTTTTACGACGACGACAATGAAACGCAACAGAAGAGGGTACCAAATCTTAATACCGAATATTTTATTTTGACTCATTCTACTCTCATCTACACTTTGCAAATGCAGTATTATTTTGAACATCGAAATGAACACTCGTTTACTTAATAGCCTACGTAGCGCAACATCAGACAATTCAATTTTAGGGACTCGTTCGGTTTTAACTCAAGTACAGGTAAACACTGTGCAGATCTGATTTTGGGAACATCGAGAGATTTAAATTATTGTAAATGAATATTGTTTTTTTTTTTTTTTTAAATAAGGTGAAAGTAGACAAAACTGAAATATGTGAGTTAGACGATTGGAGCAATGCTAAACCATTCAAATCGATACCAGGACCATCAAAATATGCATTGTTGAAGGCATTCATGCCTGGAGGTAAATAATTTGAATATTATTTTCAGATAAATTTAAAATAAAACATTTATCTATCTTTTGATAAGACAAGAAAATTTTGTTTAGAATTTTGTATACACTTTTAGAAAAAAAAGTAAAACAACATTTTAAATAATTACATATAACAATCTTATTTTAACACTAACTTGGTACAGAAATCTTTGTTCTTTTGCTTAAAAGAAATAACAGATTGAAAACAAGAACTCATGATCATGATTGATCGCAAAAAATCGTTCTTGGAGCAAATCACCGCATAAAATTTGTATTTTCGTGCAAAAACCATCGCGTTTCTCTCATCGTCTTTGAGGCTCATTGTAGTGGACAGTACCTAATTTGTTAAAGTTGCTGCTTTGCGTCTCCGACACTTATAACTTGGCCTCCATCTGGAAGCAATTTACTTCACTAAAATTTAATGATAGCTGGTTTCGCTTCTTTGACTGCTGTCCGAGAATCGCTGCGCTTCGAAATTTTAATGACTTCAATTTAGTAAGTATATTTTGGTGTCGTCTTTCTCGTTGGTATAGATATTTTTCTTAACTGAAATAAAAAAAAAAGTAAAAGACACGACCTTGCAATTTAATGCGAAAATATGCTTTATCGACATTCGAATAGTAGTTGTTTGTAGCTGCAAAGAAGAGAGTATATATTCGAATCAGGCATGGAAAATTAATCTTATGATTAAAAAAGAAGTTTATTATAGTTGTTTATAACAGTTTAAAAATGCTTCTACGTGAAATTTGAAAAATGCACTTATATATACCATTTTGCCACCTGACCCCACAATTAACAACTGTTTAGTTGTTTAGTATACAAAGGGCTAGTTCTAGTTCTCCGAAAAACAGAACCAGAATTGACTCCGATAGTTGTTCTTGCTCAAGAGGAAGAGGATAATTTTGAACATTTTGAGCAAATTACTTTTTATGTGGAAACTATAACAACAGTTAGTTATTATTAATTCAATTTTGATTAAATTAATGCTGAGAAAGTCTTAGTTTGTAGACGACTTGTACATTAAGACCCAGTTTTTCAGTTCGATTATACCAGGGTTAGATAAACCCCGAGTTAACTGTGATGAAAACAGAGGTTGCAGTTAGTTTTGAGCTCCGGAGTTAACTCAAAATTAATCCAGCTAAATAGCTGAGTTAGTTCTGAGTGAATTCGGGATCTCAAACTGACTTAAATTCGTGTTTCCATTAGCTATAACTCGAGGTTAATTTAACTCTGATGGAATAACCTCGCACTGAAAAACAGGGCCTAATTCTTACATTTGCTGCCTCAATAGTTATACATAGATATGATAAAAATTTATAAAACAAGAACAACAACCAGATTTGAGTTTTGATTTGCAATAACACAACTTTAGACAGAGTCACAAAATCATGAACACAATTAATGAAAGAGAGAGCAAAACATGAAGCAAGATAAAGACAGACGGATGACAATAAAGACAAAAATTGTTCAGTGTAATAAATGGTCCAACAAATTGTGCGTCTAATTCATTGGTTGAGGAAAATTTTACGGAATTTTATGAAAGTGTACTTTCGTACTTGAGCACATTCAATTGTATTTAAAAAAGTACAATTGTATTGACTTTTCCAACCGTGATTCGGATAGTAGTTGTTTGTAGCTGCAAAGAAGAGAGTATATATTTTCAGCAAGTTCCTGTTGTTCTTTGTGTTCTTTTAAATTTTCATAATAATCGAATAGCAAACATTTTTGAATGTTTTAGCTCTTTTATGCGATCCCATATGTTTCTATGCCCACTTCAATCATCAATCATAAGAGAGTCCATTGATAAATAATATTTTTCTCAAGTCACGATGCAAGCACAAACTTTTATTAAAGTTGTTAGATCCGTTTTTGAATGTTTGAAACAACACGTTCGTTTTTGTAAAATTAAAGAAAATCTTATACTGCAAACTTTTTCTTTAATTTTAAAATGTTTCAATGATTTTGAAACTAAAATATGTTTTTCATTTTATGTTAGTTTAATATAAAACCACTCTCTATATTTATTGAAATTTATTTATTTTTTAATTTGGAATTTAACACTTTCCTTTTTTTTTTTTTTTTTAAATAGGACGTTTTTATAAAAAGTCATTGCCCGAAATTAATCGAATGTATCGCAAGGACTATGGTGAAATATTCATGCTTCCCGGCTTGTTTGGCAAACGCAATGTTGTTTGTTCCTTCGATCCGGAAGACTATCAGAAAGTATTTCGCACTGAAGGTATTTGGCCGGTTCGCAGAGGTCTGGACATTGTTCATTACTACAGGAAAATACTTCGGCCAGATGTATTTAAAAATGCTGCCGGATTAGTAGCTGAGTAAGTCTAACTAACAAAAAATATCAATATGACATGACATAACGTAACTATTATTTTGTAGACAAGGAGAAAACTGGGCCCATTTTCGAAAAATCACTAACCCAGTTATGATGAATCCCAAAGCTACGAAATTTTATATTCCTCGCATGGACAATGTTATGATGGAATTCATAGAAAGGTTTTGAAAATATTTTCTTACATTATTTTTCAAACTAATATATCAAATATTCAATATCCCAGAATAAAGTCAATAAGAAATTCAAAAACTTTTGAAGTTCCTGCTGATTTTGAAAACGATCTCAACCACTGGGCAATGGAATCAGCTTGTTTGGTTGCTTTGGATACTGAACTTGGTTTGATCAATCATGCAGATAAAAACCCCGAAGCTAAGGAAGTCATTGATGGATCAAAATATACGTTTGAGCTAATGTACGATTTGGACTTTGAACCGTCACTTTGGAAAATTATTCCAACACCAAAATATAAAAAAATCATTGAAAGTTTCGATAAAGTTACAGAACTAACAATCAAGTATATTGATGCGGCTATAGAGCGACTCAAGAGTGATTCCAATCCAGAGAAACCAGAATCGGAAAAAAGCATCTTGGAATTATTGTTAAACATTGATAGAGAAGTTGCGATAGTAATGGCGATGGATATACTTCTAGCGGGTGTGGATACAGTAAGAAGATGAATACTTATATTTTTGAAACGCTACATAATTAACTTTTTTCCAGAACTCTTCAGCACTTACTGGATGCTTGATAACTCTTTCTCAAAACCCAGATAAACAGAATATTCTTAGATCGGAAATTTTTAAGGTCCTTCCTGAAAAAAATACTTCTCTTAATGCTGATAGAATGAAAAATATGCCATATCTGCGTGCTTGCATTAAAGAAGCCTTCCGATTGTACCCGGTGTCAGTTGGACAATTTCGATCAACCGGACGAGATCTTGTTTTGAGTGGATATCAAATACCAAAAGATACAGATATTTCTATGCCGTCGCAAATTCTGATGCGCGATGAAAAATTCTATCCTCGACCCGATGATTTTATACCAGAAAGATGGCTTCGAGATGCTGAAAGGGCTGAGTGTCCGAAAGCATCGAGTGTTAATCCATTTGTTTTTTTGCCTTTTGGTTTTGGCCCAAGAGCGTGTATTGGAAAAAGAATATCAGATTTAGAGTTGGAAACTGCACTTTGTCGTTTGGTTAGAAATTTTCACATTAAATTTGATTATCCAGAGGAAATTAGTTTTAAGACGACTATTCTGAATTCGCCAACTTTTCAATTAAGGTTTAATTTTAAAGATGTCGAGAAATAAAAATATTAATAAATTCCATATCTATTATTAATTCTCAATTTTTTATCGGGCTTTTAAGCCACGAGTCAAGCACGCCAACCGTCAACTATGTTTGCCTCACCCACACACGTTCCAACATTCTGTCCAATCCAGTCACCAATTAGAATTTTTGAAGATGCTCGCTCAACATATCCGATCGTGAGTTAGTTGGTTAGAAGATGAAATCATTATGTGATGCTTTTTGACCTATTAGGAATGAAATATTTCATTTCGAGAAGAATGATATTTGTGACCATATCAGCACTGGAGTCTACGTCATTATCGAAGAAGATTAATGACCAGTTAAAGTTTCTGAAAAAATCATTGAGACTGTCCCAGTTGGCATTCTCGTATTGCCAAACGGTTTTTTTTGGGTTGTTTTCTTTAACTGGACTATTTTTGCACGAGTATTTTGCCGATACGACACAATGGTCCGACTTACCTAGAGGTGATGTTACGTTTATAGTGTGTGACCTGCAACGTCAGGAATTCGTGTTGGCTCGTCGACAAGTTGAGTCAAGTTTTTTAACTCAGCAAAATTCGACATACCTACCTTCGGGTGCCAACTAGAGTTGTGTACATTGAAATCGCCCGCAATGACGATTTCAATGCAAGGATAATGGGCAACAATTCTTTGAATGGAGTCAGACAGCGCATCAAATTCGTGAAAAGTTGAATTGCTCCGATAAATGAAACACATATGAATTAAATGTTTATTCACAGTAAATTTTAACCACATAAAACTAAAGGACGAGTTCAAACAAGAACCGTATTGTGGTTAAAGTTGGTAAGCAACGTCATTTCTAATATAGATGGCGAGACCATGGTACGAAAAGCATAATGGCACTAAGATATACCTGGTGAGTTTAAATTCTGCAGGATCAGTATTTACACCTACTTGGGTTTCCCTTAGTGCCAAAACAGCTGGCCTGTATACTACAGTATGGATATTCAATCTAAGCCCCCGAATGTTGCTAAAATCGACCCTAAATTTATCCTCATTTATAAAATAAAACACAAAAAAAAAAAAAAAATTACACATATAATCTAAACTGAGAATTAGTACTAAAAAACCAAAAGAACTTTTCAATAACACATTACTACAAGTGTTAGGCCTTAGTAGCACTATGTATTGATCCGCCCTTGGAAAATTACGAAAATTCTCAGTTATAAATGTAATATTATTTAAACTTGATCATTGCTTGCCTTGCATGAGAGAGTCACACAGTGCAATCAATAATCAAATGAAAAGTAACTGTGTCAGCGAGGGTCAAGAAAAAAGACTTTAGACAAGACACTTTTACGACACATGTGCATGCGATGGTATGCAGATCAGTACTTATTTTTCCAATAATGTGTCTTGCTATATGTCATAAGAAAGGTTTAAACTGAAGTTGGTAGACTAGACTGCTTAGCCATTTGGTTTGAAGAATGTTTATTGAAACGTTGCCTAAAAGGCCTTTAGGCTGACACAAAAATTAAGAGGGCTTGTGATCACCTAAAATTTCTCTGTCTCTTCTGAGATGAAATTAATTGGTCGATTGGAGCACCTTTTTACCTCATGTATAAGGAACTAATGCAGAAGTATGAAGAATAATATCATATACCTCGGTGGCAGCGGCGTTCCGCCTCCTATATCTTTAAGTAGGAGGAAGCAAAGAAAAACTTCGTCGTTTCATCGATAATTCCAGCAAGTTGAAATTGACCCTATAGCTGAGCAAACCACAAAGCTGGACGACCGGCACTAAAGGCAGGCGGACAAACGATGAAGCTCTGCATCGTTGTGGCAATGGTGTAGGCAATGTGCTGGAAGCTGCATCGGTTGGCGAAGGTATTTCATCAGGAATGTTTGCTATCATCGAATTTCTTTCGTCGGGTCAGGGTCACCAAATGTGTCAATTTATATAAAGCATAGAATAAATAAAACACTTTGCAGCAATACTTAGTTTTATACTTGCTGAATAGGGCCAAGTATTGCTTTCAAGTAAAAAAAAACTGTCGAGGTTTTAATCAAACCTGACATTGCGATTATAGATAAAGCTTAAAAAAAAGGTTCATGCAGTCCGTCGATATGTCTGTGCGAATCATAGTATGTTCGCACGTGCGTATATGTGCGGTGGTATATGTTCACCGAGCTACAGCCTAAACAGTTGGACGGATTTTCTCCAAACTTCATGTGTAGTACTTATTTGTGATTCCCTTGCGTCAAATATAACTGAATTTCAGGTTTTTGGCTAAAAATGCACTTAACCATAAGATTCAGTGTAAACGGTTTTTTACAGATCTGACCATAAATCTATAACGGCTGAACCGATTTTATACTTGGAGTGGCAATATAACTTTAATTGAATGGAACAATTAAAACAAAACGGCATTTTAAGTTTATTACTTAACAACCGTTGAATGGTAGCTACCGCATACGACTTGAACTTACGTTAAGGCTATTTGTCGGTTATTATATTTATATTATTTAATAAATAAAAAAAATTTTTCATAGTTATGCCATACAAGACCAAGTTCGTGCGACTCTAGTGGTGCATTTTATTCATTCGTTTTTGTGTTTAAAAAAGTTGTAAATCAAAATAAAAATTACTGAGACCTATGATCGATTAAGACCAAACTATATGTATATGTATATGTATGTAAATATAAACAAATCATTCATATGTAAGATTTTAAATGTGAATGACTATAGAAGCTTGCAAAAAAAAGCTCTTTTATGTTCTTAAACACCAACAATTTGTTCAGTTTCAGTTTCCTATTAACTGCCGTATGCAATGAATCAACAATTTCGTGTTATTAATCTTTCCTTGCAAACGATCCAGTGTTGTCAGCTGCGGTCATTTGCTCAGCTAAATGTCAAGGCAAGATTATATTAATGGTATTATTTAAAATTTTAATTTGTACTTTTTTTTAAGAACGATGAAGGAATTCACGAAAAAACCAAATCACAAGAATGGACCAATGCAAAACCAACAAGTGAAATACCTGGACCATCACTATTTCAATTGGTTCGTGGGTTTTTGCCAGGCGGTAAGTATGTCGCGTATTTTGTATGTTTCTTAAACAAAATAACCATATAAATTTAAAACAGGCGAATACTACAAAATGTCACTAAATGACTTTATAATTGCAAGTCGAAAGAAGTATGGCGATATTTGCATGTTGCCAGGAACATTTGGCAGAAAAAGCATGCTGATGTCATGTAATCCAGATGATTTTCCCGTATTAATGCGTTCCGAAGGCGTTTGGCCTTTACGTCGTGGCCTCGACACAATGACTTATCACAGAACTGTACATCGTAAAGATGAATATGGAGATGTAATAGGACTTCTTGGATCGTAAGCTTAAACAAAAATGTTATAGTAGTTTTTGTTATCATTCAAATCTACAGAAACAATGAAGCTTGGGGCAAAATTCGAAGTTCAGTTAATCCAGTCCTTATGCAACCTCAGAATGCTCGATTATATCTTGGAAAGATGCTTGAAGTAAACAATGAATTTCTACAGAGGTAAGAATGTTAACCTGGGAATAGCAATAACTCACCTTAAAATCTTTTTTAAAGGATTCGCGAGATAAGAGACCCAAGCTCATTAGAAGTACCCGATACCTTTGAAAATGAAATCAATCGCCTTACATTTGAGTCAATTGCTGTAGTAGCACTTGATCAGCAAATTGGCCTGATAAGAAAGAATCGAGACAACGAAGAAGCTATAAAGCTTTTTAAGAGTCTTCGAACGATTTTCGACCTAACCCTGGATCTTGATATCAATCCGTCTATCTGGAGGATTATCAAAACACCGAAATTCAAACAAATGATGAAAAACTATGACAACATGCACGATTCTATTATGAAACTTATCAATCAGTCTTTGGAAAGAATTGAAAAAGAAAAATCTCTATCAAAAGGAGATGATGATGAAAAGAGTGTTTTGGAAAAACTCCTGAAGATCGACAAGAAAGTTGCAGTTGTTATGGCTTTGGATCTTCTTATGGCCGGAGTTGACACAACTACAACAACATTAGTTGGAATTTTACTCGGCATTGCCAAGAATCCAGACAAACAGGAGAAACTTCGTCAAGAAATCTGTTCGATTCTTCCTGAAAAAAACTCACTTCTCACATTGGAAAGTATGAAAAATCTACCATATTTAAGAGCTTGTATCAAAGAAGGTATACGAATGTATCCAATATCATTAGGATTCCCTCGAATAGCTGGAGAGAATATTGTATTGAGTGGATATCAGGTGCCGCAGCATCAGGAAGTTCTTTTGAATAGCAATTTATTGCTAATGGATGAATGTCATGTGCAAAATGCTAAACAATATCTTCCAGAGAGATGGCTCCGAAGTGAGAAATCTAGCAGAGATCCAATAAATCCATTTATATATATACCTTTTGGTTTTGGTGCTAGAAGTTGTGTGGGCAAGCGACTTGTTGAAATGGAGTTGGAAATAACAATTGCACGGTTAGTGAGAAATTTCAATATTGAATTTAACTATTCAACAGATAAAGCTTTCAAAAATCGACTTCTAAATACACCAGCTATTCCACTTAAATTTAAATTTAGTGAAGTTATTAATTAGTATATAATAGATTGATTTAAGAGACGATTCTTTATATAAAATTGGTTTAGCTTTTGCGAAGTTTAATAACAGAATTCTACAATAAATTTTTAAATAAAATGAATGCTGTGAAAGGTTAAGTTAACAATGCGATTAACAAAAAGATAAAATAAATAAAATAAAATGTGCGACTTGTTCTTGTACGCAAATAAAAATTAAAAATTGAATGCACAACAGAGTTACATTAATTTGTTCTCAATGATGACATAAATATTTAAACAAAAAAATTTAATACAAGCGGTAAATATGAAAAAAAACATGAACATAATTACTTAAAATGTTTTTTTATTCACATAAGAGGCGAGTTTATATTTCTAGGTGCTCACCTACCAGTTTCCACTAGGCCTCGCGGGGCGTGCGACAATGAAGTGCGAAAGAGAAAACAAATCAGAGGAAAGAGGATGCAAAATAAACTTCCCGGTGACGGACGTGCGAAATTTTAGGTGCCACTTTTTGAAGTTTCTCTTTTCTTTTGTTCGCAATTTATTCGTTTTTTTCATGTTTGCTTCATTTGTTTTCGTTGCTCGCGATGAGAAGACATTATATTCGATTTATTTATTATTCTGTAAATGAGTTTGGACAAAGAAACTATATTTAAAATATTTAAGTAATTTTTTTCCATGTCTTTGATAATAATTTGATAATAAAAATTAACATTGATAAATTAACAATTATAAAAATGGAAGACTTTGACTCGTTCTGTATCAAAATAAATGAGAACTGTCAAACTGTCGCATAAAGAGGCCTTGTGGAATAGCGCGAGCCTCAAAAATGGAAAGGAAAATTGAAAAAGATGGAATGGAAATCCAGTCTTAAGCAAGCGAATCCAAAAATATTCATGCTCAGATTTTTGACAAAAATTTCATTGAGAAGTGTTTATATTTCTAAGCATACGGAGATATCGGAGAACTTAGATATAAAAACTGATTCTGATTTTGATTTTCTAGGACAGTGAAGTGAAATGTGCAGTACGAAACAGACTAAAATCTTCAACCAAGTTTGAAGTGGATGAACGAAGTGAAAAACTAATACACACACAACTTTCTACATTTTGAGGCCTGCAAAATTATTGTTTTCTCTCATTTCGTTTCATTTTTTGTTGACAAAAGAGTAAATACAGTTGGTAGGAAATGAAAATATTTCAATTTTGTTGTTGGAAGTGTAAATTCGTGAATACAGTTACTAGGATACGAAAATATTGTCGGCTCTCTCTCAAACAATTTAATACTAACACAAGAGGAAGAGGTTCATGTATACATTTTTTCTCCAGCCTAATTCATCCCGTGTTTGATTGAAACAAAGCGTCAAACCGGTTTTCCGCCAGGATGAATTAATCTCGTGCGTGGAGGCTAATTCTTGATTCTTTAAAATTAGTGTTTTTGTTAAAATTGTTAAATAAAAATTGGATCGTAACCAGATTTTTGTATGAAGGTAAAAATCTGAAAAGACAATAATTGGTAGTTTTCTGCTACCATTATGTAGTGTGGGGGTTTTTAACACCAATAAAAGCACCTAAAACTACAATAAATGAAAATGCAACTATGATAATGTGTGCCAGCTGAACGGTAGACATCTGACCAGAAATATGCTTCGCACGAACAAGTTTGACATTTTTTCCATCCAACAACGTGTGAGCCACCTTTCCAGTGATTGCCGAAATACAGAAATATTAAGATTTGTCTTTCAAATCTCCAAAAAGGTTAAGCTTCCGGTGAAAATTTGAATTAATAAAAATAAAGTTTTATATTTTCAATAAGCTTATTTTAAAAACTTGTTATGTTATCTCATCATGTTTATGTTGATTCGGATATTAAGTAAGCGAAAAATGTGCTTAAGCTCATTCTGGAGCTTTTTTCTGCTTAGTAAGTTTTTCTAAAAAAATCTTAATATTCGGTTTAAATTGTTTTGTTACGGAAAACTTTGGGGTATTTTGCCAGCCAAACCGTTGACATTTGACCGGAATTATAGTTCCCACATCCTAGTTTGACATTTTTCACTTTCAAAAAGGTTTGAACCTTGTAAATCATTTAAGTGGTTGCTTAATTACAGGCCGGTCGAAATTTAAAATTGGACTTAGCTTCCGGTCATAGTTTGAAATTAAAAACATGTGTTTCCGGTTCGGATGTCAGATAAGCTTAATTTTGGCAATTTACGAGGGTACCTTATTTCTGCTTAGCATATACCATTTCCTCAAACGAAGAAGAATAACATCGGCTAAATTATAGACCCAAAAACATCCCATAGACTGGCTTCCATTTATTTCCTTTTTCAAGAATTCGTTGCCTCTCACTCTCCATTTTGCTTAGTTATGAAAATAATGCGACGTTATCGTCTTCGTCAGTCAAGCAGATAATGAACACAATGGGAAAAACGAAAATCTGGAATTGGAACAGTACTCATGATTCCAATGTTTATTATTTGAAGCTGCCTCTTGACAGTAGTCACCCTTCACCCGTCACGCAAACGAACTCTCGTAATTCCGGCTCTGGACTCAAACTTTTTAGACTAAACACGCTCAAAGATATCACCGTCACCTTTCCGAGAAAAAATCAAAAATTCGTTTGATAGTTTTTTTCGAGTTACAAATTATAAGACATTTTTTTAAAATGTTTTTCAAATAGTATTATTTATGTTTGGCAGTAATCTAAGAATATTAAACTGTGTCACAATCGAGACCTACTTTTTTCGTCTTCTTTACCATCATACTGTCATGTTTGATTATTATCCCAAAATCTGATAAGGATCTACATTGAGCATCACCTGCATATGTCGCAGTTTATAAAAAAAAACCTCAACAGACAGAGCAAATTCTTTTTCCAGCTTTACAATTTTTCACAATTTTTTTTTTTTTTATGTTGGAAGTTTGTTGAAGAGATTTTCACATATTTTGTTCTCCAGTCTATTTATTTAAGCAGAGAGGATTTATGAAAAGTAACATTTTTCGTTCATTTGTTCATCAAAATCCATTTGTTTACATTTTTTTTTTTGAAATTACGATAGTCAAGCTGTACAAAAAACAATAAAGAAAATATAAATACTAACAAAACAATGTTTATGAGCGCTTTTCTCTAGGATCATAAGTCGGTGTTCATATAACTTAAGAAAATAATAAAATAAAATAAAATAAAATAAAAATTAGTAAAAAAATAAACAATAGGTACATTTGCTGGAAATAGAAAATTACCTCATACAAATTAAACCTATAATCAAACTTTGATAAAATGTTAAATGTTTAACTTAATTGTAGGTACACTGTTTGCCCATATCAGCGATAAACTTCAGCAACAAAATTCATAAAAAACAACAGATAGTAAAACCTACATAAACTTGAACTTAATGAGCGCCAGAGTGGTAAAGCTTCATTCTAATTTAAGAAAAGCTTTTATTTAATTGAGCATGAGCAGTTATCAATGGTCGATTCACTGCCAAACGCACAGTGGTCAAAAAAGCAATTTAGCTGGATAAAATATAAAAACTTTATGTCCTTGTGACTTGCCACTGGACTTTAATACGCTTTCCAATTCAAAAGAATATGATCGTTTCCAGAAAGAAGCCTCTATATAACGAGCTTTATGTAAATACAATTTTATACTCCTCTACTTTATTTAACATCATTTAAGCGATACCCTTCACCTGCAAATTTAAAATTGAGGACTTCTTTTATAATGAAATATGACACAAAACTTGAAAATGAAAAAAAAAAAAAATAAAAAAAAAAATTACCCCAAAATTTAAAAACAAAAAAAATATGTGTTGTTGTTATTTTGTGCACACAATTTTGGGGCCATTTTTCATTTTTAGTTTGAGCTTTTGTTTCTATTTTGGGGCTTATTTTCATAAAATTGCGGCCATTTTTCCATTATAAAATTAAGGCTGTTTTTCATTATACAAAAAGGCCCCATTTTCGGGGTAATTTTTCATTTTCCGTTTGGGGCCATTTTTCATTGGGGACAAATTTTATGTAGCCGGGCAAACATAGTAATTGGTTCCTTCTGATCGGGTTCTGTACTTGCAACCTGAGGACAGCAATTGCCACCTGCGAATTTTAATAATTATTACTTCTCTACAGCTCGTTTGAAGGTAGGACTAATTTTGCTTATAGCGTTTGCAATTTTTGCATCATCTAGCACACTTGATATATTGCTAAGCAATCTTTTCGTAGCCCGTTTAAACTATTTTTTTTTCCGATATTGGTGCTCTGGATTTTCATGGCTGTGGTATTTTTGTTTATTTTTTAGGTATAGAGCAAAAACCATTCTGTAGCTCAACTCTGGCAAGGCAGTTTTTTTTTTTAAATTGGCAGACAACAGAATAAAAGTATGAATCAAACATAACCTAACAATTGCTTAAAGAACTTCTTGAAGTTATTGTTTAAGAATATCAGTCATATAATCGTTTGATAATTAATTTTCGCTTATTTTTGTAAACAGTTTTTAATTTGACGTATATTTGCTTTGCAAATGACTTACAACCACAAATAATTTTGACCATGTAGATTGGCATTTTTGACCACTGTGGCTCTGCATCATCTTGTCATAAAAAAATTAATTGTTTTCGCATTCCGATATTCCGAATATGAATCCAAACAAGTTATAAATTTAGAGAATGTTTTCATTTTTGTGTTGTGTTTTAGTATGTTACTGTTCTCAGTGGGAAGATGTTGTCGAAATTTGTATCAAAACGCAGTTTTAAACCAATTGCATGTCATTTCATAAAAAGAGATTTCGAAAGCAAAGTGAGTTTTAGAATATTTTAATGAATTGTATTGTAGTAATTTGTATTTGAAAAAAGACAAACACAAACTCTACAAAATGCCCGTATCAAGTTGAAAGTGAAACAGAAAATTCAACTGGCGGTACTGATTGGGATAATGCTCGCCCATATAAAGAAATTCCGGGGCCAACAAAGTTTGAACTTGTTCGTGGCTTTTTACCTGGAGGTTTATATCTCAGTTTGATAGCCTCAAAAATAATACAATTATTAATACAAAAAAATATTTATTTAGGGGCTTTCTACAAAAAACCAGTAAAGGATTTCTTCGAAAATTTACGGACGAAATACGGAGAATTTCTAACTCTTCCAGGTGTCTTTGGCAAGAAGCCAATAATAATGACTTTTGATCCGAATATATACCGTGAAGTGTTTAGAAATGAAGGCATATGGCCAACGAGAAGAAATTTCGATTCGGCATTTTATTTTCGAAATGTCTACAAAAAGGAGTACTTTCGTGGAAATGAGGGACTTATAATGACGTAAGTTGGTCTTTTATTTTATTAAATTGCACTCACTTTAATTGATTTTTTCAAGTTCTGGTGAATCTTGGGGAAATTTCCGAACAGCTGTCAATCCAATTCTTATGCAACCCAAAAATGCTAGACAATATCTTTCCAAAATGATACCCGTAAATAATGAGTTTCTTCAGAGGTATGTCAAAAAACTAAGTTCAAAAAAATAACTCAAGTCATTCTTAAATATAGAATACGCGAAATCCGAGATCCAAATACACTGGAAGTTCCTGAAACATTTTTAGATGAAATCAATCGACTAACGTTCGAGTCCGTAGCTGTTATAGCACTCGATCAGGAACTTGGTTTGATTCGGCGCAATCGTGAAGAACCAAATGCAGAGGCTCTATTTCGAAGTTTAAGAGAGTTTTTTCAGTTGGCATTTGAATTAGATATTCAACCTTCGATGTGGAAGGTCATAAAGACTCCGAAATTCTACAAGATGATGGCAGCCAATGAAACAATGTTCAACATTACAAAGAAATACATCGATGATGCCTTAAAAAGAATTGAGAACAATCCCCATTCTGTGGAGAATAGTGATCAGAAAAGTGTGGTCGAAAAGTTGGCTGAAAAGGATAAATTGATTGCAGTAGTTATGGCCATGGATATGATGTTGGCAGGAGTTGATACAGTATAGTAGACTCAATGAAATATTTAAGAAATCTAAAATTCACTCTTATAATTTCAGACAACCACAACTTTGACGGGAATACTTTTCGGAATTTCCAAAAATATCGAAAAACAAGAAAAATTACGTCAAGAAATTCGTTTAATTCTTCCTCAAAAAGATTCAGTTCCAACATTGGAAAGTTTAAAAAATCTTCCCTATTTAAGGGCTTGCATCAAGGAAGGCATCAGAATGTTTCCTATAGGACCAGGGACAGTTCGTTCAATGCCTAAAAATATTGTCTTGAATGGATATCAGGTTCCAATGGGCACTGATGTGGCTATGGGAAATAATTTGATCTTGAGAGAATCAAAATATTTCATTAAGCCTGAAGAATTTATTCCAGAACGATGGCTTAGAACTGAAGAGGGTGACGCATACAAGGTAGATGATGTCAATCCGTTTGTATATTTACCATTTGGTTTTGGACCGAGAAGCTGTGCTGGAAAAAGAATTGTTGAATTAGAATTGGAGCTAACAATTATGAGATTGGTTAGAAATTTTTCAATTGAATTTAACTATTCGATTGAAAATGCCTTTAACACTC
The DNA here is from genome assembly GCA_951217065.1 of Baccha elongata. Taxonomy (NCBI): domain Eukaryota; kingdom Metazoa; phylum Arthropoda; class Insecta; order Diptera; family Syrphidae; genus Baccha; species Baccha elongata. Next base: position 80,471,034 of record OX578273.1, on the reverse strand, counting down.
AATTTATGAGCCGTCCAGCAATTCCTTTAAAATTTAAGTTTAGCGAACTGGAAAATTAGACAATAAGAATAAAAACTTTTACATTAACGCTATTTGTTGATTTTTTTCTATGACAGAAGGGGGTTAAGTTTTCCGTATTTGAGTGAGAGAGAGGTGGACTTCATAAAACAAGTAAATTGTTCTTCAAGATAAATAATTTTATACGCCCTAACAACACGTTTAAGATTTTTTTTCATCTTGCCCCAAAGAGCTGTTAGTTGATAGCTTATTAGATTTTAAAATTCAGGATAGCATGAAGTAAAGTAGATCTAGGTGCATCAATGCTTGCAGTTTACGCAGATTTTATAACTACGCTCATTTCAGTAAAATAGGATTATCAGCAATAATTAATTTGCATGCAAAAATCATTAAAGTTGCACAAGCTTTGAATAACTTACATCATTTAGTAATTATTTCCTCATATCACATTTAACTTTTGAAATAAGTTATTGATTGATTTTATCAGAGATTCAAGCTGTTATATAAGTTTTGATAAAGTATCTTTTTAAATAATTATTCTTTATCTATCCATCATGTTTCTATACATATACCTACTTGAAAAATGTATTGCTGTTGCAAATACGCTATTTATTTGAAAAATAAAACTTTAAATTCCTAAATAGTTTTACTTTAAATGGGCAAGAATTGGGGTGAAGATGTTGTTTTGAGTGGATATCAAGTAACAAAGAGACAAGGAATTGTCATCAATCACAATGTGTTGCTTAGTGAAGAAAAACACTGTCCTCAAGTGAAATAGTTTATACCAGAAAGATGGTTGCGTGATAATAATCACGATCCAATAAATCCATTTTTGAATATTCCCTTCCAGTTATTGGCCGAGGAGTTGTGTGGGAAAGCGTATTGTTGAGATGGAACTGGAAATAACCGTGGCACGGTTGGTGAGGAACTTTCACATAGAATTCAACTATCCCACAGATAAAGCTTTTAAAACTCGCTTTTTTAATGTTCCAGCCATACATCTTAATTTTAAGTTTATTGATGTTGAAAACTGAGAAAATATTTTTGCATATCCACATTAATGGGGGGTGACCTCTCTTGTGTTCTTTAAATTTTATAACCAACTTAATTAAATTAAATTATGAGTCAGTCCATGCTATCTTGCTATCTTGATTAACATTTTATTTTTACTTTAAAATAGTTAATATCTTACTTAAAATCATTTTGTTTACTATAAGATATCTATATTATGTAATACCTCTGAAATTTTTACAGTGGTGAGTTTTTGTTTGTGTTAGTTTTGTTCTACAAATAGTGGGAATGGGTGTTTTGTATTGTATGTTTAAGTTTTTTTATTTTATAACATTACGATGTTAAAACAAGTTTTTACTTGCTCAATAGGGTTTCAATATTGGTTTCGTTTAAAATTTTTTTTTTCGAGGTTTTAATCAAACAAGTAGGTTTCGTCATACCGTCCGTCGGTCTGTATGTGCGTATGTGCGGGTGTGATATGTGAGGATGTCTGCTCACCGAGCTACAGCCTAAACGGTTTGTCGGATTTTTTTCAAACAATTTTTTACTTGCACGTGTTTAGCACTTTTTAGTGATTCCTTAGAGGAATATAGCCAAACTATAACGGGTACCTCCCATATAATGGTTTTAGTTTTTACAAATTTTCTCGAAAACGGCTGTTAACGATGTCGATTATACTTTGTGTATGTGATATTTTCAGTAGTTCTAATATAACTGCACTTCTTGTTTTTGGCTAAAAATGCACATAACGGAGATTTTGTGTTAACGGTTTTTAACACATTTGTCCATAAATTGATAACGGTTGTGCAGTGCATTCCTAAATGGGATGTTGACATTTGCTGTAGTGGGATTCTGGATTCAAATCATCTTCATAATTTAGCAAGTTCAAGGAATATTTGGTGGTGACAGACACTAGCATGTTTTATGCTGAGTATGCCTCGCGGTCTATTCCAATATGTCAATGTCTGCAGGTTTTATTTATAATAATATTTTAACAATGTGTCTGTAAGGCACATTGCCTTTTAAATGCAACAGTTGTTGCACGACACTAGTTAGAAGGAATAGAAAGATAGGAAAGAATTTTTTTTGGTACAATGGATAGAGAGCTAGTTGATTTTTATTTTTCATTGCATAACCTCATGGGCGACGTCCAGCATAAGCTGGGAGGTATGCTGAAAAGAAAAAATGCTTTGTACCCGAATGAGGATTGAACCTGCACTCTCTGGGTTAACAAGTAAGCACTCCTTTTTTTTTTTTTTTTTTTTAAATTCAATTTTTTATTTTCAATTTAACTTATAACTACTTAAATTATACAATAACTATATATTAAAAATGCCTTACGGCGTAAAAACTAACTTAAATTAAAATTCAATATTACTTAAAACTAAACGAAAAAATTCTTAAAAACTCGTTTTTCAATGACATTTTATATAAAAACTTAAAAATACCTTTTACCTAAATAAAACTAAACTAACTTAAATAAAACTAAAATATACGTAATAACGATACGTAAATAACTTAAAATTACTTAAAAATACTTAAAATAACTTAAAACTAGAACAGCCACAAGTAAGCACTCCATCCATTGTACCATTGCCGCTTACAAGGTTTTACCATCATAATACCGCTAAATTTTTAAAGTCCAGCACCATGTTTTTCCCAGCTATATAGTTGATATGCGGTAATCCGTTTTCGGTGGTGATGTCGTGCTAGCTGATTGTAAAGTCTTAAGACTTTTTGGCTAGCCCCCAGTTTCACAGTCAGAGTTTAAACTAAGTTTAAATTTCAGTATTTATAGGCACTGAACTACAGTTTAAGATTAATCGATCACTGTGAAAATGGTGGTAAGTCTTCCTCTGACAGCAAATCCGCATCAACAGAACCACTTCTTTCCATCAAGTCACAGATAATATAGAGATGCGATATCACTCTATTATCTGTTATCACTTTTCATACTAAATATTGCAGTCTTCCATTTATCGCGTGACCTATTCCATTTCCATGACATCATAGCATGGGCATCAACAAGCTCCTCTACACATGCCGTGTTGTTAAATGAAAGATATACATATATGTATGGTATTTCTTTAATTATTGTCCTACTATCATCAACTTATTTCAGAAATGTTCGTTCCATAGTTTTAATTATATTACATATAGAATTTTAAAATATTGCGGAAAGTGAAATACTTCAATACTATGCACAATACTATAGATATACAATTGTATAATTAGTTCACATCAAATTATTAAATAATTTGTCTAAATATTTCGTCATTTTTGAAGTAGGTTGAATATTTTAATTGATTTTATCAGAGATACTATAGTATAGTCAAGTCTTGATAGGGTTCTTATATTCTTTATCTTTCTACTGAATATATTTCTGCATACTTGAAAATTTTGTTGATACATTGAAAATGCTATTTGTTTGAATAAGAAAGCTTTGTTTTTCTAATTTCTGAAATGATCAGCTGGAAATTATTGGATTCATGTAAAAATACCAAGATTTTAATTAAAAGTGACAGTTCATTCAATTGGTTATGTAAAGTGCCAATAATTTAGTAATTTTGATTGATTTTATTTTGTATTTATAAAATATACTTATAATTTACTTTTATAATGTAGATATTGATAGAAAAAAAAATTATGGTTAATAAAAGCTTATTATAATACCTCAACTTACTTTGCTGATATAATGACAGATGTGTTACTTAACACGGACAGCTTATCCTCTGTCGTTTCTCATCGCAAGATGTTTTGAAAGCAATTAAAATGATGCATAAAATTAGATCAATAGGTAAAAGGAATTTTGTTTAATATAAAGAACGATAATTTATTAAATTGCATCCAATATATAAAGAGATAAGAGCTTTTAAATTTAATTTTTTGAAGTAAAACTTCTTTGCCGGGGGTAACCGAAAAAATGGATATACACAAAAGTAATTGTCCGTCGCCGTTGATGTCATCCTTTGATAAAAGTATAAGCTTAATCAAAGGAAAAGATATAGAGAGTAAAGAAAATGAAAGATAATAGGCGTGCGCCAACAAATGATTCCTCATTGAGGAATCACTGTCACTTTGACGGCGGCGGAGGATTTTTGATGGCTTCTAATGGCACTTTTTGTTTTCAGCGGGATCAGGTGGATTTTTTTTTTTTTTTATTCTTTTGACTCTTTTTTTTCATTCGTGTATTTAACAGGCGGCTATATTTTTATCCTTTTGACTCTTCTTTCTTCATTCGTACAGGCGGCTATATTCTCACACCACATGACTTTTACTACGTTTACATGTAGAATTGAATCTGAATTGAATCAGGATTAAGGTCCATATAAACGCTGATCGATTCAACTTTGCGAGCTGGATCGAATCGAAAACATGCATGTGTACCAATGCTTACCTAGATCGAAGAATTGATGAATCGAGTTTTGTTGGTGTGAGTGTGTGCAGTTTTGTTTCAATACTGTTTGCGGTATATTTGGCTTGTACACATACTGCACGCCCACACACAATTCTATCCCATTTAAATACAATCTTTCGATTCGTTGTCGCCATATACCTTCATCGAAATTTCGATTCGGATTGAATCCGATCCTTGAAACCGCGGCGTAATGAGATCAGTTTTAAAAGTGTGTGTCATGTAATATTCGAGTGGACGTTCGGAAAAGCCTCCGAGTGAAAAAAAAACTCCCTAAACCATTCCAGTGCATGTTCGGTTCGGAGTGATGTTTGGGAGTGCTTATTTGCTTTATGGAATTAAATTGGGAGTGTTGGGAGTGCTGCCACAATTAGGGGGGTTCACACTCAACTGCCGGCATGACAAGAAATAATTCTAAATAAAGCCAATATAGGAGATCAATGGATACATCGCATATTTTAAGTTGCAAAAATAACATGTGGTGGGAAACTTTTAAAAAATGTGTTGTTACTTAGAAAACTTACCGAAAAAGTGTTGTTCTTTCGCAAGATTAGCGAAAAACCGAGAAGGATCCCAATCAAGACTTATGACTTAAAAATCAAGACTTATGAGTAAAAAACTATCATACGTTGCCACTAATTTTAGCAGGAGATTTCAACGTTAATTCCGCATCTGAAGATGGACAACTCTTGATTAACTCTCTACAAGATAAATTAGACCTATACAAATCAATAATAACCGAAATGAGCCTACCACAAGACATGGAACAACAATCGATGCAATTTTCTGTAGATATCTATCTTATTTTCATTCAAATTATACATATATGCATAGATAAACATATGCATATACAAACATCATACATGTAGATGGAACTAAAGTTTTACTTCAGTCGTGTGGTCTAAAGCACACTCCTTTTTTTTTAATTAAACATTTAAAATGTTTCCTCATATCTTTTAGTCGTTGGCCTAGCGAGCAGTTTTTGTGTTTTGCCAACAAAAGTTCGTGGCCACATATACCATATGAACTGCTGCTTACTTTTCGCTTAGCTCCACATTTGCATTTCTTATGGTTCGCCTCCAGTTTTAGTCTGCCATGTCTATACTTAATTATTTAAAATAATTATTTTCTAAATTTTAATGTTTTTAATAGGGAATTGGTTTGAAATGGGCGTCTCAGTAAGTACCTGAGCGTTTTGTATATAGGGTTTTGCCAAGAAAAATAATCAGCCTTATCACGGTATACGTTCGGAACGGAAAATTCTCCGATTTTAAACGAATTGCAGAATTTTTGCAGAAATTATTTTTCCCAACGCAGATTTTTATATATGCCATTTTGTGTAGCACTAGCGGATCAAGTGGGTTTGTGACATAAATTTCATACAAGAATTTGTATATGAAATCGGAACCATAGTAGACACAAAAGCTATTGCGTGGAACCTAGTCGTAGCCTTTAATTAATGTGAGCTTATTAGTATTTCGATTTGCATTATTGTATGCCATTAAATACACACACATATAGCTAGTATCATCAATAACAAAAGTAAACAAAATTTCATAATCATGTATATTGGCCACGGAGGGAATAGTTCGTATAAGTTTTGAGGGAAAAGCTTTTGCACTGTTTGACGCAAGCCTTTCAACAAATTAATAGTGTAATCTCAAAAAGCTTTTTTTTTTATAATTCATTAATATTTGCTATTTAAATTTTTAGTTTAGTTAAACAAAGCAAAGCAATGTATAAACAAGTTCGTGTTTTTGAGAAATCGCTTCAAATATGCCAAGTGAAACATCAGCTGCGTTTAATTGCCCAGCTAAGTGATAAAGTATTAACGTAAAAATAAATTTTTAATATATAATGTCATATAAAAAAAAATATATATATATATATTTTTTGAAGGAAACTAACGTAATCCAAGAAAATGCGACTCGCTCTAAAGAATGGGATCAGGCAAAGCCCCTCAACGAAATCCCCGGACTGTCTGCTTTCCAATTTGTTCGTAGTTTCTTACCAGGCGGTATGCTTTCATGTTGTTTTTGGTGCATTTACTTTTTATTTATTTCCAATAGGACAATTTGCTAATAAAACACCGTATGAAATGTTGGACATGAGCCGCCAAATGTTTGGCGATATTTATATGATTCCTGAATTATTTGGCAAGAAAAGCATGTTGATGACATACAACGCTGATGATTTTCCCGTGGTTCTTCGATCTGAAGGAGTATGGCCAAAACGACGTGGCCTTGAGACTATGGCTTATTACAGAAAAGTTCAAAATAAAGAAGGTTTTGGAGATGTCGTTGGTCTTTTAAGCTCGTAAGTGCATCTGATATGGGAAAACTATCAATTTTTTAATGATTTTTTTTTCTCAGAAATGAAGAAATTTGGGGTAAGCTACGAAGCGCAGTTAACCCTATTCTTATGCAACCTAAGAATGCTAGACTATACATCAATAAGATGCTTGAAGTTAATGATGAATTTCTTCAAAGGTGCGTTTATAGATTACAAAAAAATTGGAACAAATCTAAAAACTTATATTATCATTTTTATAGAATTAGAGAAATAAGAGATCCGAAGACCCTGGAAGTGCCAGATAACTTTGAAGATGAAATTAACCGTCTGACATTTGAATCAGTTGCCATAATTTCATTGAATCTACAACTTGGCCTCATTCGCCAGAATCGAAATAATGCCGAAGCCAAGAGAATATTTGATGGTATTCGTTCAATTTTTGATCTTACCGCTGAACTGGATATGGCTCCGTCTATTTGGAAGATTATTAAGACTCCAAAGTTCCATCAAATAATGAAAAGTCATGATGATGTTTACAAAATAATTATGAAGTACGTTATTGAAGCAGTCAAGTTGATTGAAAATGATGCGTCCCACACAAAAGAAGGCCAAGAGAAAAGTGTATTGGAGAAATTACTGAAGATCGACAAGAAAGTTGCAATGGTTATGGCCTTTGATCTGCTTATAGCAGGAGTTGATACAACAACATCAACATTAACTGGTATACTGCTCTGCATTGCTAAGCATCCGGATAAACAGGAAAAACTTCGTCAAGAAATTACTACCATCTTGCCACAAAAGGATTCAATTCTGACAATGGAAAATATGAAAAATCTTCCGTACTTGAGGGCTTGCATTAAAGAGGGTATTCGAATGTATCCGATTGGATCGGGAACTTTACGAACAGCTGGTGAAGATGTTGTTTTAAGTGGATATCAAGTGCCAAAAGGACAGGAAATTGTCATCAATCACAATTTATTGCTTAGTGAAGAAAAACACTGTCCTCAAGCGAAAGAGTTTATACCAGAAAGGTGGTTGCGTGATAGTAATCACGATCCAATAAATCCATTTTTAAATATTCCCTTCAGTCATGGACCGAGGAGTTGTGTGGGAAAGCGTATTGTGGAGATGGAATTGGAAATAACTGTGGCACGGTTGGTGAGGAACTTTTACATGGAATTTAACTATCCTGTAGATAAAGCGTTTAAAACCAAATTAATTAATGTTCCAGCTATACCACTTAAGTTTAAGTTTATTGATGTTGAAAACTGAGACAGTATTTTATAATATTTTTTTGTTTAAACAGCTAAATTATCATAAGTCTGGTGTAAAATTATGGCCCAATGCTTAAGAAATTTAATTTTTTTTAAATTTTACAACATTTTTTAATTTTTACTTCTTTTTTGTTACTTCCAGTTGATGTGGAATTTTTACAGAGTTTGTGTATGTAGTTTTGTTCTACAAAGTTATCGCTATTTATTACCTTTTCACGGTTAAAAAAAATCCGTGTTAATGTATCGATGTTATTAAAGTTAGAGATATTCTTAGGAGAAGTATATTTTAAAATTTTTTTTAATCTTATTCTACAAATAAAAATCAAATCTAAATCGGCTTATATAATATTTGATTATATTGAATTTGTATAACGGTTCATATGGTTTTAATAAAAAAAACTTGATTGACAGACTGTGAGACACCAATAGTTGTCAGACTATAAGAGATGCCAGATGATCACCGATCTTCAAATGTTGAAGTTGAAAACAATGATGTTTTAACAGCGGTTATAGGTACTATGCGACCAATATAAAAGGGTGTTTTTTTAGAATTCTATACCTAAAATTGCAATAAAACAACGATGGAATATTCGATTGACATGATTTTTTATTTATTTGAAAGATAATCTTGTGGCATTACATTTTAAATATGATTTTTGGCATATGACTGGCACGGCTGGCTCGGATGTAGTCCAATCTGGACGTCCAATTTTCGATGACTTTTTCCAACATTTGTGGCCGTATATCGGCAATAACACGGCAAATGTTGTCTTCCAAGCGTTTGTGGCTTATCCGCACAGACCAAAAAAATCACAAGATCTTGGAGGCCAATTCACAAGTCTAAAACGTGAAATTAGGCGGTCACCAAACGTGTCTTTCGATAAATCGATTGTGGCGCGAGCTGTGTGACATGTTGAGCCATCTTGTTGGAACCACAGCTCCTGGACATCATGATTGTTCAATTCAGGAATGAAAGAGTTAGTAATCTTGGCTCTATACCGATCACCATTGACTGTAACGTTGTGGCCATCATCGTTTTTGAAGAAGTACGGACCAATGATTCCACCAGCACATAAAGCGCACCAAACAGTCAGTTTTTCTGGATGTAACGGTGTTTCGACATACACTTGAGGATTATCTTCACTCCAAATGCGGCAGTTTTGTTTGTTGACGTAGCCATTCAACCAGAAGTGCACTTCATCGCTAAACATCGCTAATGAACGTATTGCGCGATACGTATTCCGCACAGAACCATTCGAAATAAAATTGCACAATTTGCAAGCGTTGTTCAGGCGTGAGTCTATTCATGATGAATTGCCAAACCAAACTGAGAATAAATCACTTAACAGCAGTTAAATTTGTCACCGTCTTGAAAAGTAATGCCAACTTAAAGTTCTATACCTCGAAAAAAAAACACCCTTTATAAATGAACAGCATTCAAACAAAAAGTTCTTTAGGCGATGATCTTAAGCAGAATATAATGACTAAAAAAAGTAAAAGCTTGTTGCCTATGGAACATGTTCAAAGATTTTCTGTTTTGCACAAGCTAAAAATTCAAGCGAAAATCAAAGCATAGCTATACGAAAAGAAATTATTCGCTAAACATGATATAATAAAAAAAATATTTTTTTTTAATTCATCGCGACCAGTTTAAAAAAAAAACGTTTTATATTTTTAAATAATTTTTCAAAAACATTTTTGAATTAACATGTATTTGTTTAAAATCGTAAGTGCCATTCTCGAAAAAATAAGCTTTTAATTAACAGGTACCTACTTCAGAACTATTGTGAACTTTAAAAATAATTATTGCGTAATTTGGTTTGATGTCATCTAGCTGATGAGCCCACCATCAAACCCAGGGCAAAACGCAAATAAAATTAAATTAAATTATCGCACGTCTCTTTCCCCCCTATATAGATTAGATACCGCGCGAGTTAGGGTCCATTTTCACCGAAAACGATGGAAAATTTGATTGCACGCCAAGTCGTATCGGCGCACTTATTTAAATTATTTTATGTTATTCTAATAATAAAAATAAAGAAGTTAGTTATTGTGTTATGATGAAAATAACATACTGTAGCTCGGTAGCTAGAGGGGGGGTGGACGAATAAGTACGACGTGCAGTGATTAGCGGAGCGAAGAGTGTGTGTGCTTGTGTGGAGCCAGGTGACCAAAACATTTGTTCAACCTGTCTACCACTGATGAGCGTTGGTGATGCGTATGTGTGGAGCCAGACGACCAAATACTTGTTCAGTCTGTCTACCACTACTGATGTACGTCGGCGAAGCGAAAGGTCAAAGAGGAAAGCAAAAAATTAGAGCCAGGCGACCAAACGAGTTGTTCAGCCTGTCTACTAAAGTGACGATGAGCTACACTGACGAAAGAAACAATCGAATAATAATAAAGAATAAAAAGTCACTCCAATTAATATTGTATGCTAACTCTTTAGCTTTATTCAATCGACTGTGTTATTCTACACATTTGTTCGGCTATTTATACCTAAATTGAGCAGCACATTACAATGAATTTGTGATGCTCGAAAATGTGTTGTTTTTATTTACATTTTATGCTTTTAGTTTTTCTATGGTGAAAAAAATGTGTTGATCAATATTTTTAATTATGTAATTCAGATAGGTATTTGTGGTTTACGTTAAACAATAGTTGATATAATTCAAGAAATAATATAATTCAAGTAGGTATTTGTAGTTTATGATGGGAGGATGGCTGTTACAATACCTAAATAACTAATTTTAATGTATACTCGAGTACCGTCGGAAGTCAAAAGGATGGGTCTGTTTAATTAATTAAGCAGTTAAAAAGTATATAAAAATATAAAAAATCATGCAGGCAGATCACTATTTAAAATGTCAAAAAACAGAATAAAAAAAATTAAAATCAAAATAAGATTAAGCAATAAAAAAATAAATAATCAGTTCTGTGAGGAGATTGATTAAAAAGATGTATTGATCTTAAAGAATGTGAGTTGATGTTGAAACTCATTGCCTCAAGAAGGACACAAGAATTCCTTATACCAGATAAAATTTGATGAACAAAGATGACATTAGCTACTTCACGACGCTATTCTAATGTTTTTTTTAGCAAATATGTTGCAACCGATCTCGATACAGAGGCAAGTTGTAGTTGTCGAACCCATGGAAGACCGCTGAATTGCTTCAATTATCTGATTATGCAGAAGGTGATAAGGCGACCACACTTGTCTAGCATATTCATCATCATTGTATCAAATTTATTTTTAAAGTTGGCTTAATTTTATAACGTTCATTTTGTTTATCATTTGTATTAAATTCTTTATAACTGAATTTAAAACTTGAATTCAACATGAACGAAAGAATACAAGAATACGACACTTGGTTTTTTTTCATCTTTTTGTTGTTGTGTTTTTTCACTTGAGACGTAAGCACAAACAGAAAAAAACAATTAAATGGTGGACTTTTGTTATGAATTTACCCCAACCAAAGGGAAAAAGAGTGCAAGGTGCTTACGTCACAAGTGAAAATTACGTCACAAGTGAAACAACAACAAAGTGAAAATGCCAAAGTATCGTAATCTTGTATTCTTTCATTCATGATAATCGAATTTGTCTAGTATTTATACAAACAAACAAAGAACAATCTTATGGTATATAAGATAATATTTGTCACATGTCATGATTCAAAATAACAAAATGTTCTCGTGATCATTGATATCAAATTTGTGAAATTAATTTATCGATGAAATGATGAGTGTTAAATAAAAAAATATCTACCAGCTGAACCATTTTATTATTTTAAAATTGTATGATTAGAATAAATCACCGTACCAATATCTCACCTTTTCCATGGGCCGACAAACGGATCAAGGGAGTTACATGATTTTCTCAGGAACCACGTCTTTAGCCGTGTAGGCGGGTTGTGTCTACGGCGGACATCATGTCTTCTCCTAAACCGAATCGATCTCACGAGGAAACTGGTTCTACCCTAAGCCACCCAGCACTCTGCCTGTTTCGGTTTTTGGCGAAGACAGACATATCGGAGCTAACAGCCTGGCATAAAGCCTGGTGGGGGGTATGGGCCAGTTCCCTTGGCTGAGGTACCCGAGGATCTCTTATTTTCCTATGGTAAATGGTAATAAAGGGATCACCTCCCAACACAATTCCAAACATTAATACACCATAATCACCAAAATGATATCCCAACCGCTAATTGGGTTTTTATTATAGTAGAATAGCCGCCATGCCTACCTACCTACCATGATTAGAATAAGGTTTTTGATAATAAACATTCCAAAGTCGAAAAAAATTAGCTTTAAAAACATAATTTCCTTTCCAACATAATATCGTATGTGACAATTGGGTCTTAGAGTATAAAATCAGAGTCAGAGTCATTAAAATCTGAAGCTCTGGGGTCCACCCGGGTTGGGGTTGACAGTATGTGACTGATGGCATGTTAAAAAATTGACAAACTGCTTTGTATGATTCATAATTCCTTTTTTTAATTAATAGACAATAGAAACTACTACAGTCTGTCAAAACTCTTCAAATCCAGAAATCTCACCATAACTTCAAAACTGCTGCTGTACAGGACCTACCAGTACTCACATATAGATCCGAGACTTAGCAAAAGGCACTCCGACCTCTTATCCGCGTTCGAGAGAAAAGTTTTAGGGAGAATTGTTGGCCCCATATGTGAGGAAGGACGATTCCGGAGACGGTACAATCATGAATTGTACGCGATCTACCTTGAAGCAGATATCGTGACAAAAATTAGACTCGGTACACTCCGGTGGGCAGGGCACCTAGCCGATGATGATTATGGTGAGATAATAGGAACAGTAGATTCTAAGATAGAAGCGAAGAGGTGGTAATGCTATATGGTTTCATATGATCGCCAAAATCGTCAGAAAAGAAGAAAAATAACAACAACAAAATACTTTGAGACAATTCACAAATTTGTTGTCAAAATATGTACATATATCTATGTATATGGTACGTATACATTTATGCCAATAATAATTTAATTAAAAAATAGGTTTCAAAGGTTTTGTGGCCTTTATACTCCAAGCTATGAGTTTCGCCCTGGTTTGGTAGTGGGCTCATCAGCAAAGACCAAACTCAATCCAATACGCAATAATTGTCGATGAGACTGCTTTGTAAAATTTACAGAGAAAACTCTCTGTGAATTATATTTTTCTAAAGAACTTATTGATTAAAGTTAGACATTAGAATTAGGATGTTATGCATCCTTGTTACGCATATAGGTTGGAGTAAAGGCTACAAAACCTTTAAAATTTCATTCATAAACTCCACTTAATAAAATTTAATTTGGCTATTTTTAAATCTTTCTATTTTTTTTATTTTTCAAACTTGTAAAAAATAAATCACATTTAGTCAAAGTATCAAAAATATATATTTGCCAGTTATTCCAGCATAAGTTAATGTATTAAACTCACTGCTCAACCTCACTGAATTTAAATTTAAGTGGTATATTAGGAACATTTATCAGTCGATTTTTAAAAGCATTTTCAATTGAATAATTAAATTCTATGTTAAAGTTCCTTACAAGTCTAGCTATAGTTATCTCTAATTCCATTTCAACAATACGTTTTCCAACAAAACTTCGAGGTCCATGACTGAACGGCATGTACAAATATGAATGCACAGGTGCATATTCTGAGTCTTCGTTTCGAAGCCATCTTTCTGGAATAAATTCTTTGGCTTTAGGACAATATTGTTCCAAATTCAACAAATAGTTATGACACAATATGATTTCTTGGCCCTTTGGTACTTTATATCCACTCATGACGATATTCTCATTATTGGTACGTATTGTTCCCAATCCAATTGGATACATTCTAATACCCTCTTTTATGCAAGCTCTGAGATAAGGAAGATTAAGCATATTTTCAACTGTCAGAAGTGAGTCTTTATGTGGTAAAATTGAACGAATTTCCTGACGAAGTTTTTCCTGCTTATCTGGATTTTTAGCGATACATAAAAGAATACCAACTAAAGTGCTACTGGTTGTATCAACTCCCGCCATTAGAAGATCTCCTGCCATAACTGTGGCAACTTTTCTATCTATCTTCAGAAGTTTCTCCAAAACACTCGTTTCTTCGTTCTCTTTTCGTGGAGTTTTATCATTTTCAATTCGATCCAGTGCTTCATTCACGTATTTCGTTCCGATTGTTGAAAGGGTATCATAATTTTTCATCTGTTGATGGAATTGTTTAGTCTTGTAATATTTCCATATTGGCGGACCCATGTCCAATACGAGAGCAAGTTCGAAAAAGCTGCGAAGGCTATCAAAAATTAATTTGACTTCTTCATCATTTCGATTTTTACGTAAAAGACCCAATTGTCGATTTAATGAAATAACAGCAACAGATTCGAAAGTAAGGCGGTTGATTTCGTCTTCAAATGTTTCCGGCATTTCTAATGTGTTTGGATCTCTTATCTCACGGATTCTACCAAAATGTTTGACATTTTCATTCATTATTTCTGACAATACAAAATAAACTTACCTTTGAAGAAATTCTTCATTGACCTCCAGCATATTGTTTAAATACAATTTGGCATTTTTTGGTTGCATCAGAATCGGATTCACCGTGCTTCTCAATTTTCCCCAAGTTTCATCATTTCTCAAATAGAAACGAAATATTAAAACAAATGTATGTTTGAAATTCTTTGAATATACTTACGTTCCTAATAGTCCTATAACATCTCCGTATGATTCTTTCCTATGCACCTTTCTATAGTAAGTCATTGTTTCAAGACCACGCCGATGAGGCCAAACTCCTTCGGAACCCAACACAGTATGAACATCAGCCGGATTAAATGACATAATGAAATTCGGTCTGCCCAAGAAGCCTGGCATCACAAAAAGATCACCGTACATCTCACGGCTTATATCAAATATATCTGTGATTGTTTTTTTATAAAACATTCCTAAAACAAAGAAAGATATAATGTTATTGGTCATGAAGACATAAACAAACTTAAAAGTCTTACCGCCCGATAAAGATCCACGAATAAGTTGGAACTTGGTTGGGCCCGGAATTGATTTGAACGCCTTTGCTTGTTCCCATTCTTGAGTGGGTACCGTTTTCTCATTTGCAAACTGAAAAATATGATAATTGTTTGATTTAAAAAAGTTTGTTTTTTTTTGTTTGTTAATAAATGTCTTTAACCTTTGGTCTAATCTGGGCAATTGATCGCACATGCCGCCATCTGTATGGCTGCAAAGAATTTTTCAAAACGCACACTTGTTGATGCATTGCTTAGGAAAGCTATGACTACAATAACCAAGAGAACATACAAATTATAATATTTATAGAGAGAATCAAAGTCGAAAAAAGCTTCTTTTGTGTTCAGTCAGCTGATAGAATATGTTTTTTAGTTCGGTTTAATTGCCACAAATACAATTTAAAGAACTTTAACAGGTAAATATATACTCGAATAGGTACCTGCGAAATGTTGTTTATTTATTTTTCTTTTTTTTTGTTTATGAATGAAGTAGTTTTCACAATATAATTAATATTAGTGTTTGTGAAATTAGGTTTCTGAATGAAAAATAAAACAAAAAATATTATCTTACTCGAAATTTTTTATCAACACAAATTCTCAGAGAAAAGGCTTTATACTTTTTCTTTTTCTTTTAGAGAGAAAAAAAAAACTTTTGTTAAATGAAAAAATAGGTACAAATAAAAAAAATCAACCACCCGGTGTTACTCAAGCTATCGTTATTTGTATATTTCTTAAGGACTTAAGGTAATATAGTCAATAGGCGTTTTAATGACCTTATGAACAGGCTGGTCAAATGTTGTCTTTAATCAAATTTTTAGGAAACCATTAGAATAGGACGAATAGAAAATAATAAAATAGGTTAAGCCAGCATAGAGGCTCACTTCTTGAGAATTATGGAGGAAATTAGAGTCAACGGATTTGTTTATGTTGACATTCTTTATAGTATACTCTTGCAACTGTACGAGTGCGAAAGCAGATTCGTCCTATATGAATCCGATTACAATCCAAAATACAGGAGGAGTCATGAGTCATGGGTACTTATTGGCTGCGTTAAATTAGCAGCGGAGCTTATCAATGGGCGTTATTAAAGACTATATCGTCGGAACTGAACACGAAGTTGTATTTTGTGTTATGCCAGTATAGTGTTTTTTAAAGTGTTAATTTTTCGCGACCTTCTTGGGGGTCGCCAGACAAATGTAAGCTTCAAATCTTATATATAAAATTCTCCTGTCACGGTGTTTGTAATCTATCTCCTCCGAAACGGCTCGACCGATTTTCGTCATCCGAAGCATGCATATCGGCCAGGGTGGAGAATCGGACAACATCTATTTTTCATCCCCCTAAATGTTAAGGGTGGTCCACCCCTAAATTTTTTTTTTTTTAATTTTTTTATGATACAGCATACAAAAATCATAGAACTCTTAATTTTCACCCCTCTACGATCAACCCATATTTTTTATTTGTCAATTAAAAACTTAATTTATTTTGCAAAGATTTTTTTTTTATTTTGTCATGACTTAGAACGAAAAAATTCTTATTACTCTGATCAACCCAATTTAATTTGATCTCCCGCCCTCACCGGTCGACAACTGATCAATTATCAATCGATCAATTATCCCCGTCAGGTGTCACCACTCATTCAGCAAACATCACGGAGTAGGGATGAGGACGAAGTCGGTCTACTCTCTCACTCACTATACATTTTCAGCCATTTCTTTTTGTTTTATTTGTGTATCTATCGTAGCAGTGACTGTTATACGTATTATTTTAATTTTTCTATGCAACTCTGATGTTAATTTTACTATCATCGTAAATTTATCATTAATTTCCAGTGCAATAATTATTTATCTACAATTTATTAATCTGACAATAAATAGTTTTAACTCTCAGTTAATTAATTGATCTCATGTAAATAAGCACTGAGTAAGAATTTTGAGACTTAAAAAAAAAATCAAATAACAAAATGTTGTAGTAAATTTTATGAGCTGTAATTTAATATAAGCTATAAGCGAAAGATAAAAAAAGGGCCCTTATGACCCTTCCCTTTTCACGGTTCACCTTCTAGACGTCGGGACTTTTAGTATGTTAACTCCTTCAGCAGCCTGGACAATATTTCGAAGGAACAACTTTTTTCTAACTCACGACCTTTCATTACAGTATGTATAGCTGAGTGGCGCGATACGGTTTCCGCCCTCTATCTCAAAACAGTTGAGGGCATGAAAAAAAATATTTTTTACGAAATTTGTCGCAAATTGTATGCTCTACAATTTTGATAATAGATGTCAGCATCACTTATTTAAGAGAAACCGAGATAATCGCGAAACACGCGGTTATTATTACTTTTGACATTGAATAACTAACTTTTCGTAGTTCTGGGTCCGAGCCCTGAGTACATCTAATGTTTTTTCAGGGGTCCTGCTCCGGGCTCTTGCGAGGAAGTGACAAATTTTCCAAAACTATAATTGTCATGAAAAGTGCATCTCATCTTAGTCTTTCGTTTCGACGAAATGTTGTACTTCCCCTTCAATCTTTGTAGAACTAACAACCGTCAGTGCCGTTATCCTTTGCACACAACTTTTAGTACGCCAATATGAAGCTGTATACGAGTTTCCAGGGTGACTTCTTATTTTGCCTTAAATCAGTAGGTACTATGTTAGCTTACTATGAAAATAATGTAAAAAGAACTACAAGTGTTTTAATTAAAATTAGGTATTCGCTCTAAATTTTTTGTGCGTTTATGAAAAAAGTTTGTCCTCTGTATGTGGCTTAGATTTGGGAACACCATGCTTTTTCCACGGACAACTATATGTGGCGCATGTTCTCGCGTGGGGAAACCATCCAGTTTGTTTGTGTTGGCTAAAGACGGACTAACCAAGAATATTGTACACTCTATTGCACTGAGAGATTAATTTTTTTTCAACTGCCATAATTGATAGTAACAATGTAAATAATTATTTTTGATGTTTAGATAGCTATCAGAAATTATAATTCAAAATATAGTCGTTATTTTAATAAATATTAATTCATTAACCTAAATAAAGCATACTTTTATTGCTTATAACGCTTTCGATTATAAGTACTACATCCTCACACACTTATAGTAGATAGTTATTTTTATTGAACTAAAAAAATGTTTCCTAGGAATAATATAAATTACGAAACAATGTTCGCCGAGTCAGATTATTTTAATTTAAAATTTCAAAAAATAATGTTTTTTTTTTAATTAAAAGCTTTGCGAAGTCAGAAGCAATAAAATTCACAAAATTGCATGCACTTAATGTCCAAAAATAGTGGGAAGTTGCAGGGATGGCCCGTCAAGTCGACTGTTTTCCAATTTTTTTTTTTAGTTATGAATAAATTTGAGTAAATAACGAAACATCTTAAACGTACATAGTGCAACCAGTAATCACAAATTAAAAGTTGTAAATAACGAACTAGGTGATACGAAGTTCACCGGGTCAGCTAGTTATATATAAAAACATAAGATTCGGTTTTATTTGTATTAAACATTTATTTATAAGAAACAAGAAAATTAATTTTAAATCTTCAGTACTTGACTTAAAACTAACTGATCATTTTCTTATACAAAAATTCAGAAATTAGTACTATTAACTATCCTGCATTGCGATCATCTCTCACTCTTGAATTTCGGGATGAAGTTTACAGGTCAAGTGAAGCCTCAGTTGTGTTCAAAATATTTTTGACAAAATTACAGACGCACATTTTAAATTGCACCGTTACTACTACCAGAAAAAAAACAAACAAATTTAAATGCCTTAAACCATGGTTATCAGTGACACTCTTAAATAAAATAAAAAAGAAAAAAGATCTTTTGCAAAGCATCCTAATAACCTTAGACTTAAGAATTATTATATTAAATTATGCTCTAAGTTTATCAATCCCCTGGTGAGTGTTTACATAAAAAAAAATCAATATAAGCCGGCGTATTTTTTAGCATTTGTAATTACAGGCTTATTGAAATCATAATATTTCTTTCTAAATTAACGTTTTTTCGTTTTTTGGTTAAAAACTGTAAAATAAAAAAGTCCCTGGGCTCAGTCCCCTGGCAGTTTTATAAATTAGAAATGGACTGAAATTCTATCCAGAGGTCTGAGAAATTTTCAGAAGATGATGCATTTTAACGGGTTTTGTCGAGGATTTGATTGCAAACTTTATTCGACGATTCAACATACCTAATTTTTTAACTGCGGCGGTAATGAAGCTATAAAAATTTTTATTTTCGAAGCACTTTCACAGTCAATTAGGTACAAGATAATGCTATCTTATCACGATAAAACATGCTGATAAAGATAAGTTTTTTCTGCCATTTAAATAAAAAAACATATTTTAAATTGAATAAGTTATAATTGACAAGATATAATTGTTTTTTATCAGTCCCCTGGTATAGCAAAATCTTGGACCTCTGACCACTTTTTTTTTTTTTTAACTGCCATGAAATGGTTATTTTAATTGACTGGCCGCTTTAAGCAATGTTAAAGGACATTTTAATATAATAACTGGAATAAAGTTGTACTACTCAAAGCTTCCAAAAAAGTTTTGCCGAAATTATGAGCATTTTATTACACTTTTTGTAGAATTAACAGTATACACTTTTTTACTCTAGCTTTTATATTTTCAAGTCATAAACAAGTAAAAATCCCCTCCAACAAACAGTGATCTCAAATATAAACTGTTTCCATTAAAAATTCTATCCCGACTGGACCATCCACAAAACTTTCAAACAAAACAAGATCAGGTTTTGTATTCATTATACACATCTTATCCAGTTTTTTTTTTTAATGAACGCAAATAAAAAAAAAATCAAATAATATTATTCAAATATTTATAACACATACGCAAGTTATCATAAGCAATCCAAACTTAGAAAGCTTATATCATATTTTCTTTTTGTGTTTTTTATTGACTTTGAGTCGCATAAAGAATTTTCAGCACAAACATTGTTTAGTTAAAAAGTAGCTTCGCTGCGAGAAATGTATCATCAAGCAAGTGTTTTTCATCGATCGTTGCGAACTTGCCAATTGAAGCAGTTACGGTCTATTGCGCAGATAAATAATATCAAAGTAAGTTTTGATAATAATTAAGATAAAAATAACCATTTGATAAAATTATCTTTTTTAATTGAGAATGTAGAATCAGCAAATAATGACATAATTCATTCACAAGAATGGGTTAATGCAAAACCATTTACTGAAATTCCTGGTCCATCGAAATTCGAATTGATTCGAGGATTCTTACCAGGAGGTATCTATGAACTATTTTCTTAACGTTTTATTCAAGTTTGAATGATAATTTTTTTAATAGGAGTCTTCTATAAAAAATCATTGAACGACTTTGCTTTGACAAGTAGGAAAATATACGGTGACCTTGTTTATTTTCCGGGGGTATTTGGCAAGAAAAGCATGATAATGTCTTTTAATTCAGATGATTTTAAAGCTGCGATTCGCTCAGAAGGTGTTTGGCCGAAGCGACGTCTTCTTGAGACTTTGACTTATCATAGAACTGTTCACAGGAAAGATGCATTCGATGATGTAGTGGGACTTCTAGCAACGTAAGTAAGTGATGTGAATTAAATGTCACTATATTGTATTTCTCATCTATGAATGTGTAGAAATGATGAAGAATGGAGCAAAATGCGAACAGCCGTTAATCCAGTTCTGATGCAGCCAAGGAACGCAAGACTGTATCTTAACAAAATGCTTGAAGTTAATAATGAATTTTTACAAAGGTTAGTTCAAAAAAAAAAAGATTTCTTTTCTGGATAAATTTTTTGTTTTCTTGTTTTAAAGAATTCGAGAGATTCGAGATCCGAACACATTGGAAATGCCAGATACATTTGAAGATGAAATAAATCGCCTTACTTTTGAATCAATTGCTGTTGTTGCTCTTAATCAGCAAATCGGTCTTATACGAAAAGACCGTGATAATGAAGATGCCAAAAGGCTGTTTAAGGTTCTTCGTACGTTTTTCGATTTAGTGCTTCATTTAGATATTAATCCTTCAATTTGGAAGATCGTCAAAACTCCAAAATTCAAACAAATGATGAAAAACTATGACGAAATGTACGATATCATTATGAAGTATATCAATCAAGCTTTAGTGAGAATTGAAAGTGACTCATCAAGTTCAAGTACCGAAAAGGATGACGAAAAGAGTGTTTTAGAGAAGCTTCTTAAAATTGACAAAAAAATAGCAGCAGTCATGGCTTTGGATTTATTGATGGCTGGAGTCGATACAACCAGTACAACGATGACGGGAATTCTTCTGGGAATTGCAAAGAATCCAGAGAAACAAGAAAAACTCCGTCAAGAGCTACGATCGATTCTTCCTCAAAAGGATTCACTTCTAACACTGGATAACATGAAGACACTTCCATATCTAAGAGCTTGCATCAAAGAAGGGATACGCATGTATCCGATTTCGTTGGGAGTTATGCGTACAAATGAAGAGGAAATCATCATGAGCGGTTATAAAATTGAGAAACAACAGGATCTTTTATTGGCATCCAACTTGCTTCTTATGGAAGATAAATACTTTTCCAAAGCAAAGGAATTCATTCCAGAAAGATGGTTGCGCGAAGAAAAAGCAGACTTTGGAACCACCAATCCATTTATGTATGTTCCATTTGGATATGGCTCAAGAAGTTGTGTTGGAAGAAGACTTGTTGAGTTAGAGTTGGAAATAACGATTTCACGATTAGTTCGAAATTTCAATATTGAATTTAATTATCCGATAGATAAAGCTTTTAAAAATCATTTGATTAATGTACCAGCGATACCACTCAAATTTAAGTTAACAGAAATTGAAAACTAAAGTATAATGTGATATTTAATAATCCCGTATTTTTGTTATTGATATTATTTTTCTTGCACGTGATAAAAAAAAATTAATATATGTAGTAAAATAAATTATAGGTCATTTGATTTGAAGTTAAAGTGTCATTGAAAATGGTTGATGAAACAAACAAAAATAGAGTTCGAAAGGTTAGTGTTTGTAATTATATAATACTGCATTTATGATGCGTAGCTTGCGCTCCATAATTCAATTAAAATTGAGAAGTGGGCGAATTAGGAGTTATAGCTAATTTATGGCCATGACCGCCAATCATGATCATGAGACACTTTTTTTAATTAGTGTCGCTTGTCCATTTACAATCTCATGTTTAATCAAAAAACACGTTATATAATTTTTGCCGGCACCAGGGATCGAACCTTTGTTTCTCACACAGATTTTCAATGTTCATCGCACTACGCAATTCTACCATTGTAGATATCACAATAAAATAACCCTTCAAACTAATCATTAGATATGATCCCCCAAAATTTGTATTTAAGGCCTAGTAATGCAGCTGAAGTGAAACGAAAAATCCAATACAAAATGACACAGTGTAATCATAAAAGAAATGTTCCGTCCTTCTTTCCGTTTTGTGGTACGCAGCTCCACAGTGAAACGGAAGATAACCGGTTCAAGTCTCCACTAATCTTATTATTTATTTTTTTTTTAAAATTCTTTTATAACGGTATATTTGTCATATACATACAAGTCTAATGGCCGGTTGCTCCAAGCACTTCTAATTTTAAAAGGGCAATAAACGAGC
The DNA here is from genome assembly GCA_951217065.1 of Baccha elongata. NCBI lineage: Eukaryota > Metazoa > Arthropoda > Insecta > Diptera > Syrphidae > Baccha > Baccha elongata. Next base: position 80,448,388 of record OX578273.1, on the reverse strand, counting down.
TAATAAACTAAAGTTCAATTTTCTTCCTTTTTAAATTCTAAAAGGGTTTTTAACAAAAATAAAAAAATAATATATGATAGACCATTGAAGATTGACGGAACATTGAAGATTGAACAAAATTTCCAGAATTTTAGAATCTCGAAAACCACACGACGTTCAAGAATTAAAAAGACCACCGGGATCCATTGATTACGCCATTCCATGAGTATATTTAAGAATACCATCAGGTCGTTGCCAAGTGGATCCTCCTTAGCCTTCTCAGAGACATAAATAATTTGTTGCATTTTTTTGTATTTTCTGCTCACTAATTTGCAAAAACAATTGTAAAGCGACAGGGACAGCAAACGACGCCATATTTCTTGCCGCTCTTTTGACATTTCTCTTCAGTAAGGTTTGCCATTTCATGATGGAAAGAAATACGAGCCAACAACGCGCCGAAATTATTAAAATTTACTACCGAAATTCGGAATCAGTGGCCTCAACGTTAAGACCGCTACGTCCAATTTATGGTCGTCATAATCGTCAATCAACAATTGAGCTTCTAGTGGAAAATTTTGAATCCACAGGCACAGTACAAAATGTTCCCGTGCCAGGGAGACAAAGAAGTGCCCGTAGTGTCGAGAATATATTGCTGCCGCTGAGGCTTCAGTTGCAGAAAGCCCAAATGTGTCTCTCACACGTCGTTCTCAAGCGTTGGGCATCTCTGTGACGTCGTTGTGGCGAATTTTGCAAAAAGATCTTGGCCTACATCCTTACAAGATTAAATTGACGCAAGAACTGAAGACACTTGACCACCAGAAGCGTCGTATGTTCATATATTGGGGTGAGCAAAAACTTGAAAATGATTCGGATTTTCATCGAAAAATCATCTTCAGCGGTGATTCTCATTTCTGGCTGAATGGCTTCGTCAATAAACAAAATATGCGGTAATGGTCAGAGAGCAATCTACACGTACTCCTTGAATCATCATTGCATCCCGAAAAATTAGGGTTAGGTGTGGTTTATGGGCCGGCGGCTTCATTGGGCCGTACTTCTTTCGGGATGATCAAGACCGGCACGTTACTGTGAATGGGGATCGCTACCGTTCAATGATAAACGAATATTTTTGGCCCCAATTGGATGATATGGACTTGGAGGACATGTGGTTCCAACGAATGTCACAATCAATTTATTGGAAACCAACTTTGGAGAACGTGTTATCTCACGAAATGGTCCAGTCGCTTGGCGAGGCGGTCGTGCGATTTGACGCCGTTAGACTATTTTCTGTGCGGCTACGTCAAGTCTATGGTCTATGCCAACAAGCCAGCGACGATTGATGAGCTTCGTATGAATATCGAACGTGAAATTGCAGCAGTATCGGCCGATTTATGCTTGAAAACCGTTGGGTTCAGCGTCTGGACTTCTGCAAGCGTGCCGTGTGGTGGCTATGCAAAAGAAATCGAGTTCCATACATAATGGCATCGAACGTACTTTCACAGGAATAAAGAATTTCATTTATATCCAAAACCGTTTTTGTTTTATTTGAAAAAACTTTTGTAGCGCTAACCCGGTATATACCGAATATCTTTTAAACGGCTGCATTGATTTCTGCCAAATTTTATATTTCAAAAGTGCTATTAAGCTTGCAATCTAAATTTTGAGAAAAGAATAAAACAATATTTTTTTTGGAAAAAAACTTTTTGGAAGAACTATTAAACAACAAAAAGACTGAAGAAACTATTTGGCAGCCATAACATTGTAGACTTAGTTATATACAAGTTTTCAACAGTAGCTTGCCACAAAATCAAGTTCGTGTCACTGGGACATTTATTATGTTTGTTTGATCAAAACGAGCGACCGAAACGAAAACAATATCCATTTGATTGTGAAATGGTTTTTGACCGAGACGAACGACCGAAACTGAAAAACATTAAAGCGGTCTTGTATAGATGTATCAAAAATGATACATTGGACGTGGGGAACCAGATACAAATTGTATGATGTGCATCAAAAAAGATACATTGGACAGTGAAGCTATAATCAATTTTTATTGTGGACGTAGAGGATTAAAAATTCAATTTTGTATGGGTACAGTGAACTTGTTTTAAAAACAAGTAATAAAATTCAATTATTTTTTAATATAAATACATATGTGTTAAAATCATAATTTTGACAATCTTTACTAATTTTTTTTTTATTTAAGAACAATTTTGTAGGTGTAAAAAAGTGAGTATAAAAGTGAAGAGAAGAGCGGTAATTTACAGCTCTGATGCCATACGATGGCGAGATGTCTTTATGCGGCACTGATGGGTCATACTTATTCGATTTCTTAAATAAATCAAGAGAGAAAAATGATTTGACGATTCTACATTGATTGACGATTGACGATTGACGATTTTACATTGATTGTTCCTGATTGGCCGGTGGGTAAGTGCGGCAATAGTCTCACGCACACCGACTTGGTATACCAAACATTTGTTTTGTTTTGTTTTCATAATTTGTATGCCAAGATGAAATTATTTTTAATAAAGTTTAAGTGTCGATTAGAGATCAAATATATCAAATCTCCTACTAAAAAAGTACACTAATTTTTTCTGCGAGAATTCGAATTCAATCATTTTATGCCTTTAAGATCGGCCTTAACATTTCAATTTTATGCTAGATTATTACTCCATCGCATATTGTATGACAAATTCATATGTTCCCCCTTTAATTTTCAGATTTTGGTATGAAAATAGAACACATTAATTTATAGTTAAAGCTCATTGAAAATTGGAAGACTTCTCTGTTATTCCAAGTATTTTATTTACTATAAAAAAAAGCTTTCCACTTATCAAATCAGCAGCTGAATATTTTTTTTCTAATTTATTATTATATTTCCTTTTGTGATTTAGTTCCATTCTATCTATGAACACATCAAGACATTTTGTTAAAATTATGTTCAGAGCGTATATCAAAACATCAGCAGCACAATCAAAATGCATGGCACTTCCCTTATCATCACATGCTGCCACTCATTTGAAGGTCAGATAAAAATTTTAATTTGTTATGATTACATACTTTTATAAATAAAACAAAAACAACCATTTTGCTAACAAATATAAGGTGGAAAATTTAAACACCGCAGAATGGACTAATGCACGATCATATGAAGAAATTCCAGGACCAACAAAATTTGAACTCTTTAGAGGATTTCTACCTGGCGGTCGATATCATAAGAAATCATTTGCAGAATACATTGCGGAGTCTCGAAAGCAGTACGGTGATGTATATAAGATACCCGGGACATTTGGTAAAGTTGATGTGGTTATGGTTTTCAATATCGATCACATACAAAAAGTATTTCGAAATGAGGGTATTTGGCCTTCAAGGCCAGGAATGGATTCGATGACATACTATCGAAAAAAGTATAGAGCTGAATTGTATGACAAAGCTGAGGGACTTATAGCATCGTAAGTGGCTGGATTTCTAACAAAAAATATAATTTGTTGATTACAATGTATAATTTTAGCGAAGGTAAGAAATGGGCAACGTTTCGAACGGCAGTTAATCCAGTATTGATGCAACCTCGTAATGCAAAGAGTTATGTCATTCCAATGCAGGAAGTCAATTCGGAGTTTATACAAAGGTAAGTTTTAATATAAAAGGCAGTTGGAGATTGATATCTGAACTAAGATTTAGTAAAGTAAAATGTCTTTGAACAACAATAATCCATCCTATTGGCTTCCTTCTTAATACTCACGGAAGTACCATTGACATCATTTCGCGTAAGCGAATAATCTTTTGCAAAGGACTTTTGAAATATTGTGCCTCTAGATGTTTTTACTATTTTTCAAAAACGATGTCTAAAGCCTTTTCTGACATCAAAAGTATTGGTTTATCCATTGTCATCCTGCACAAACGGACGAGTTAGATAGAGATGCAAAACATGGACAAGGACATTGCTCTATATAACTCATTTCAATAGATTATGTCAACTTGAAACGACTTGGTGAATTTTCCTGATTGTAGCTTTAGGCGTAAGACATATAGCACGGCAAAGAAGATATTGTATGTCATTTTAAGAAGATTGATGTCCTTGTATTTGCAATAATGCTGAGCTCAATAAAATATCATTGTCTTGTCCAGAAACTCGTAGAACGCGTTCTTGATGCCATCGGTTTTCTCCTCTGGAGGCACATTGTGCATATAGTATATGAGGCTAATGTAAGCGAATCGAACCTTTATTACCAAGTAGTGTTAAGCGCAGTTTTACATATATAACCATTTAAAATATTTTCTCGAAATAGTAACAAGTTATTATTTATCATTTTATTTTCCCAAGAATTCGTGAAATACGTGATCCCGTAACCCATGAAATGCCCGGAAACTTTATCGATGAGATCAACCGACTGACATTCGAATCAGTATCTGTGGTAGCATTAGACAAACAATTGGGATTGATACGAAAAAATAGAGACAGGGCAGATGCTAATGATTTATTCACAAGCTTAAGTACATTCATTCAGCTTATCTATGAGTTAGACTTTCAACCTTCTTTGTATAAATATATTTGGACACCGACTTTTGCTCGATTTAAAAAGGCTTTGGATACAATTTTTGAGACAACAATCGTTTATGTAGAAGATGCTCTTCAACAATTCGAAAAGAAAAACCAAGGAATAGAAAAAGATCGGGAACTAAGTGTTTTGGAAAAACTTATTAAAATTGACAAATCTATTGCTATTGTAATGGCAATGGATATGCTAATGGCTGGAGTTGACACGGTTAGATTTTTTTAACAAACAAAAAAATACATTGTTGTTGAAAGTTTTTTTTTTTACAGACTTCTTCTATTATGACTGGTATCCTCCTTGAAGTGGCTACAAATCCAGAAAAACAGAAGAAATTACGCGAAGAAATTCTTAAGGTTCTACCGCACAAAGATTCTACATTTACTGTGGACTCCATGAACAATTTGCCATATTTGAGGGCATGCATTAAGGAAGGTATGCGAATGCATCCCATTGGCGTTGGGCTGCCTCGTACTGCTGGCACTGATATAGCTTTGGGTGGATATCAAATTCCAAAGGGAAAACGAGTTCTTTTGAATATGAATTTTTTTCTAAGGCAGAATAAATTTTTCCCCAGACCCAATGAGTTCATTCCAGAACGATGGATACGTGATGGACCTTTAGAAACTATTGTCACGCCTTTTTCTTATCTACCGTTTGGTTTTGGACCGCGAATGTGTGTTGGCAAAAGAATTGTTGATCTTGAATTAGAGGTTACATTGGCACGTTTGGTAAGAAACTTCTATATGGAATTTAATTACCCGACTGAGAATGCATTTAAGAATCATTTTCTCAATACACCAGCTATTCCATTGAAATTTAAATTTACTGAAGTTGAAAGTTAAAAATAATGTCAGTAGTATAGAATTATAAATTAATGATTTACATATGTATGTACATACATATATAGAATAAGTATTGTTAACAGAACTTAATATAAATAAAATTTTGAGAAATAAGGACTTACTTGCAATGAAGCTTGCTCAAAGCTTAATGCTTTTTCATTGAAGACGTGAATGGTGAGTCATTTCAGATTTTATTGTCAAAAAAAAGGTGCTGATTTTCAGATAATTTGAGTTATACAGTTATGTATACTACATGCACCGAAAGATTTCAACATTTTCTGAGAACGAGATTTGAACTCTTTGTGTCTTCATCAAGAAAACGATAAAACGATTGTTCAACCGTTTAAATTTTACAGAATTAGAGCTCTGGGTCAAGGACTCACTCTGGCGGTCTGGCCATTGTCTTAAAGTTGGTATAGCTGACATGAGACAATATAAAGAAATTGATGGCAAGCAAGGAGGATTGGTTTTTCGAGAACTTTTTTTTGGAGCAAAATAGGACATCAATGTTGCTTATGAAGAAAAATAATGTTGGAAAATCCAGACGAGAGCTTAGTGTTTGTGTGTTTAAAAAATAACTTATGACGGTTTTAATATGCAAGAATACATGGTACATATTACGCAAAGAAATACGACATCATTGTATATCATAGAATTTCTGAGAAAGCATCAGGCTTCATTATCCAGAAATCGTGAGATAGCCGACTTTCACTGCTAAGAAGTACTAAGATATAGCAGGCTTCAATATTTTAAAAGCCTGTGATAGCGGATTTCACTATGAAATATCGGCTTATACGTCATGCTTGTAATCTTTATAGAAATATTATCTACTTTAGTTAACAGTTTTAAGAAACTGAAAATAAAGAAACAATGGCGCATAATTATAGTCCATTTAACTCGAAGCTAAATCAAATTTAGTTTGACACTAGTCTAAAATTACATTTTTGGTAAATATACACAAGTTAAACTACACTTTATATTTAAAGACTTGCATCAAAATTAAAATCATGAAAACCCTTTAGGTAACAACGATATATCTCTTTCTCGTTCTCACAGAATTTTCAAAAACAGCAGTATACAGTATGAATTTTTTTTTTATCATTGTTGACAAATTGATTGAAAAAAAAGCGGGAATTTTAAAGATTTGTGCGCGAAAATTGTGAAAATTGTGTAGTAATTTTAAGAAATAAATATAAACATTGAGAGAATTTGTCTTTCCACTTATATTGGAAGAAAATTATTTCCAAATGGCTTTCTGTAAGATCTTGAGTTTGACAGTTTGAAAAAAGCGCGATACATATTTCAATCTGTCATCTGTATAGTGTGTGCTGTCATATTTTTTGACAAGATGGTAAAATTTTCTATAGAGAATTTTACCATATTTTCAAAAATTAAATGACAGCTCACACTACGCGGATGACAGAACGAAATTATACATAACGCTTTTTTCAAACTGTCAAACTCAAAATCTAGTAAAATAATTTTGTAAATAATCTCTTTCTTTCTAGTGAAATTTGAGATTTACGTGACTAAAAGGTTTAATAATACACTATTCACAATTTTCGCGCACAACATTAATATTTCCGCTCTTGTTTTCAATCAATTTTCAACAATTATAAAAAAAATATTCAGCTGTCATCCGCGAACTGCTGATTTTGACACTGCTCTGGGAACGAGAAAGAGATATATTGTTGTTACCTAAAAAGCCCTATTATAATTTAATTGACACATTCCAGGCTGATGACATTTGACGACAGATAGAAAGGTGTATTTGCTTTGTTTTCTCAGGGATCTGTCACTGTTTAAGGCGTGTTCCACACAAATAAGTTAGAGAAATGTTTTAAACCCCACACTTGTTGTCAGTACTTCAGAAAGAGTCTATAATTACTTTAAAGTTAGAGAACTGTTTCAAAGTTAAAATTAAGTTAAGAAGTGTATCGTTAATTCCTTAAACTTAGGCTGACTATAATTTTGCGCCAATATTTCTATCTATATTAATCTATATATACTAATATAGCAGACTTCCATATTTTAATAATATGTGATATAGCACACTTTTTATTTAGTATCTATAATCTTGAGTACTCAGGGTTCTTTGCTAAAAATCCTGATATCCACAGTTCACTATTTCGAAATTCTGATAGCAGACTATTTATAAAAAATCTGGAGAAAAAAAACCAAGAAAGCAGGCTTTTTTACTTAGAAAATCTTAGATAAAGCACTTCCTTATTTATAATTCCTGAGGAAGAAGCCTTAAATATTAGAAATTCAGAAAAAGCATACTTCACTATCTAAAGAAGATCTAAATTTGAATATCTACTATCATCCCATATTTCAGTCAGATTTGCTTTTGTCAGAATGTCTGTATCAAAAATTCTATACCCATCAGACTATCTTAGCATCACTTTTTGAATAAAATTGTAAACTTAGATTTTCTTACAATTATTTATTTAAAACTCAAATAAACTTTATCAATTTTCATCAAAATTATGATTGATTTCTTTTTGCTGCTCTGATTATTTAAGCAATGTGTGTATTACTTGCAACATTTTTCAGCATTATCAGTTCCTGATTTGCAAGCACATTTACAGGCTTCGGAACAACCACATGACTGACCACATTTAGCACTAGTGCACTTGCAATCTTAAAAGAAAAAATAAATTAATAACATTTTCAAATTTTATTTATTTATAATTTACCTTTACAACAATCCTTGCAGGGCATTTTAATTTTATTTAAATTTTTTTCAAATTGAATTTAACTAACTTCTTGGGAGAATGTTTCTTAACTGATAATTGAAATAAAGCTTGAAGGCTTTTTTATAATAAAAATTTGCGATACAAAATAAAATATTTTTTAAGTGAGGTGTGCAATTCCGCACTGCAAAAATAATTCTTTTTTTTTTTGCACTCATCGTTTTGCCGGTTGTTTACAAAACAAATGATAAAAGATAAGTTGTTAACAATGTTGACGTTTCGTGCGTCGTTGATTTCAATATTGGTTATCTTTGTTAGGGTGTCTGACTAGTCAAGCTTTTTTTTTTAATTTTTTAATTCAAAGCTTTATATACCTACTCTGGTATACTCGATAAAGGTATTATAGATACCAAGAGAGAATATAGTTTGGTAATTGGTATACATATATCTTTGATTGTAGAAAAGTATATATGTAGATAGACCTGTAGACAATTTAACTAAATTGAATTTAAATCTAGAATTAGTAGATATAGAAGCATATTAATTAGATGAGGAGGTAGAAACCGATGTTTTTCATATCTTTGTGATTGATATATGATGTACTGCCGTAGCTGTGAAGATGAATGGGAAAAAGAAACAGTGACCCACTATTTATGCCACTGTCCTGCCTTAGCCAGTTCAAGATGCTAATTCTTCGGTCAGTACTTTGTTTACAACTTGAATGAACTTTCATTAGTGAGCATAGGGAATCACTTTGGTTTCCTCAATGCAACTAAATGGGTTATAAAACGCAAAACAAATAAATCATTTGTTCACCTTTTCCATATGGGCCGCTAAAATGGGCCAAGAGAACTACATGATTTCCGTCTGAACCATATCTTTAGCCATGTATAGGCGGGTTATGTCAACTGCGGAAACCATATTTTTCCCTAAAATTGGTTGATTTCATGGGCAGATTGATGGTCCTATACCCTTAGCCACTCCAGCACCCTGCCTAGATGGGCTTATTAGCAAAGACAGCCATATCGGCGCTAATAAAATTGGCATAAGGCCTGGTGGTAGGAATGGTGCGGTATCCGAGGATTTCTTGTTTTCCTATGGAAGTTGGTAACAAAGGAACTAACTCCCAATTCACGCATTTCCGTTAAACAGCATCTCAGTTCAAATCCTTCTCAAACTGAAAAAAATTTATCAAGAGAACTTTATGAAATCCCTAGCCATAGGTGCATATAGACATGCAGGTATCAGATTTTGGTAACTACGAGTACCATTATCCTTCTCTTAAATCGGACAACCTCATGGGCAGACCGGCCTACCTTTAGCCACCCATGCATCCTGTCTAGATAGGCACATTTTTTCCAAAAATTTAAATTGGTATGTTCACTTTTCTTAAAACATTCTGAAATGCTTCTAAATTAGTATTTCTTAAATTAGTGTTATTTTGTTTCTTTGTTCTTGTGGTATTTTAGATAAGTTCTTTTATATATCAGATTGGCTCAGTATAGGTAGATTATAGGAACGTCATGCGAGTTCGAGACTCGTTTGAGCCACAGATAATATGTAATTAAAAAAAAGATTTGCTCAGTTTATATTTCTAAGATCTCTGAGATCTCAGTATGTTCAGAAATATAAACACAATTTCTCAAGAAAATTTCTCACTTTTGCTGTCAAAAAACTAAGCCTAAAAATTTTTGGATTCGCTTACTCATACCTACATATGTTTTGTCACAATGAATTAAATTGACTGAAAAGAAATGGAGAGCTTGTTTGGCACTGAATTGAAGAATTGTTTTTATATTTCACGCTTCTGCTCAGCTGAGATGACGGAGCAAATTTTTTGACAGATTAGAAATATAAACTCGTCTTTTGTAATTTGATTTTGACAGTGTAAAACCATATTGATTACTCATTTTTTTGAAAATGTTCGCTAAGTCCTTTATTCTAAGCGCTTCAACAAATTTTTAACATTGCTTAAATATTTGTCAATTTTCAGCGTAACAATAAACGTTTAAATAGAATCTTATACCCTATTAAATGATAAGGTAATCATATACACAAACACGCTTCATTATATTTATAAGCAATCCAGCGATAAACAAACAATGAAAACAACTTTTGAACTTTAACAAAGCTTCAGTCCTTCAGTTTGAAAGCGTAAGTTAATTTGATTACATCGTAGCATCTGTTGAAAAAAATTAAATGTTATATCTTAAAAATGCTTTGCGACCTGAGGTTGCTTCCTTTTGTGCTCTTAGGTCACTTGCAACTAAAAATAGTGAAAAGGTTTGTGAAATAAAAATAAATTAATACAAGTAATACAAAGAATTCCACTTTCGACACGGGCATTATTTTGTGCAGATAAAAAAAAAATGTTTCTTATAGTTAAATAATCTGTTTAAAAATAAATAAAAATAAATAAAATCGGTGAAGGAATTTTAAAAATTCGACATTAAATTAAAATTATCCCCCAATTCATTCATATAACAACATATTGTAAAAATACTGGGTTCACTATATGTACATTTGAGTTCATAAAAGTTGTAAACAGAACTTTTCATTCTCATTTGTTCGTTTCTTGTGTGGACAGTTTTAAAAATAAAAAGGCAAGTACTAGTCGCAAAAACTTGCTCTGGTGTCAATAGATTAACATACAAAATGACGCGGAAAAACGGTATCATGAATTGTAAACGAATTCTTTGCAGGCGCATCTGTTAAGTTATTCAAAACATCAATTTGCAAACATTTAAAAAAAATGTGACTTTTTTCAATAATTTTGCGATTTACAATTTCTCTTCTACATAATATATATAAATATTATTTCTTTGGTATCATAACGGAACGGCCCATACCAAGTTCTCATTGGTTGATTTTAATAAGATGATTTTGATACTTTAAATGTGATACCACCTTTAAGATCTAAATTAAAAATAAATTTAGCGTTTTATTGGTATGTACAATGTACGTACATATTGGCATTCATGACCTATAGCTTTAAGTTACTAATGAAAAATCCAAATTAGTTCTGTTTTCTTATTACTCATTGTTTTATTTCATCGAAAGTACTTTATTAGATGCTATAATAATATAAAGATGTTTTTCTCTCCTCTCATTTGCAACATTTGTCAGTAATGTCAATTCCAGATTTGCATGAACATTTACAGGCCTTGGAGCAATCACATGACTGGCAACATTTGGCACTTGTGCATTTGCAATCTAAAAAGAAAAAAAATCAAACACATTAAGTAACACTTTATTTTTACAGGAGTAGTGGAATTTCCAATAATTTTAACAAGACAATTTATTTTTATCGATTAAAAAAAAATGTAGGTATAACAAAAATGTAAATATTAATTATGTTGTTTTAACAATAAAATTTATCAGTAAAGATTCTTTTTACCTTTACAACAATCCTTACAGGGCATTTTGAATGATGTATGGTATTTCCTTTTTTGTACAAAACGTGACAAGTTACTTGAAATAATTTTTCAATGATAATAAAATAACACAGCGGAATGGTTCTATTTTATACGCAATGTGCGCTCTTAAAAAAAAAAAACATTAAAGTGAAGTGTGCAATTTCGCACTACATTGTGATTTTGCACTCCTCCGTTCAAGCGACTGCCACTGCGTCTTGTTTCTCAATTGGTTCTGGTTGTTTACAAAACAAAGCAACTTTTTTTTTTAAATGATAAGTCTGTTTAAATGTTAAGGTCTCGTTATCAATTATGGCTTTTTTTGTTTACTGTTTAGAGTGTATTACCTACAATATTATTGTACATGCGCATGCGATGCGAGTTTAAGCAATCTCTTATTTCTTAACTTTCAAGTGCTTGATATAAGTAGGCAGAACGACGAGACGATAAAAATTAGAATATTGTTATTCATTCAGAATTTAAATATACCTACTTTGATTCTTAGGCTGTAGTTACTAATGGGCGATTCCATTATCGCGGGTGCATAATTTTTTATGCAGTTCTTTTTTTATTTGTTTATAAAAGTTCAAATAATACGTACAAAAAGCAATGAGAAATGTTTGAAGCACAATCGCGGGTGAAACAAAAATATCCCATGTTGTCAGACCCTACATGTGTTTTCAGACCGTACAAAAAGCACTAAATTTGTTAATTGCGTGAAACTTTTTTGTACATAATCACATTCTTTTTTTGAAAATTGATAAACGAATAAACCACTTGGTAATGAAATTAATGATTTTAGAAAATAGCAATAAATATTCACTTCTGAACTCACTTGCTTAATCGCGGGTGCAATATCATATTATCGCGGGTGCAACGCGTCCAAATTAGGCAACTTTAAAAGTCATTATAGGCACTGAAATGAACGATATAAATAATAAAACACTAAGCTAGTGAACTTATTTTTCACTTAGTGTTCAAATTTTGGGTCTAAATATGTCAATATATGACTAAATTAATAATTTTAATATTCATGTTTTGGGCAAATTTTTTAAAACATTGATTTTTAGTTTTCACGAAATCATCGAATATTTGGAATATTTATTTTTCTAATCGCGTAAGAAATATTAATTTTCGTTGATGTGAAAAACGGACATATTTCTATAGGAAAAAAGTAATTTTGAAATTGATGTCGAAAATCGTCCCCAGCGGAATCGCCCTGATGAGGATGACGCTAATAACTAATAACAAATTGTGCTAGTGAAACGCATTGTTGGTTTTGTTTTTGTTCAAAAATCTTAGTTCCTATAGTTAACTAAACTATACATTTCCTTTGAGAACTGGTTCAGTATTTTCCTTGGTGTGAGTATTTAACTTTGATGAAAACATAGTTTTTTTTTCTAACTCTAACCTTAGGTATACCATGTTTCCACAGACCTCATTTAGATAAATGATTTATAAATCACGACAGGCGTTTCTACAGAACTATTTCCTGTTTAAGTTTGACATATATGTCAATCTTGCAAACTAATAGCGTTTTTCATTTACGAAAAGATTTGCTCTTTCCTTCAAACGATTTGATCTTTTTGCAATGTCGGTGTTTCATTTCAAGAGAGGGAAAAAGAGCAAATCTGAACAAGAAAGAGGCGATCTCCCGAATTCGGGAGATTTGATCTAAACACTGACACAATAAAAAAATTTAATGGCGGATTTTTGCTTGCGCGTTCTTTTTTATTCAAAAACTATTAGACAGCTCTGTATTGTCTAACCTTTTTGGACGGTATGGATATATAAATGCACTCAAATTCATAATCAGCCCTATTAGGGAATCGGACGAATGAGTTGCGGAGGGAGTCTTACTCACTTTCGGTAGATTTGCTATTAGCGAATGCGAAGGCCATACGCGGGAATAAATGTCGGTAACGTTGTTTGTAAAATTGGTATTACTGAAAACGAAAGGCATTCGCACCACATTTGCACTTCATACAAATGTTGGAAAAGCAAATTCGCAGTAAAATTGGTGCGGATGAAAGTGATTTATAAACGTCATCTGCGTTTTTTTTAGGAAATGCAATTTTGGTGTCGTTTTTTAGCCAAACATCTGTCCAGAAATATAATCCCCACGACCTAGTTTGACATTTCCTCTGTCCAACAGCAAATGAACCTTCAAAATCGGTCCAGTGATTGCTTGGACACAGACGAATTAAGATTGGTCGTTAAGATCATTAAAAAAGGTTTAATGATTTAAGATATTAGATATTTTACGATACTAAAGTATTTTAGATTGCTTTTCTCGTGTGCACTTGACATTGGGCGCAATGTCAACTTTTGACATCCCCGATAATACAGTTTCAAAAATTGAAAAGTAGTTCGCGAATCGATAATGCAGCTCATTCATCGGATTCAATAATAGAATTTTATGCGAATGTGGATCCACTGCGGATCGAGCCGACTCCCGGGGAGTGAAATTTTGCGAATTCAGCATTAGGCATGAATATTTTTCATAATTCTTAAATTTTTTTAACGAATTGAAAAACTGTGCCTTAATCATTTTACACACATGCTTAAAAGAGATTGGTTTAACACCCATGTGACAGAAGAATTCGTTCGTCGGACATATCAATGTGGTTAAAGATCTTTGTACCACTGTGATTACATGTGACTGGTGAACATTTCTTTTCCAAAGATTTAATGTTTTCGAATAACAGAACATTTTATATTAGTTCTTCACATCTAAGAAACGCTTCTTGTTTGGACCCACATGATGTCTAATCATCATCTCTTCTAGCTCATATCTTTTTCCGTTCATACTTTCAAGGTTACAACTTGTAACTCTCAGGTTTTGACTTATCTGTTTCAATTATTTGCTGGCACCGACATCTATCCAGCTCTGACCCGATCACCTCTACTCGGTCCACAATCAGTGATATTGCCAAAGGTGGTTACTTGGATATTATTATTATATGAAATTCATTTTCTCATGTTTTTGACACTGACGTGCTACTTTCTTACTTATTTTACTATTTCAAGCACGTTAACAAAGCTGAACTTGCAAAAAATCGGCAGTTTCCTTAGGAGAACCCTTATAGCGAGATCAATGTAAAAGGTTTTTTTTAAATATCAAAGTGTTTGGAGAAATATTCTTTCCTGGAGAAGCACCGCGAAGCAGTCTTAAGCATAAGATTTCCTAACTGACTAATTAAATTAATATTTCCAAGTCCGTAAAATCACTTAATTTTTTTCAGATTTTAGCTGAAGAACCATCAATTTCAACTAATGATTTGGAATGGTTAAAAGCACGACCTTACAGCGAAATTCCAAAACCATCAAAGTTTGATTTCATTTGTTCTTATTTACCTGGAGGTATTTAGATAAAGAATATAAGATCTTTAGGTCAAAAAATTATACTTTCAATTTGACAAATTTAAGGTAAATTTCGCGACACATCAGGTACAGAAACTGCATTAACGTTAAAAGAAGAATTTGGTGAAATATTTGTGATGCCTGGTATTTTTGGAAAATCTGACATAGGTATTAATGATCACAAATCCGGATCACATTGAAAAGATATATCGCAATGAAGAAATCTGGCCTGCTCGTAATGGTTTCGAAACTGTGGCTTATTTCAGACAAGTCCTTAAGAAGGAATTCTTTGGAGACACAGCTGGTCTTGTTGTATCGTAAGTTGAAAAACGCACTCAATAGTTCCGGAATCTTGATATTATTTTATTTACTTGCTCAGACAAGGAGAGAGCTGGGGAAGGCAAAGAAGTGCTGCTAATCCCGTAATCATGCAACCACGAAATGCCAAGCTCTACATAAAATCTTTGGTTGATGTGAATGATGAATTTGTGCAAAGGTAAACAATATAAGCGAATGCCGAATTTTCAAAAAAACATTATAACTGATGGTTTAAATTTATATTATATTTGAAAGAATCCGTGACGCAAGAGATCCTACCACCAAAGAAGTTCCAGCGGAATTCGAAGAGGATTTAAACAGATTGGCATTTGAGTCCATAACTTCGATTGCTTTAAGTCAAAGCTTTGGTCTAATACGACGACAAAAAGAGCACCCCGAAGCATTGCGAATGTTCAAAAATATTAAGGAATTCTTTAACTTAATATTTGAACTAGAAATGAAGCCATCGATGTGGAAAACCTTCAGAACACCTTCGTTCAACAAAATGATGAAGTGTCAAGAAGAGATTTTTAATACCACTAGCAAGTTTGTATCGGATGCAATGACGGAACTAGAAAATAAAAAGACTTTGGAAAAAGTAACTGAACAAGAACCTAGTGTCCTTGAGAAGCTATTGAAAGTTGACAAAAAGTTTGCTATAGTAATGACGATGGATATGTTACTTGGAGGAGTTGATGTGGTTAATAAACTTTCATTGTTCATATAGTGTTCTATTGTCTATCCAAAACTTTTCTTTCAGACCAGCACAGTTTTAGCCGGACTTCTTCTTAATCTTTCCAAGAACCCCAAGAAACAAGAAATTCTTCGAGAAGAGATAATGAAAGTTATGCCCCACAAAGATTCTCCATTGACGGTGGATTCAATGAAAAAGATGCCATATCTTAGGGCTTGCATTAAAGAATCTATGAGATTCTTTCCAGTTGCTGCAGGAACTTTCAGCACCCCTGGTCGTGATATTGTTTTGGGTGGCTATCAGATCCCCAAAGGAACCAAAATTATTCTTAATAGTTATTTGATGCTCTTGGATAAAAAGTATTATTCCCGACCAACTGAGTTCATTCCGGAGCGATGGTTACGTAAAAATAGTGGAAAGGAGATGATACAAGACAATAGTCATCCGTTTAGTTTCTTGCCATTTGGATTCGGTCCAAGGATGTGTGTCGGAAAAAGGATAGTCGATATTGAGTTAGAAGTTTGTTTGACAAAAGTTATTCGTAATTTTAAAGTCGAATATAATAAATCTGCTGAAAACGCGTTTAAATTATATTTTGTTAATGTACCGGTAATTCCACTTAATTTTAAATTTACTGATATCGTATAAGTTTTTTTTTATTTCGAATCGATAACTTTTAAGTTATATAAGTTGTATTTTTTTTATTTAATAAAAATTTATTTATGATCAAAACGTAATAGTAAATTCTCAAATAATTGTATGGAATAAGTTTGAAAGGATCAGAAAATGGGCAGCATAATTTTTCTGTCTTTTTTTATCCAAAAGGTCCCCCATGTCAATATCAAGTGATTGTTGCAAGGATGAAGGATATTCACTGTGGTTTTTTAGAGCTGTCAGAGTGCCCCTTAATTTATTTTTAGTTCCTTGCAGAGCATTCTTGATTCTTCCTGAGGTTTCTGTTTGTTTGTTTCTCTTCCTTGTCTCCATTATAAATTCTTTCACAAAGAGACGGTATTTGTGACGGCGACGGACGGCAATGGTATGATTGTGAACAATAAAATATAATGACACTTTACTAACTTTCAAGTAATAACTTCCATCATTGAGTTTATAAACATAGAGGATTCAAGATGGTTTCAAACTCACCAAAGTAGATGTTGCTAAATGAGCATATCGAGTTATTATTATTGCCCGAATTCCCTTGAACGAAAAACACTCGAACAGAACCGAACAAAATTCTTCTGCGTACATTTGAATTTGTTTTTTTATTTCTCTTGCCTTTTAACTCAAGAACAATTGCTACAAGAGTAAAAAAAAAACAAGTCGATAGTAACGTCATCCTACGAGCAGTATTTGAAATTAACACATGATTTCTATTATATAAACACGAGGTTTGAATTTTAATTTGTTTGCTTATACCAATAACCAAGTTGAACACGTCTTTTACTAACCGCCGCTCTATTACTAAATCTATTACATTCGCTGTCGAAATAGGTATTCGTATAGTCGACTCCTTCACACCTCGAGACTTTTTAGGAGCCTTCAATATATATTTGCTTGTTGTGAAAGATTCGCAAAAAGAGCCATGACATCAAACACAAATAAGTTAATTTTAGAAAATTATATTATTATTTAAAACGTATTTTTTTATTTAAGGTATTTATTTTGATTACCCAAAATTAAAAACAATCAAAACACAGACTAAAAAGAAAACTTGTTTTTGTTTCTCTCTTTTGCTTTGAGTTGTCACAATTGATATTACAAACGCGGGAATACTCTTAACACTGAAGTTAAACATGGGAACATGGTATTTAAGCTCACTATTAATTAAGTATTGAAGCAGTGTAATTATTTACAGTCCACTTAATTTTAGTCACGTCAAAATTTGATTATTGGCCCTCAATGCTTCCAGCTAGATTTTGTTGTGGCTGTGTTTGTGATGTTTTAGTTTTATTTCCTCTTGTCTTTTCGAGAGAGTGAGCTATTATTCTGTAAAAATTAAGAAAATGGTATTAAACAGTCTTCGCAAATCTTCGGACCAAGCTACCCAGGCACCTATACATTATATAACGACTGAAAATCGTTCATATTTAGGAATCAATAAATATTAATCAAAACTCAAACTTGATTCAACTTGATTTTAATTTGAGTTTAAATCGCATCATTGTATATGTATACATTTCTATAGTATTTTCATGCTGAATAATCACCGCGTGGCCATCTTAAGAAACTTGTGAATAACACATTTTTAGGTTCGTGCATTTACTAGGTGTCTATTCTGTTACCCTAACAACAGTCGTAAACATACATGATTTTTGTTTTGTTTACGACTCTTGTCAAGGAAATATGGATTTTAGAGCCAATAAAATACATTAAATATTGTTAATTTGTTTTGTTGACGATTATTGTTAGGGTAACAGAATAGACACTTAGTAAATGTAAGAACCTCCGAAAGTGCGGTTCACAACTTTCTTTAGATGTCGCTGCTCCATGATTGTACTATAGAAATTTATATACAATGATCGCATACTTAATTGATAAGTTGAACAAAAAATTATTTATCTCTTTTGTGAAATAAAGAAAAACATTATCTCATTGGGTATATTACTGCAAAAAATGCAATATAGAAAAATTCAAATCAATAGTCACATTTTAAAGAGAACGCTTTTTTATTTCAGATTATATTTGTAAAATAAAAATTGTTTAATCACAATAGTTTTGGCCTTGTCTATAAAATAAGTATAAATAGTTTAAATTTTAACTTCAGATAGATAAGTAATATTTATTGCAAACTAACTAAAAATGTTGATAGTAAATTTGTTTATTCAAATTAGCTAATTTTTGGACTTTGATTCATTAAAAAAGTTTCTTGTAAATGCTCACCACGCAACACACTCATCAGTTGACATTATAATGACCACCTTGTTAATACGCAAACGAGAAATATATCTAACAAGATCTCGATTGTAATCATAAAGGTGGAAGTGTTTACCCGTGGCCAGGTTTAACTTATAATGAAATGTTTTATTATTACATACATAAATTCTATCAACCAATGAAAAAATAATTCCCAGCGTTTTTATTAATGTTTTAAGAGAATCTTACCCTATTAACTGATAAACAGTTATGAATGAACATGCTTCAAATTAATATAAAAATAAACAACAAAAGGAACTGTTACTTAATTTTAGTTTTAGTTTATTAGAGTTTGTTAGTGTGGTTAGATCGTACCTACGGGAAAAATAAAAAAAAAAGAAATATGTTTTGTGTTAAAAATATAAATACTGTTTTGCGGCCTCAAGCTGGGAGCAATTATGTCATTAGGTCACTTGCAACTCCAGCTAATTTAAAGGTGAAATTTTAAATGAATGTAAATTATTGAAGTGTACCTAACAATTAACTAATGAAACTACAATAATATTACCCAGTGGAAAAAAGATAATAAACAAATGAGACATATTTTAATAATTATACTAAGATCTGTTCGTGTTTGTTTACGTTAATCTTTACATTAACTTGTTTTAAATATGTGCTAGTATTTTGTTTGTGTGTTAATAATCGCAGTCAGACATTAATTGTTTTGCGCAGAGGCGGAGTTGCTTTTTTTGAGGTGTTAGACGGCTCTAATAACCTTTTATTACATACAAATGAAAAAAAGTAAAAGTAAAATTCAACTTTTTTTTGTTAAGATTTTATGATTGTCCAATTTCAGCAATGGTTTTTTTTTAGAGTGTATTCTTAAGGATTTTTGTTTCAAAAAAGGGACTTTTAATTTTTACATCCTTGCATTTAACTATAATGGAAAAATTCTGAAATATTTCTTTAATGATTCTTAAACGTTTTTTTAATGCTTTTTTTTCATCTAAACGTTTCATAATCATTTCTGAACAATTTGTCTTTTTCTAGACAATGCATTCTTATAATTTTGCATTTAGCTGTTGACACGTATTCACGTATAGAAGAGCGCGTGTAAAAATTTGTTTCTACGGGAGGCAACTATGCTTAAAGAAAGAATACGTTAATATTTATTTAAATCCGACTTACTTAATTATAGAATTTCCAAATTTGCTAGTTTAAGCATATGTTTCTGCTTGGTTATACTCTTTTTTTCTATGTGTGTACTTTTCTGCGATCTAAAAGTTAAAAAACAGAGATAGTTTGCTATTCCATTTCCACTGCGAATATCAAAGGCAAACATTTCAAGGGTCTCGGCAAGAGGGATTCGAATCAACTTTTTTTTTATTTGATTAATTTGTTTTCTATCTTAACTTTTTCATGTGATAAGCATATAATATGGCAATGTTTAATAAAATTTCTTATTTTTTGAATACTTGAATAAAGGCAATACAAAGACAATACCTTTATATTTTGAGTTCAATCAATAGATAAAGATAGCTTTTTGGCCTTTTGATAACTTAATTTAAAATAATTTATGTGAACTAAAGGAAAGGTTATGAAACAGTTTAAGCTAAGAAATACGTACTTTATAATGAAATTCTTTTTTTACAATTACACTTTTATTAGCCACTTTGGTAAGATTAAATTTTGTATTTATAATTCCTACATCTGGCTTTCATAAAACTAATATTAAATAAGCAACAGCTTCCCGAAAGGATATTACAACGTATCGCAATGAGTGTGCTTTGAAGCTTAAAATATAAGATGAGCAGATGCAAATATACAGTAGACAACGGATATAAGAAAGGGTGTGTTCATAAACGTCAGACTAACTAAGATCTCCAAAAAATAAATTGATAAAAAACACATATTTTCTGAAGGTTAATATTTTGTTTCTTATCATATTAAGGGTGGGTCTTCCTCGTAAATGTAGGGTACTACGTGCACAAAACTTAATATATCTCCTACATTTGAAAAGATATTTTGATGAAATAAAATTTATTATTTAGTCCATGAACATATCTTAAAACATATGTCCTCAATTTTATGTTTTACAAAAGTTTGTGCTTTTTAGGGAAGGAATTACACATTTTGTCCCCTTTATTTTGGCTGATTTATGCATTCCCTCAAGGGGCTCTCGTGTGATTTGTTTTTTTATTTTGTTGTTAATGTTTTTCAACTGTCAATGAATGTATGCTTTTCATAGGATAAAAAAAAAAAAAAAAAAAAAAATTATTTGAGCTACAAAATGGACGTAAGTTCACACTAATTTAAAGCTCGTTTATTGGCGCAGTTTCTTAAATTTTCAACGGAGCCAAACAATATTTTTTTTTTATAACAGAAAGTAGATACTTTATTTGAAACAAAACAAAAAATTATTTTTTTCCACTTTATACGTCTGAAAAACTTATATATACACAAACAATACTACTTTTTTCTTTTCCCCGTTGGGGCTGGCATGTTTTATTCTTAATTTTTTTTGTTTTTAATTTATTCGAATCTCTTATTATTTTTGTAAATCCTGCTGTAAATTTTTTTGCAATTTTATATTGTTTAGACGTAAAAATTTACAATTCAAAGTATCTATACACATGGTAGTTTTCCCAGGTTGAAATGCCATGTACAACTTTATTATTATTTTTGTATTTTATTTCAATATTTTTTGCTAAAGTTCCAAGTGAAGAAAACAATATCACACGCATAAACAATTTTATATTTAATTTTGAAAAAGCATCTTTTTAACGATTTTGTTAATCAAAATACGCACACAACGATATTTAGTTCACGAAACTTCCGTCGAAAGAGAATATTATATTTTCGCTGTTCGCACTCTCTTTAGAATCAACTTTTTTTTTTGTGGTGATACACAAAACACAAATGGTATGGTGAATGGTGTACATCAGCGTTGCCGCCGAGAAAAGAAAATGCCGTGTCACATTTTAAAAACTGCTTGCCATGAAAAAACTATAAATCTTCTGTTAAAAAAAAAAAACTTTATTTCTGTTATTTATTATATAATTTTCCATCAATATTAAAGTAAGATATAGGCAATGATAAAGTGTGCGATATTGAAATGTTTCGTGCCACTGTGCCACAAGAAAAAATTGTCGTGTCAAAAAAGCACGATTGGTTAACTTCGGCAACGCTGGTGTACGTACGATTCGTAGGTATCGTCGTCGTCGCTGTCGTCCAAGTAGGTATATGATATTTTTGTTTTTTTTTTACTTGGTTTTGGAAGGAAACTTATGGATGTGGGAATAATGCTGAAAAAGATTTTATTCGTTAATTATATAGAAACAGAGTCTCAGGGAATCGTCTATAAAATGAGTTAATCTTATCGAATCTTCAAGGTTGAGGTGTCAAAAGGAAGAAGAAATTGGGATCTATGTTTCTGTTTCAGAATAATTGACGTAGGCACTTGGGCTTGGGCACAATTAAAAAAAATCCAAAAGGAAAAAGGTACGTACTTAGGCATATTATGTATATACATGCACACTTGACCGGTGCATTTTCATATCCATATCCAATCCATTTGCCTAGTATAGATTTATTTGTGTCTTCTCGTGAGTGATTGATATTATATAATAGGTAAATATTGTGTGAGAGCCTTTGTCTTTTTTTTAATTTTTGGTAGGTTATCGGAACCTATCTATAAAACTTTTCGTTGTCAATTGGATAGCGCCAGTAAGGAAAAGAAAATCGATTTTTGTTTTGTGTTTCTTGGTGGCTACACAAGCATACATATGTTTATGATGATGATCGTTGTTTTTGGTGGTGTGGTTGGACACGATTAGTAAATTGTGAGATAGTGGGAAGAGGGAATGTGTATATTGCAATTGTATATCTATGTTCCTATTTTTATTTAGAAGCGATTTTTTTTTCATTTCGCGTGTTGACGGACATGGAGTGGTAGGTAATTGCAAATAAGAATGTGTGTGACTGAAATGTCTTTTGTATGATTTTTATAAATAACAGCATTAATAACAGCATTGAATTTTGAAATTAAAATTAGCACTTAATTACGTAAAATTTTGAAAAAAATGAATTTGAAATTTTTTTTTCAATTTTTTTTTTTAAAATTTTGACTTTGAAAATTAATATTTCAAAAACTATTTCTTAGAATAGGTTTATTTAACCACATAATGAAAGAAAAAGTTATTGGCTTTTCAAAAACGTATCGCACAGCATTGTGAATGAAGCCGTTGATTTTAAATAATTTTTTTCCCATTTTAAGTCAGTTTTTTCGAAAATTGCCCCTCCCGGCTAAACGGAGGGGAATAGACCCCCCCCCTCCCATACGATTTTTTTCTTGTCTCAACGCAACCTACACGCCCTAGCATTTTGTCGCATTGCTCATGACTCACCCTGTATAAAACTAGCTGTTTTGGTGAACTTCTTTCCGCAATTTTGGGTTTTTAAGATTTTTTCAATTTTCCAAAATTTAAAACTTTCGGCTCCATTGTGTGTTAACCTGGTTCAATAAAAATCCAACAAAGAACTCCCAAGCAAGTCGGATAATTATTCAGCCGAGTTATCCGCGTACAAACAGACACCAATTAATTTGTATTTATATAGGTACCTATCTACATAGGTATATAGATTAGGTTATATTACACCTAGAGGTAGGTACCTACATCCAAGTTGATACAAGTTCTAAAAACTCAGAGTTGGGCGATTTCGCATGTTTTTTAACATACCTAGGTATGCCTCCCTGATTCCAAACATCAAAAAATGATCATAGGGCATACCTATATACATAGCTAGGAATGTAAATGCTGCACGACTTTTCTGTTTGGTCATTTTTATTTTTATTCTGAAAACAAAATGTACATAGGTAGGTAGGTTTTCCCACGTGACAATGAAGTGACAATGTTTCAATTGCAAAACAAAAATATACAGTGTTGTGCTGTTGTTTGAAATCTGACAACAACAAAAATCGAAAGGAAATCTCAAATTTCGCACATTACAAATGAACAAGTTACCTTATTCTTCCAACATCCTTACTTGTAAACTCCAAAATTCACCCCTTTGCAATAAACCCTAAAGTAATTTTCAAACAGGTCAAATAGTTATATTGACCTACCTCACACTTATCTTACATAAAGCTTCCTAAAAAAAAACTATTTCAATGTACCTACCTACCTACATGTGTAACGTATATTTATGCATGTTCATTTGATGTGTCCTGACCTTCATCAAGATCTCGATCGAATTACAAACGAGTTCACATTTTTTTGTTACTGTTTTTCCAGTTCCAGCAACAGCAAGTGAAAGTGAAGAAAAAACAACTAAACGAAAAGAGAAAAAAAAATGACTAACATTTTAGCTATACTTACTCATGTGTTTTGAAAACAAAATTGAAAAATATCCCTTCACCCTTCCATTAACAGAAAGCATAGAACTCATCATTCTTATTCAAATCGAAAGGATGACAAAACAACAAACCCATTTTGAAAAGAGAACAAGAGTAGTTGAGCGTATCAAAAACAATAATGAAGAGAAAAGAATATCGCACTACCACATTGAAATACGTTTACATGAATTTTAAATTCTATTGTCATGAAGACCCACCCTTAATAGCTATGTCCAAAATACTTACAAATAAAAAAACAAACCACTTTTTTTTGCTTAAGAAGTGTGTTTTTATTAATTTTTGTTATTGCAGAACTTAGTTAGTCTAACGTTTATGAAAACACCCAAAGTCTCATATAAGAAAAACACGCTTATAAGACAGACATACCCATAAAGATACGTGTTAAATTTACCTCGTATAAGAAAACCGTTTATAAGAAAAACACTGATATAAGAAATTTATTCTGATACAAAATCTGGTAAATAGAAAATTAAAAGTTCATAAGAAAATTTTCATTCTAAACACCCAAATGATGCTCCCGAAGATTCTCCGTCTTGCTTTCACAACATTTTTGAACCATTTTGACCTTGCTTTAAGAATTTTGTCAGAAGAAAGTTTTCGTTGGTATGTAGGTACATATTATGCTTTTTGATAGAAGAAATTTTGTCTATCAACATTTTTATTTATATAAGAAACTTTCTTTCTTATAAACATTTTGTTCATATAAGATTGAAACCAAAATCAAAGTTTGCCGGAAACAAATTTAACGAAAAAAATGTTAAAAATCGCTTGAGCAAGTTTCAATTAAATCGATTTTTATTAAATATAACTTGAAAAAAAAGACGACAGGAATGCACGATCTTTCTTTTGTGGAAAATAACCTTCTTGCTAACGACTTGGAAATTAATTTGATCAGTTTAAAAAAAGTTTTTTTTTTACGTTTTTTTTTACGTTTTTTTCGTAATATTTGTATGTAATATTTATAAGGCAAGACTATCTGAATATCAAATTTCATCAAAAAAAAAAGTGAATAAATTTACCAGACAGTCGGTATAAAAAGTCCAAGTTGCCTGAGGAATCACACAAAAAAATATTAAATGAAAAAAAAAAAACATAGGTACTAAATTTTATTAAAAGCGTCTTACAAAGTTTTTTTAAAAATCGATTTTTCTTAAAACAATTTTTTTTTTTTAATAGTTTTTGAATTTGTTACATCTTAAAACCAAGTTTTATAAAAATCTGTTAACATATTTTAAAAATATTGAATTAATAAAAAAAGTTTTAGAAAAATTATTTAAAACTTAACAAAAATATTTTAATAAAAAAATTGAGTGCTGTCTTATTAGAATTTGCTAGGATTTTTTTTATTGTTAAGATCACCTGATCCGCTATAAAGGAGGTTGAAATTTAAGAACACCGTTACATCGTATACCGTTAAACGGATTTTAACGAAAGTTAAGTTTGGAATTTAACGAAAGTTTGGACACTTGATACCTCATTACAAGTATGAAATTTGGTTAAATCATTAGAGCAGTTCTCGGAAAAAATTAGGTTTTCAATAACAGTTGTATGGCAGGTAGGTAGATACTGTTATTTTTAGGCCTGGAACGCTAATCAAAAATACGTTCGAGTACATTACCTAAAAATTACAACATACCAAGTTTGAAGCAAATCGGTCCAGCCAAAACATAGTAATGATAGAGAAGACGAAAAAAATAGGTCCGACAAATTTGTCTTTTCTCTCTGTCTGTCTGTATGTAGGTATGTATGTTTCGACACATGCAGTCTAAGCGGTTGGGCCGATTTTTATAAAACTTTGTAAAAGCATTCTTTGATGTTTTTTTTTAATTTTTGAGCTAGGTATAAAAATAACGATACCTATACCATATAAGTAAATGATAATTTTAGTGACCTTTTTATCGATAAGATATAATGATTTTTCTAAGTGGGCTTTAGGTCAAATTAAAAGATGTTCTTTTTATTATTAATTGCGCAACGTTTCGAGCATGTTTATGCTCTTCCTCAGGCCTTTATTAAAAACATAAAATAAAAATAAAGTAAAACTTACATACATTAATATTTAACATGACTTTCAAATTAACTTACAGCAAATTTTAAAGATTTGAATTTTAATAATTTGTTTGTTTTTAAAAACACATTTTTATTAAAGTAGGTAGAAAACTAAAAGAAATTAAAAGAAATTAAAAGAAATTAAAATATTATTCAAGCAACTATCGTAAGTAACGATTTAAATTAAATTTAAATTTAAATTTACATAAACAGCTAAAGCTAAAGTTGAGACAATGGAAAAAGCTAACATAGTTTATAAAATCAACTGTTTGGGAGGGAGAGAGACGACGTGTTCATCTGTCTATATAGGTACCTCCAAACAAAAACTGAGAAGTCGTATAGCTGGCCATAAATCAGACTTGAACAGCTGTGCTGCACAAAAAACTGCATTAGCTTTCCATTGTTTACAAGAGAAACATAAACCAGATTTGGAGAATGTAGAGATTTTGCAAACAGAGCAACACTACGCAAAGAGAATGTTGCTGATGGAGATGCTACATATAATCAGCAACAAAAATACTGTCAACAGAAGATCGGATTGTGATAGTCTTAGCAGTGCATATAGCAGATTAATAAAAAGACCAACAACAAAAAGTCGAATAAAGTATAGGTGATCGTGTAGTTTAATGGCTGTCGTTTTCCTGTTTATGTAAATTTAAATTTAAATTTAATTTAAATCGTTACTTACGATAGTTGCTTGAATAATATTTTAATTTCTTTTAATTTCTTTTAATTTCTTTTAGTTTTCTACCTACTTTAATAAAAATGTGTTTTTAAAAACAAACAAATTATTAAAATTCAAATCTTTAAAATTTGCTGTAAGTTAATTTGAAAGTCATGTTAAATATTAATGTATGTAAGTTTTACTTTATTTTTATTTTATGTTTTTAATAAAGGCCTGAGGAAGAGCATAAACATGCTCGAAACGTTGCGCAATTAATAATAAAAAGAACATCTTTTAATTTGACCTAAAGCCCACTTAGAAAAATCATTATATCATACCATATAAGCGTAACCGATAATTTAATTTTTCACGAAAAAAAACGATCAATTTTGATAAAATATTATATGATTGATTTGTTGCCAACGGTAATTTCTTTCATTAAATTTTTTTTTGTTAGAATCATCTTATTAACGGTACCTGTCATAGAACCGTTTTTTATTACACTGACTCTCTTTTGAACGATAATTTAACGATCCTAAACTTCTACTAAACTTAAATAATATTACAAGAAAAAAATTGAAAAAAAGTAATTTTTGGAAAAGTTTTTTTTTTCGAAAAACTGATCAGTCTATTTTTCTCGAAAAAATACGATCAATTTCGATAAAACTTTATTTGAGTGATTTGTTGCCAATGTCTTTCATTAGATTTTTTTTTGAATAAGCTTTATTAATGGTACATGCCCTGCGATATAACCGTTTTGTATTGCACCGACTCTCTTTTGAACAAATACACCGATTTTGACGATTTTTTTTAATCCTAAAACTACTGCTAAACCTGAATAATAAATATTGTAAGAAAGTAACTTCCCACAGAAGCAGAAAAGCAAGACAATTTCAACATAGCCCTAATATTATATAAATTTAATTAATTCGAAAACTTTGCGACAAATAAATTAAAACCACATTTCGTTTTATAGATCACAACTGAGGAAGCTTCAGTTCCAGCTCTTGACTCGGAATGGTTAAGTGCACGTTCTTACAGTGAAATTCCAAGACCATCAAAGTTCGAGTATTTACGTTCCTTTTTACCCGGAGGTATGTAAAATATAAACACTTATATGTAATAATGAACTACTTTTAATTTAAAATGCTTTAGGAAAATTTCACAGTACATCAGGCACAGATACTGCAATAATGTTAAAAAAAGAATTTGGTGAAATATTTCTGATGCCTGGTGTTTTTGGAAAGTCTGATATTTTAATGGTTTTCAATCCGGAGCACATTGAAAAGGTCTATCGAACAGAAGGAATATGGCCTGATCGAAATGGTTTTGAAACAGTGGACTATTTCAGACAGGTTCTTAAGAAGGACTTCTTTGGGGAAACAACTGGTCTTATTGTAGCGTAGGTTTATTAATTTATCCATGATAAATATTTCATTTAAACAATGTAAACATTGTTTAAATTCTTACAAAGGCAAGGAAAGAATTGGGGAAAACAAAGAAGTGCTGCTAATCCTGTCATCATGCAACCACGAAATGTCAAGCTATACATAAAGTCTTTGGTTGATGTCAATGATGAATTTGTACAGAGGTTCAAGACATTTATAAATGCATATATTTCAAATAAACTCTTTTATTTTTTCTGTATAGAATTCGTGATGTTAGAGACCCAATTACAAAAGAAGTTCCAGCTGACTTTGAAGAGGACTTAAATCGACTAACATTTGAGTCAATAACATCGATCGCCTTAAATCAAAGTTTCGGACTAATACGACGTCAGAAAGAGCACCCCGAAGCTCTGCGAATGTTCAAACATGTTCGTGATTTCTTCATTTTTATTTTCGAATTAGAAATGAAACCATCGATGTGGAAAATGGTCAGAACACCTTTATTTAACAAAATGATGAAGTGTCAAGAAGAGATTTTCCATACCACCAGCAAATTCGTATCGGATGCATTAATTGAACTAGAAAGGAAAAAATCATTGGGTGAAGTAACTGAACAGGAACCTAGTGTCCTAGAGAAGCTGTTGAAAGTTGACAAAAAGTTTGCTATAGTAATGACCATGGATATGTTACTTGGAGGAGTTGATGTGGTATTATTTTTGAAATTTTTATATAATACGTTCTACGGTTTTTTTAATTGTTTTCTTTCAGACCAGTACAGTTTTATGTGGAGTACTTTTAACTCTTGCCAAGTACCCTGAGAAACAAGAAATTCTTCGAGAAGAGATTATGAAAGTTATGCCCCTAAAAGATTCTCCTTTGACTGTGGAATCAATGAAGAACATGCCATATTTAAGGGCTTGCATTAAAGAGTCTATGAGATTCTACCCAGTTGGTGCGGGAACTTTTAGAAGCGCAGGTCGTGATATCGCTTTGGGTGGTTATCAAATTCCCAAGGGAACCAATATTATTCTTAATAGTTTTTTGATGCTATCGGATGAAAAGTATTATTCTAGGCCAACTGAATTCATTCCGGAACGATGGTTGCGGAAAAACAGTGGCAATGAAGTTATTGAAGACAATAGTCACCCGTTTAGTTTTTTGCCATTTGGATTCGGTCCAAGAATGTGTGTGGGAAAAAGGATAGTCGATATTGAATTAGAAGTTTGCTTGACAAAACTTGTTCGTAATTTTAAGGTTGAATATAACTACTCTACCGAAAATGCGTTTAAGCAATATTTTCTTAATGTACCGGCTATTCCACTTAATTTTAAATTTACTGATGTGGAATAAGTTTTCTTTTTCTTATTTTTTTAGTATTTTTAGTATTAGTAAGATTTTTTTGTAAATTCAAAATAATTTAAAAATAAATTAAAAACAACTTTTCTTAATGCTCTACTTGTTTATAATATTGTCAAAATAATGTACCACGATCATTTCAGAATATTAAACACACAATCAAGATATTATGATAGTATGATAAAATTCGTAGGGAACCAATGGAACATCGAAATTTGACTATATAAAATCTTCCTAGTTTGATCTTATCAGATATGTACTCAGCATAAATTTACTAAAAATATTGAATATTTACTGCAAATTAATGAAGAATAATTTGAGTTCAACTATTTTTATTTTATGGTCATTTTACGACCATTTAGAAAACATGATATTTAAAGTTCCTTAATAAGTTCCGTCGATTAACTCTAATAACAGCTCTTGAAACTTGAAAAAATAATTGTCTAATCCGTCGGAGCCAATACCGAAACAAATTTCTACCCTTTTTTTTGACAGATCTTCAAAACGATTTTCTCGAATAATGTTTCTAGCCCTTGTCCGTTTCGATATACATATGTATGTCCATTTTTCTTGGCCACTCTTCTAACTGTATCAACTTTGTATTATGCTTGACATATAAATGACTGTGGAATTCTGATACATATGGGCCAGGTATATTATGCCATATTTTGTTGATGCATCTTTGTTGCCTATTCTAGAGTAACCTCCGGGTATATACGCATCCCTTTCACCGTTTGATTTATGCTGTGTTTGTAAAAGAGAATGCAATCATTCTCTCTTAAAGATTTTGATTCTTAAAACATTAGCCATTTGCTATAAAGGATAATATTTAACATTAAGGTGAATTCACTTTAGCATTATGCTAAGTTGATTTTAAATTTGCGCCATGATTCATTGTTTTCTTTTTGGTGAAATAGACTGTTTGTATAATCATGGGCCATTGGATTTCTTACTTCACATAATTAAACACTTTGGCGCAAAATTATAGTCAACCTATATTTAAGGAATTAACGTGACACCACTTAACATTATTTCAACTTTAGAACAGTTGTCTAACTTTTACTCAAAAATAAACACTTTTTTAACTTCCAGTTATGTATTCCACTGAAAGGGGTTAGTCGCAAAAGAAGATGAAGATGATGACAGCCTTGACAGTTGGAAAACTTCATGCCAAAAGAAACAGCTTAAGAAATTTAAAGTGGAAGAAACCTTATTTCACCGAAACTATTCATGCGCTATCAACTTTACGGGACGATATTCTATTAAATCCCAATTAGAATTTCGATTTTAATATTTTTTTATTTTAAACTAATACGTTATAATCAGTGATTTTGAAGCAAAATGGATGTGAGGCAAATCAGTCATCAGTATGTTAAGACCGAACACGATATTTTTTATCGGGATAGATTGGACGAGGTTTTATCCACTCATTAGAAATTAGACTGCAAAATATGACAAATACCGTAGAAATTATTTCCTATGATCTTATATCAGTGTTGAAAAATCCTATTTCGGAAGTAATTCGGTACCTGGATCAGTATAGATTTTTTTATTTGATACCCCTTGATAGTTTTCCAATCTATCCCATGGAATTATTAGCGATCTTAAATTCAAGAGGACTTCCTCTTTCAAACTAATAGCAAACGTTTGCCTGAAATTTTATAAATATTTCGTGAACTTTTTTTTTGTTTATATTTTGCTCCCATTTGCACTCAACTCAAATAATTATGAATACCATACCCTTAAGGTATATATATAAATTAACGCACAGTATGAAAATAAAGTAATGGAATTCAATTGTTTTTACAAAATGTCCATTAACTTTTACTATATCTATTGAACATTGTGGTAGTCGTAGAAGAACTTATTCGTGGAACATAATCATTGCAGAATTTTGTGGCATCTCGACATTTTACGGTTACACTTAACCCAATCGACTTTCTAATACCGTGTCGTGGGAATATAAACTCTCTGAACTTGCTTACTTTAATACAGCTAGCGTCTTACCATGATTTCCTATAATTTCTTCTCCATAATATGAGTAATATGACTTATAGTTTAGTGTGGAGCATAAGCATATAGCCTTAATCAAGATGTCCTCACCACTTTCTGCTAAATTATACAGATTTACTTCCTGATAGATTTTTGAGTTAGCGATACCAATGCAGTATCACTTCAGATTCTATGAGCACACGGCCGTTAAAATTTTATCCACTGGCTAATTTTTTGACATTTGAGAGGAGGTGAATAATTTTTTAGCTTTTCAGTGTGTCAATTTTTAACACATACTTTTTTTTAAATTTCCTCACAAGAATTACAAAATTTCCATTTTTTATTCCTTTGCTACGGAGAAATGAATAGGTAAGATTGTTTTGAGGTCAATTTATAATAAAAAAAGTCTGCAACACAATTTAATTCTTCGTTGTTTAATTTAGCTAATAGTAGGCACAGTAAATAAAGTGAGAAAAAAGTGTTTACCAAAATGGTCGGGTATATCTTAATTTTTGATATGTTTGGCTGATGTAAAACTACAATTTTCTCAACAGCAACCTCTCCGCTTCTTCGCTATTAGGAAAAAAACTGCAAGAAATCGTCACTTTTGTTGCTTATTTCGACTATAATTTCTTTTTTGTACATTTTATAAAAAAAACTAATAACAAAACTTGAAGAAAACGAAATTTCCTACATATGTGATATAGAAAGTTTATTTGTTCGATCTATGATTCATCCAAAATGAACCCAAAAGTTGGTACTTTTCAAAATATTTAGTTTCTTTGACTTTTAAAGCGCAACAAGTTTGTGATGGTTGATTTTAGTGGGAAAGTTTTCATAATCAATCGGAGTGGTTGTGGTGTGGAAATTGTTTTTTTATCACCAAATATCCTATGCAACATATCAAAAACTTCGAACTACCCAACCTTTTGTAGGTTAAATTTTCTTTATTTGCTGTTCTATAAAATTCCCTACAAAAAAAAATTAAAAACGCAAATTTGAAATTTCAAAAACCAATTTATTAATGATTTGCAATTTCATAACTGTGGCTGATCTAATTTGTGTTTTGTTAAAGAAATAAAATAGAACTACTCTGTAAGATAATTAAAATTATGGGAAGTTTTATCGCGGTACAAGAACACTGGTTTGGCAGCTGAACTTCCAAAAAACAACAACAAATTTGTTTCACAATAAATAGGAATGTAAAAAAAAGTATTATCGGTTAATTTAAGTACATAATTGTAATTCTTCGTTTATAACACAGTTAAATTAAGCGGAATTCACAAAAACACAAACGGTATATTCGTAGTCAACATAAAAACAATCGAAAATAAATGCAAATGAAATGAATCCAACAAAACACACGTCACACTGGTTTTTGACAGCTGAACATACAAAATTAAAATAAAAAATGTGTTTCACAGAATAGAAATGTAAAAAATCGATTAATTATTATTTTTTCGTTAAATATTAGAGTTATATAAAACTCATTTCACAAAATAAATGCAAATGAAAGCAATGCAACAATCAAAACAAACACATTACGCCGACTGTCTCTCTCATTCCTTCATAAGCATAGAAAATTATCGATTGGCTTAAATTTTAGCCTAAATTTTTGAAGTTTATATTCACCACACTAGTGTCATAATTTAGCCAACCGATAGTATTTTAACGGTGTTGGCACACGGCCTAAATAAAAACAAAAGTTATCCCGACTCAAGAACCTTTAAGAGATTTTTTAAAGAGTCAAGATTTTTGAGTTATGTCTTGATACTTGATGCGACAAGTTAATTGTGTGAGTCAATGTTTTTTTTCGAACGGTGGCGTCTGGAATATTGTTCGAATGCCTTCCTTCGGTCGTCCTTGTGGTCAATCAATGATCCGGTGAACGCCATGTGCTCTTATGAATTCTGTAATGATTGAATATTAACATGAGTCGTTCTTTTTCTCTGTGGGAGCTTTTGTAAAAAACTATCGAAGACGATCTAAATAAAATAAGTTTCAAGAAGATTATTTAGCATATGCTCAGTTCACTTTATCATATTGCCAAATGCTTTGACCATCACTTTGTTTTGGTCTTTTGCAACTATGTCATTTTAAATTGTTCAACTTTAATATTGAATTGAATGGTCTCTTGTGCTCCAAAATCATTGAATTTATTTAAAGTAAAAAGAGGCAGAATAAAGGGCTTAGTCTGTTTAAGTTTCTTTACAAAACAACATAATGTAATTGCTTGCCACTGCTGCTGATATCCATTTCAATTAATTAAATTTTCCCCGGTCTCTTATCAATTTTATTTTCTTCAGATTCATACTATAACTGTTCCATGCTACAGCTCCTTGGAGCTGTTATCCTCTTGAATAAATTGAAATCCCGTTTGCGATGCCATTAACACTGCATAGGTTAACATAATATCGCGAGCGTTGATAATCGCTCATACAATTTACTCTAGCGCTGCTTTCTAGCGCATATAGCTATGTATAGCTTGTGAAATGTATCGAATCGTTCAGTATTCAGCGTGCTTTTTATTGAAACGGGGTAGTTTATTTCGTATATCTTATATCCCTTGTGGGACATTGATTTTTTTTTCTTATTTCTTTTTTGAAACTCCATGTATTTTTGTGTTTTTAACTTGCTGTTGCTGGTTTCTCGTCCTTTTCTATGGTGGCGTCCTGTTTCTTGTGTTTTGGGAGCAATTTCTTCTGACAGCCATTAATCATGTGCTGTCACTTAAATGTATGCATGAGTGCTAAGGGTGAGGGATTGTAGTATTTTCCCTCTCGCTATTTTTACTTTTTTTCTGAAAATTTAATGATTGAAAAAGAAAAAGAAAAAAAAATAAATAAATACAACGACAAAGAAAATTAGGAAATGCCCCTCTGCTTAAGTTCTGGGTGTTGATGGCTTTCTTTTTTATCTATGTGTAATGGACTTTTTTGTAAGTTTTGTGTATAATGTATTTTTGTCAAAAAGTGGGGATAGGATATATCTTAGGTTTCGATCGGCACCTTTTAGCATTTCGGTTTGCACATTTTTCAATCCAGTCAAAAATTCAGTCAAGATAACTATTATAATTTAAAAGGTTTCTTTAGGAACAAATAATTAAACGTTTATAAATAACGATTCATTCAACGCACTAGAGTATGCAATGCATATCAATATCAGTAGTGAAAGTGTGTGTTCGAATCGAATAATGTGTTTGTGTAACGTTATCCAAAAGGTATGCAATATTTTGATGCAATTTTTTTCGAAATTGATATACTTAGATCGTAATTATAACAGTTGCTCTCAAACTTCATTCTTTTTCTTTTTAAACTGAACGCAGAAAAAAAAATGTTTTGTTGATAAAAAAATCATGCATTAAATAACGATATAGAAAATAAATAAATTTATTGATTACCTAAGGTTTATTTCACAGGCCACTGCAAACTCAGAAGACACCTGACTATAATCGGCAAAACAGACGACCCGATATGCAGATTCTGCAATGAACATGAGACCATTTAATTGGAAATTGTGGGGCACTATTACGTTACCAGATAGAAGAGAGTGAACTACTCTCTCTGAAGGTACTCCAATCACTAAAATTCATCAAGGCCATAGGACTTTAAGAAGAGTTGTAGTATATGAAAATTCTCATCCGGCTCTAGATGGGGGCACGATAGACCTTAAGGTCGCAGTGTATCTAACCCCACTATTAATTCATTAATTAATTTAAGGTTTATTTTAGCACAAATTGGTATAGTAGTAAAATTTGATCAGAACGTTTGTAAGAACGTTTCACACAAATTTCCTGCATTATGGAAGTAGTTACTTACTTGTAGAAGAGGAATTATGCCACAAGGTAATATAGGTACCAAGTATGGTACCTAGAACCCACAGATCCAGAACCGAGCAGAAATGATAGAGTCAGAGGCAAACGAGCTCCGGGTCCTAGTAAAGAAATACATCAGATTAGTCAAAATCTGAGATGGGCGAATTGAAACTCTAATGCCCATCAAGTACGGTCGAGATCGAGACCTATTCCTTTACAGTTGTGGAGGAAAGGGGAATACAAATCAGATTGATTACGTTTACATTACAGATTGATACCATTTGGGAGTAAGTTTTTTGAAAGCAAGAATAAATCACAGAAGAAGTGTGTGCAATTTTAAGTATGAAACTGCAGAGATCACGTAACCGGGAGTTGAAAGAAATATATGCACCAACTACTGATTGGAACCGAGCTTTTAAGAAGCTGAAACTTTCCAAATTGCAAACATTTAACAAAGGTGCAACTGTTCAAAGAAGGAGAAGTGCTGAGTAGATTTGTTTATCAAAGCTCATAAACAATTACTCAATGTCAGCTTCTTTTGTGGGTGTTACCAAAAAATATTACAAAGGTAGCCACATTTTTGTAAAGAAATTTTGAATGAGCACAGTTTACCATGTTATACTTTCTATCAGATGTCAGTGAGGCCGATGGTGAAAAACTACAAAAATGGAAAAGTGATTTAGCCAAACGGGACACTCTCTGAATTCTTCGATACTTCGATGGCGCATGATTCTGACCGCCTTCAAACTTATCAGCGGTATAAATATTTTAGATCTTTAATCAATAGCAAATCATAATTTGATATGAAGACTTGAAAAATCGTTTAAGTTTACAAGGTTGCCTTATGGAAGGATTTATACACAAAGCTTGATTGAACTGGAGACACGATGAAAACTCCGTCCAAAAAGCATTTCCATACTATGACGTTGCGTTACAATGATTCAAATTAGCTTTTTATGGCCTTTAGTCCATGAAAAAATGGCGTTTCGTGCGGATGCTCACTTTGCACTCATCAGTTGACGACGAGTGAGCACCTTGTCAATACGCAAATTTCCGCTTATTTCAGTTCAACTTACATAACTTTTTTGACAAAAAGCTAAAGTGAACTATATCCAACAAGATTACGATTGCAATCATTAAGCTCTACCTGTTTGCTATTGCTGCGTTACAATAGCAAACAGGTAGAGATTAGAGCTAAAAACTACTAGAACCAACAAATGTAATCATAACAGCATAATTGGGGTCAAACCTAGAGCAATCCAAAACTGAGAGAGCTTCCGACGTTTTATTAGATAAACCCGAGGAACTTTAAGAAGATGTAATGAGGAGGGTTTCAAAGATATGAAAACTCAATTTCTTGATGAAAATCGTACTTATAATTGTTAAATAATTCTCGAACACTGCAGACAAGTTGAGGGAAATCCTTTTTTTGACGAATATAATGGTAAGTTCCGTAAGTCAAATTAGCTTTTTTTTTTACATATTCTCAGTCGTACCGTTAACCCGTTAGTGCGTTGAAATTATGTTGAAACGTGCTTTAAACGGGCTAACGGTACGCCTGAGAAATAAACAATATGTATGAATTTTGTAGGAAATTTAATGGTCTTTCATTTTGCTGTGGTAAAATTTCAGTTAAGAAGCATAGCTTCCGAAGTTGTAAGCAAAAAACTGAAACCGCGGTTTTTCGCGTATATCTCAAAACGCACCAGGAGATTTTGTTGGATTTCTTCAGATTCAGATTCATCGACCCAAAAAACATAGAATTCGAAAAAAAAATCAATTTGTATATTTTTTGTAACGTGAAACTATACGGTTTGACTGGACTATAAAGACCCCAGCCATTATGAATTACAGTAACATAAAAAATAAAAGAACTCATTGTGATCGTGAAATGTTCATTAAAATAAACTATTTGTCAATTCAAGTATTGAATATTATGGTATATGTCTTGCATTGACATTACATCGCACAAAAGATTACTTACAAGTATTTTCTCATCACGATGACATAAATCTCTTTTATTCTGTTCCTCCACTCTTCTGTCTGCGATGATGGTGTAATAATTTGAGTTTCAAAATTTACAATACGTGTTATTATTCCATTTGCCAGCACATTGCTCTACAATCGAACTAAAATCCCTAAAATGCACATTTGTCAAATTCAAAAACCTCGGTATAACATTAAACCATTTGACAATCTTACATGACACTTAACTCGCCAGAGACTTGCACAGAAATTTACCACCTCCTTCATTTTCATTGTGCTTTCAGGTTGTATGGATGCTATATAAACCATAATATATATAGATATCTATACATTTGTCAGTTCACCAATAAATCTATCGATAATCACTTCCAAACGAACCCATAGCACTCTAAACGGTCCAAATGAAGTCAATTTCCTTATATGTGCCAAATTCGCTGAGCTATTACGATATATGTCGAAGGATGAGGAGAAGACGAATTATATCAGCAAATGTAGATCCACCCATAAAACAAGGACATTTTCTTTTGATATCTCTTAACCCAGCCCGACGATTGTCATCATCAATAGAACAAGGACTTGATATGAATGTGAGACTCAATGTCTTTGTCTTTGGCTAAATTATGGTTGCCACTTCTACAAAAATAAAATTTTGATGAATTAGTTTTAAATAATATATTTAGAAAAAATAAAATAAAATGCAAGACTCGGTCGCACAAACTTGCTCTTGTAGCAAACTATGGGATTACAAAAATTCAATAGGGCATATTCATAGTTGCTTTTAAACTAAGGTTTTTCCTAGACTGTTTTTAAAAAATGTAATTTAGAAAGGATAAACTCAAGTTTTTTTAAAAAAACGACTTAAACATTGTCTATGAATATGCGCCAATATCTTTAATTATGTTGGAAAGCAACAGATATCGAAGAATGGCCTAAACGAGAGATCAAGTTGAATGGCAGCTATCATAAAACCGTTGTTTAGCCAAAAACTTTAAAAGTCGTCTTGTGTCAATTGTCTAATTTAAGTGCCACACCAAATTTAAATGGAATCACGTAAGCCGTTATTAATTTATGGTCAAATTTGTAAAAACCGTTAACACCAAATCTCCTTTATGCGAATTTTTAGCCAAAAACCTGGAATGCAGTGACTTTAATGGTACTCCAAATAAAACGTTCACCAAGTTTTCTCAAAATCGTTAGAGCGTTTTTCGAGAAAATTTGGAAAAATTAAAACCGTTATATGGGAGGTACCCGTTATAGCCGGGCTGAAATAAAAATTCGAATTTCTCCTCTAGGTAATCACTAAAAAGTGCTATAGGTAGTTTGAAGAAAATCCGTCAAACCGCTTAGGCTCTAGCTCAGTGAACAGACAACCGCACATACGCACATACGCAAATACGCACATCCGCACAGACAGACCGACGGACGGCAAAACGAAACCTACTTTTTTAGTTTGATTAAAACCTCGAAAACAAGTAAAAATCAGAAACATTCAAGAAAAAATTACTGGAATTGCTGAATGAAAATCATCAAAAACATTTGTGAAACATTCAAAATATATTACATTAACGTATCAGAAACATTTACTAAATAAAAATACATTTCTAAAATGTTTTCTAAATGTTTTTAGAATGCTTCTATAGTCTGGACACTTGCTAAATATTTCTGAAAGGTTTCTCTGCTTCCCATTCGCTATGAAATTTTTTTTAATGAATTTCGCTAATGAAGACGGAAGAAAGTTTACACAAAAGTAAAAAGAAAATCGGAAAATCTCACGTAGATATGATAAAACGGAAAACACGAAACATTTCAGAAATGTTTTTTTAGAATTTAAAAAAAAAATGTTTTTAAAACGTTTCTTGAAGTGTTTTCTTGGTCCAGACACTAAGTTTAAGAAATATTTGAATCTTAAGATAACTTTTGACTAATTTTTTTTGAAAAGTTATGTTAAAATGCTAATGCCAGAACAATCTGTATATATTTTCTTGCAACGAAATAGTCTGATTGATTTGTTGGGACACCTTAAAGCGCAAATTTAATTCATGTATAAAAAAAAGTTTAAATGAAAATTGTCCACAAAAGTCGATGGAAAAATTATAGGCAATAGGTTGGACAAAAGGGTGTTTATACTGTATACTTTAAAAGATAATTCTTTAAATTTCACATGACAAACAAAAAGTAGGTATAGATATTTATATTTTTTTTATTCTTCTTATGATTCTTTGACATTTACTTAAGTGGCAACCTTGTATTTTATTATAGAACACAGACAATCAGCATTCGCCTTTAGGCTAAATGACTTTTCATGTCACGTGTCAAAGGAGGTGTAACCTTATGTGTATTGTGTGTCCGAATATACAATCGAATCCCGCCCAAACAACATGCACCTTTTCTAGCTTCCAGTTGTATGATCCTTGAGCTTATAGATGGGAAGCTGATATGGGGAGTTCCAATAAATGCAAAGGCCAGCAACCAGCGTCATCACCAAGCGGGTGGTGGATGGACGTAGATGGATAATACTAGAGAAATGTTGACGATGACACAACAGAACGTTGACGATGTCGATGACTTCCCAATTGTATATCTATGGAAGACTATAGAATGACGATGACGCCTCCACCACTCCCTGCTTATCAATGAAAAGACAGAATAAAATTCGCTATATGCCAGCGCAACCGTCCGTCGACGTCGTCGTCATATACGTCGCCGGCATCCAGCGAGAGGATATAAATTCGTTGTCATTAATTTGTTGTTAAATTGGATAGGTAAGCATTTATTTTGAGTAAATT
The DNA here is from genome assembly GCA_951217065.1 of Baccha elongata. Taxonomy (NCBI): domain Eukaryota; kingdom Metazoa; phylum Arthropoda; class Insecta; order Diptera; family Syrphidae; genus Baccha; species Baccha elongata. The sequence continues at coordinate 80,408,220 of OX578273.1, read as the reverse complement.
GCTGGTTGCATGACTTTTGCTGGCATTCGTAACTTTTTTGTTGTCTCGTTTATAGCTTGTTATGAATCCAGGCATATATACCTACTTGGACTTGGAATAAGCTGCGGGCGGCACGGACCGCTTTCTGGGGGCGGGCTGGTAGCTGGTTGGATAATGAGTCCGATTTCCAGATCAATTTGTTATACGTGCCATACTGAGATTTTTGCAACTTTTTGGTTAGAGATGTAGTTATCTTGTGTATATGTATGTATATGGATGTAGTTAGCCGCAGGCAATGTAAATGGCAGATAGAATGTGCTGCTGATCTATGATGGAAGATGCACTAGTAGGAGGAATCCGAGTTTGTGTTACTTGATTAAAAAAAAAAAGAACTATTAAAAGCATTGCGAGTTTAAAAATAAGTTGACTTCTTTGTTGAAAAAAGTTAAAGTCAAAGTAGAGAGGGGTACAGTTCAAGCCAAATAATAAGATAATTAAATTTTGTTTAACTTAACTGAGAAGGCCTTGCTTTGAACTCATATTTGAGGTTCGTTAACAATAATTTATTGAGACTTATCAAACAGATACTGGTTATTTATAGTAGGTATACTGATGCTCACATCCCACTATACAGAAATTTTTAATTTGAATTTATATGATGAAAGCTATTATGGATGTTGATGTATGATAATAATGATGATTACGATGGTGATGACTGGTGAGCTTAATTAAAAATTTCGTACTGGTTAATATCTTACATACTTAGGATGCGATAAGATTATATGCCAGAATCAAAAGACAGTATTAGAAAAACTATATACCTACCATATGCATAAATAAGAGAGTTACCTATAGATAGGCGTCCAAAACCCCCCTTTACAGAGAAACCAGCAAATTTAAATAAATCCATAAGAACGGAAAAATTTCACTATCGCCAAACTGCGACGTTTCTATTTCGCTTTAAGAAAGTGAAATAACACCGAAAGTGAACATTCTATAATGACCTTTTTTATGGTAGATTTTCTCAACTGAAACAGGTGTATACTGAGATCACTTTGGGGCCTACATAATACAACTGCGAAATTTAGAGATATGCGATCGTATACGACAAGCGTACGAAAACAATGATGAAACGAAAGAAGAATACATATAAGCCCGAACCAATGATGTTTTTTCCAGTTCCAGTGTTGGTTAAGATGAAATGAATCTCTATACTTACTCTTGGAGCATTTATAAAAATTTATTAAAAAACCAACAGAATTGGAAACACCAAAAGACTTCCGATATGAAATATTTTATTGTTCTTGAACTAAAAATCGAGACTTGAACAGTGAATGTCAATTTCTGACATTTATATGATTAACAGTTAGGGACGATGCGATGCCATCTATAGAAAGTGCGACAGCGGTTTCTTGTCTCCTGATCTCTCAAAGGAACACACGGAAATCTAAAAGTTGACGAAATAAAGCAATCCGCTATTGGGCAAGAAGCCGATGTAGGTTAATGTCAGAAACATTCCATTTCGATCTGTCAAATAATAATGTCAGCCATAATGGATGTCACCCAAGACCCAAACTTAACGAAACATATTAATCTGCTATTATGGCCACCAGATTCGAATTTCTTGTAGCGTTTAAGTATGCGTTCCTCTCCGATATATCATTATTCCTTATAAATAGTATATTCCCTTTAACCATATATAGTTAGTCGATTTATAACTATAAGGAGTTATTTGTACTCAAGTGCTGGAGGCAAGTGGTTAACGTTATACATAAACTATTGTTTCCTTCAATTTCGATCGAGCAATACACAAATGCAATATTTCATCAAAAACTGTGAAACAGTTTCGGAGATTATCGTTATAACACCCATAATCTTATTTTTGATTCATGTGTGTTCACACAATAGAAAACCAAAATATCAATCTTATCTTAGTTTATTAAAAAAACATTAAATTCTTCTCTTACAAGTCAAATATTTGTTGAATTAAAACGGCATTCTTAAGCTCCAAACTAACCAAATTTCAACTTCAAGGATTAAAATCTAAACCACAATATCAACAACATCCATGTACACATTGTACACCCTTTTTACAGAGCGTATCAACTTTGTAACCACCGTGCGTCGACGTTCAAGTCCTTCTCAAGTGGTCGTTTTGGCTCTTGAACATGAAGAGTCTGCCGGCACAAACACACCTTCTTTCGATCAACCATCATCATCCATTCTTAACAATGTTGTTCGGTGACTGCTACAGTTGAATTGAGTGAAATAAAAACCGCACTTAACATACAATTCACGAGACCATTTCCAGGACATAAGGCATCGCTCATTCACAGCGAAATCAGGGTAAGTCAAGTCCTCTCATGAGAGATAGGGCGAGAAATCGAAACGACTTATTTCTTGAGGGGGCGTTGTTCATTCTCTTGTATAGTCCTTTATCTGCTCAAACCATAACAACTGCAAGACATATAAGGTAATCTTGGCGTTTAAAGTGCCACTAAACTGGCATATTTTTTGCGCTAACACGGAAATAACTGACACTGTCAGACAACAAACACACATCCTTGAGCAGGACACTTGAAAATGAAGACCCTTCTTCGTTGCAGTGTTTATGGAGAGATAACTTATTGAAATTCAAGCATCAATATTTTGTCACACAAATAACAGCACATCCTTTTTTTTGTGAGGACAAAACCCCACCCCATTTGGAAGTATTTTGATGTTAAACTTTTGCAGTTTGGAATTCAAGAACAGGACAACTTTCATTTACATTGCATGAGACTTCATCTCATTGCTATATAATATATATCTACGAGGGAAAAGGATTCTGTGAATGGTCTTGTGTTCTTCCTGTTCTTCGTCTTGTGTTCCATTTGCATTGCATTATTAAAGCTCAGTTGGATGTCAATTTTCATGTGTAGCGGGTGTAAAGTTTGTTCTTCCTTATGAATAGTGCACCATGCAGAAAGAGTAAAAAGGACCTTCCCATCAGGTAGGTAATGCCAGACAACATTCATTGATGTGTCTGAAAAGTGTCATCTAGTTGCAATATATAAGAACCACTTTTCTCCTTGTAAGGAGTTGTTCTCAGGAAATTCATTTTGTTCCTTCAAGGTATTAACTTATTCATTGGAACATAATAAAGTCCTCATTTGAAGGTGTTCAATTTGATGTTTTATTTGTAGACAGAAAGCAATGAAGAAGTCTAACACAGTATAGTATCTGCTCCTTTGTCCTTTTTTTTCCAAGTCAAAAATGACAAGTAAATAGTTTTGTTTTTCATGATGATGAAGTTTTTTTTTCTTTATTTCTTTATTTAAAATTTAATTCTTATCAAAAATGAAGAAATATTTTCTGGTACGACGAACCGGATCCCGCTTGAAATCATTAACTGTGTTGGAAAAGAAGAAGACGAAAATATCTTGGCAAGAGAAGCAATGTGTTTTTGAAAGTTAAATGTTTGACATTTTTATTTAGTAAGTGTTTGTATTTGTCCTATAAAATTGAAGACTATATCGCAGTTTCCCAATGTATCAACCTTTATCTTATAAGTTGTTAACACACTGGCTCCACTGGGCATGAACGCTGCTCTAATTTTGAACACGCCATGAAAACAACCAATGGAGTTTGAAAAATCCATGCCCAATCAGGCGACATGTCGTAGAAATCCATTTTTTCGACAAGACATGAGCGCTGTTCAAAATTTGGACATGAATTTTGACGTTTCGTATATGTGAGCTGCTTTTTGCAGAATTTTTGTTGTATATGTGCAATTTCTTCAGGTGTTTGTCATTCTCTTTCATTTTGAATGTACTTCTGTATCTTTTGATATAAGAAACGGGGGAAAGGGACGCATGTTTTTTTACTCGTTGTTGAAGAATGAAATGAAACGACAAGACATAATTTGCCCACAGAGCGAATGAGTATTGGATAGTGGATTAGATTGCTGTTGAGTTGTTGCGCATCGGCATGGCCAGTGGAGCCAGTGTGTAAGAGAAGTTAATTTTGCCTCCATACTATAACTATATATATATATGCCTTCAGTCACCATCACTCACCGCTAATAAGTAAAGAGATGAGTATGTTGAGCGATCTATTAGAAGTCTTTCATAAATTTTTCAAAACTCATAGCCGCACTAACTTCTTCGATCGTGGTATCGGTAATTTTTCGCAGTGGCAACTGTCAAATAAAGTCTGAAAAAATTTTCATTTAAAATTACTTTTTGTGCATCTGAGTATACATACGATTTCGTCAACTTTTCTCCCTATTTGAGCGGCATTTTTAGGACTGTTCCGAATTTGTTAATGTTGGTATATGCACATGTCCTATGTCAGTTCTTATAATTGGATTTGGATCAGCAGCCGGTACAGATATTTATTTTAGTTCGTGATACTTTTCTTAATACTCTTTTCTGAAGTTAGGCATATTTGTCTTTGCTTCTTTCTTAAACAACTTGACTCCTTCAGAACTCTCCGTTTATTTGCTTCTATCGTCTCGTCTCCCATAAAAAAAATCAAAATGGTAATCAAGATGAATTTAATTCCTCGACTTTTCTAAGTGAACCAAAGCTTAAAGAAAATCCAATGTTAAAAAAAAAAAATGTGTTTATCAGCATGAGACATTTAGATATTGCTTCCTTAATTTTACATCAATAAGCAGAATTGGCGTATACTATATTTACTTAGACCACCCACATAGCAAAGTAGCATATTTTAAGAAATCGAAAGATCGGAAACTCTATTATTTCACTTAAACTCAACTGAAATGAAAATTCCAAGGAATATGTTCCTTACCACTGCACGTAAAAATGACGGTACTGAGAAAAGTATAATTTAACTTGTATTTGTAGATATATATAGGGTTAAAAAGAGCAAATCAGTACGGTCTATGTTTAAAAAGGAGGCCGTAGCCGTACAGAACGGAACAGTTAATGGTGCTCGTTTTAGCACCATGATAGTGGACAGTTGGCAGGCTTGAGCAAGGGCTTGAGATAGATGTATGTCTATGTATGCCAAAGTCCAGCGCCAGGGTTTTATAAGCTTAAGAGTTCTTTTTAGCTGAAAGCTAAATATAAAAAAAATATTTAATTCACAAGCTCTCATGATTTTTTTTTGAATACAATGAGTCTGCTAATAATATATTTGTGATAAAGTAAGGAGAGAAGTGGGTTTCTTAAAAAAATCTACGTGAGTTCTTAAATTATTTTTGCTTACATTAGCCGTTTTTTATTATCAGAGATGATCTATCGGGTTTTTCAACATGGACGCTACAATAGTCCAGCGACAGAGACAGCAAACGACGCCATATTTCTTGCCGCTCTTTTGACATTTCTCTTCAGTAAGATTTGCCATTTCATGATGGAAAGACATACGAGCCAACAACGAGTCTTATTGAAAAACCCTTTCTATGGATCATCATCATAATCGGCTCGACAACCGGGGTCCGGTCCTGGGCTCCTTCAACAATACTCTCCACCTATCCCGGTCTCGAGCCGACGCCATCCAATTGCGCACCCCAAGGCTCCGGGCGTCCTGGAATTGTCTCCAGCAAAATCCAGATTTGTCGGAATTATTTCGTAGTAAAATTATAATTTTTCTCGAAATTATGGCATATATTAGGTACCTAGTGTTTATTTAATTCATAATCTCGAAACCCTGTTTTATTCATAAATATATAATATCTCCCGCGTCTCTCACACACAAATACATTATCACTTATTTTAAAGAAACCCAACTTTGTATTGATCTTTGTTTTGTTTTGATTTGAGATAGTTATTGGTTTATCTGATGACAATCTCGTTAGTTGAAGGTTCATAATGCAATTATTTCTATAGGTATTTTGATATTCTTTTGTTACCGCTCTGCACACTCTTATCCACTAGGTACGCACTCTTACCCCAATCGACTCTAACACCAGAAATTCGATCTTCGATTTTGTTTATCACAACCGGCGTGGTTGTACCTACCTACTAATTAATAAAAGAAAGAATAATCAGATGTGTGAATATTCTTCAAGGTTGATTTTTTACTTTTGAAAAAATTTCTTTTAATTTGAATTTTTAAAAAGTTCGATGGTACCTACTTGAAGTCTTATCTGATGCCAAACAAACGTTTTAAAAGCGATACCAACAAAAACTGTGCAACTTAATTTTCATACAAAAGATGTTATTTTAAAACAATCTTAAAACAGTTTTCTCTTTCCGATTCAATAAATTTGTTATACCTACCTATCGCAAGCCAACTCGTACCCGTAGCACTAAGTTATCAAATAAACCATTTGCCCTTCGTTAAAACCATATAAATCGGCTAATTTAACACAGTTTAATCTCGTAGTTGTATGTCTATCACCTTACACATAATCCTTGAATACAAAAGTTACAAAAAGAAAAAAAAAAAAAAACACAAAATGATAAGAAATAATAAAAACTCCACACATTATCCAGATGACACAATCCATAAAACTCAACGTTGCTGCACATTTTTCTAACAAGTTACGGAACACACGAATTAATTCGCGAACGAATATAAATGATACCCCAAGGTGGAAAATAACCCATCGTGAGATGCTATCTTTGATCCTTAAATGTGCTACCGCACGCAATAAAAAGAATCCTCCCACTCTATAGCGTCCCATATATACACAATCAGGATACGAGTCGGTTCCTGTTTTGTGTGTTCACCGTGTTGTCGTCGTTGACGTCGCAACGCCGCCGTATGAGAGCTTGGCGCGTCACATTCAATTTCATTGTTGTCATAACAATAACATAAAATTAAAATAACATAAAAGGGAAATTGCTTGCGAAAACATCATCGCAGCAGCAGAAAAGTAGAACTCACCTCTTCATGTGACGGGTCGGGCCAGAAACCAACGAAAAAACCCCCATCATCCTTCCTGACACGTTTGCCTCAATTTTTTTTTGTTTGCCTATATATAGCCCGGATCTGATGAGCGAGTTTGTCCCCGTCCCTCAATCTATATAGGTCTCAGAACACCGGAAGAATCACTATGAGAATAACGGTTATTTGCTTGTTGTTTGAGCTTCTTTTTGTTATTCGGCAAACATTTTATTTTTTTTAAAGCGAAAGACAAAAAAGTGGAAAAACTTTTTACGACGTTACCGATGTTTGTCGCCCCCAAATCCGAATCCTGCTGGCATTGTACTTAAACGCGAAGTGGTAGATATACGAGCGGATAAGCCCGTCTAATAACCACCCCTTAGCTTTGAGCATCATTTTCAAGGCAAAGAACAAAACTAATTTTATAGTAGGTATATGTCTGTTGTTGTTGTTGCTGTGTTTTTTTTTTTGTAAAAAGAGAAGCTCGTTTTAGAAGGATCCACACTGTCATCGTACAGGATATAGACATGCTGTCTGCCATTTTTGCCTTCGCCTATAAGAGGGCAATGGAGTTGGTATATCTTTAAATGGCTCTCTGACGGCTTTATTGGCCATTGAGATCGCCTATCTGGAATGTAAAACGACCCCATCAAGAGATTTGCTTTGGAATTGATATTATATACTTTGATGTTAGGCGCGCGCGAATCCTTTTAAACAATGAAACCCAAGAAGTCGGTGGTGGCTATATAATGGCTGTGTGTGTAGGGATGAGAGTTTTTGATGATTTTGAATGTATAATACTTATATAATGTTTTAGTGGTCGTTTTGGAACAATTGTATTGCTGACTAATATTTAAGAGTGTGACCTATGAAAAAGGTTCACAAAGCCACAGGTTAGTAAAAAATACAAAATTTGATTCAAATTATAATTATATTGTTGCGGAAGCAGTACGGAATTTAAGAAATAGTATAGAAAATTTAAGTAGTTAAAAACCAAGGAAATACGGTGAGTTCTATGCTATGAATAACAGTCGTTGATATTCTGCTTGAAAGTATAGGTATGTTGATGGACCCAAAGTCAATCAGGTATGGTTTGCTGATGATAGAACCATCATATAAAAAGATTCTACTTCCTTGCAACTGGCACTTGATACACTGGTGGATAAGAAAGTAAGAACCGCATAAGCGCACAGAAACAAAATAACTAAGGTGCCAATTTTCAGTCCGAGATGTCAAATGCCAAGACATGGTAAATATATATGTTCAAATACCCGGTAACTCCTTAGTAGAAGTTTTATAATCTTTTATAAGTATATAATCTTGCCTTCACGCGGGGACTCCTGAATGGAGGGGGTTTTGTGATAATTAGAGGTGTTCCATGGGCGTAATGATTTTTTGTCGGAATCTCATGTCTAGAGAAAACCTGAGTTCAAGTCCGGGTTTTGCACAAAAGAAAAATGGATTCCAAAGCTCTCATTGCCTCTTGTGAGGAAGTCAGAAGTTAACCAAGTGTATCCACCTGTCTCTACTTTTATTTCTTTCCGATAGGAAAGCATTAACTCCAATCATATTTCAGCCAGCTACGAAAGCGTTGAGAGAGCGGGTCGTAATTCTAATTTTCAGAATTCTGTTTGGTCGAAATTCTCATTTTTACTTGCTTTACTTAGGTACTATAAGGCAAGTCTTGAATTCGTGCAAAAAAAAAAGTTTCGAGACAACAATCAAAAATGACATTACGATGATAGAGAAGACGAAATAAATGGGTACGACAATTTGGTCTCTCTGTCTGTCTGTATGTCTGTTTCAGCACCTACAGCCCAAGCGGGTGGTCCGATTTACTTCAAATTTGGTAGATATGGTTTTTAGGGTCATATACACTGAGTTTTTTTTTTGTAGGTCACTGTAAGTCTAAAAATAACGGTACCTGCCATAAAACGCTTTATCGAAAATTTTATTATTTTCTCGAAAACTGCTCTAACCATTTCAACCAAACACATGTTCACAAGAGTAATAAGGTGTAGAAGGTCGATACAATAGTGAAAACCAAACTTTTGAGAAAATTCGATTAACGGTACCTGTCATATAACGGTATTTTTAAATTTCGGCTATCTCGATAACGGCTTAAGCGATATAAACGAAACTCAATACTGAAATTGTCCTAGCTGTTAAATAACATGGCATAAAATGATTTTTTTAATTTTTTTTTGGTTTTGTTAAGTTTTAAATAGTTTTTGAAGAACTGTTTTTGTCAATTCAATATTTCAAAAACCAGTTAATGGATTTTTATGAAATTTAGTTTTAAGGTGTAATAAATTAAGTTGAAGAAACCTGCATTCTTACTTTTTTTTAGATAAAATTTTTCGAAAAAGTTGAAAAAATCGACTTTTCCAAAAACCGGTCCAACGGTTTTAAGAATTTTTTTTTTTAACTCACATTTAGTAAAGACAATTTTGTGCACACTTTTATTTTGGTTTGAATCTGTTAAAGATATGGTTTTCAAACTTTTAAAAAAATTTCTAACGTTTTTTTCGTATATTCCGTTTACTTTAAAGTTTAAACCCTCAACTAACTTGCCACAAGAGCAAGTTTGTGCGACCCAGTCGTGCACTTTATTATTATTATTATGCTCAAAATTCCGTTTGAGCAAAGTTCTGTATTAACATTTCTGTTTGGTCAAAATTCAGCTTCATTTTATTTTAAATTCTGTATGCCCGAAATTCTGTCTTTTGTCAAAATTCTGTATGCCCAAAATTCTGGTCGAACTACTGCTTTTTTCAAAATTCGTCATGCTTCAAATTCTCTTTGTGCCAAATTCTGTATTCAAAATTCATTATTCCGAAATTCTGTATGTCAAAATTTTGACCGTGCAAAATTCTGCGTTTCAAAGTTTTTCTTACGAACACTGAAATTCTGTCTTAAAAAATAATCATTTCTTTTAAAAAAAAATATGAGTTTGCTTATTAAATATTTATTTGATAAAAACGAAAATAGATTTTTTGTTATTTGAATGAAAAGTAATATTTCAAGTTATGCAACAAACTTCAAACAAAACAAATTTTTCAATACAAAACTAAATATTTTGCGATTAAAAGATGTTCATCTATGATGTATTGGTGTTATGCATTGTCAATGTAAAACATCATTTTTCTAGTCATTCTCTAAAAAAAAAAACCGAATCTTTATTCCCCTTTGGCAGATCAAACGAACGTTCTTTTTTCGATGGTCATGGAAACACTATCAGGAACAAATCACTATTCTTCTTCCTTGGGTTAAAAATTACTTTTTGGAATTTTCTTTTCCCGAAATTGTATCTTAAATAACGTTTTTCAGGATGCTTCTTCACGTAATTACAAAACTCATTCACCAAAAAATTTATAAAATATTTCTATGTATTCTAAGCCAAGGCTTTTATCATAGCTTTCACCATCAGATTTGTTTATTCTTCTGTGATAAAAACTTCCTTCGTCTGTTACACCACAATTACCCTCTTATCCTTTATGTGTTACCATTTCCATAATCAGAGAGAAGAACCACTTTACCCTTACCTCAGCTATAGTATTCTAATGGGATTATATGATTAACGCATTGACATCTAACGCATTTCATTGAATTATTGTATTCTGCCTCATTTCGCAATTTCCATTCGAAATCAAGCAAGGCTACAAAACAGACGCACAAAAAAATTGGCCTCGAAATCCGTTGCACATCACAAAAGCACTCTTTTCAGCTATAACCTCATCCGCACCAGATTAAATACACGCAACAACAATGAAAGACAATGGGTGTGCAATTTTGCGACAGTAAAGTAATCTACACCCCATAATCAAGGATAAACCTTAAGTCTACGTGTGGGGGTTGTTGTTGAAGCTATGTATATACCAATGGAAAACCTTTTCGCTGCCATCAGCCTTTCGATGTTCTTAATCACAGTCCACATGTACCTGATTAAGTTGTAATTAGATTGGAGAATATTATTATTTTTCCACCCTCTTTATTATATTATGAACTGTTACTTTATGGGGTTGCTTTGTTGCATTTTCTTGCGTATATGAAATTCCTAACGCAACATCATCCCTTTTCCTTGACGAACATTATTTTAAGGGATGTGAGCTAAAACCAAAAATTAAATTTAATCAAAACAATGTGAATGTCAGAAAGAGAATCTGGTTGTTCTTCCTGATTTGGTTTAGCCTGATGGCGTTCATTTTCTGTGTGTTATGAGCTTAAACCTGTTTTTTTTTTAATACAGGATGAAGGTACATGAAAAACTATCCCTTCCAGGATTTATTAGAGTCATTAATCTTAACTTAGCAGTTAACAGGAGATTCAGAGACTTAATACTTTCGCCGCTCTTATTAATTTTTCTTATATATTAATTTATAAAGATTTATTAAGGCAAAACAAGACGCTGGGATTTGGGATTCTATGGGGGATCTGTTGGCTGTATGTTGTTTATAGTAAAGTTGTCTCCGGAGTAGGAGATCTTGAAAATAATCTTATTGTGTTTTGACAGTTTATGTTTATAATAAAAATCTTAACGAAGATAGAGGGTATGGTGGTTTATGGTGACCAGCAGTCCCTTTTTTTAATTTGTGTTGTAGGAAAGACTGTGAAAATCACCGTGGTGGGGTGAGTAAGAATATCCCTTTGATGCGGGGGTTAAAATAACACTTATAGGTGAACCTAGTGACACTATAAAGTAGTAAGGCTTTCCACAACAAGAATAGACGTAATTTGCCATTTCAATAATTCACGTTGGGCGCCATGTTTTGTCAGAATTAGTTGTACGATTTTTGAAGGACTTCTTAATCTCTGCAATTATTTTAATATGACAATACTTGAATTAAAACTCTTCAAGAAACTTGAAATCATTCAACAGCTATAACTCTATCAATGAACATATTATGTAGGTATATATTTGGCAAGCCAAAACAAATGTGACATTTTATTATATAGTTTTGGCTTTAGTCAAAAACATTCTTTTGTTACTCCTAACTGCCCAGACCCAGACATATGCACCACCATACCATCTCTTGCCTGATGATCGTCCAGAAAAATATATACTCGTAGAAGGACAGTCCTATTTTAACGTAAAGACGCTTTTTATAGTTATTAAGTAACCAAAAGTTGTAACCTAAGGTCGTTTTCCACTTTTTTGCGCCATTTGCGTGGACACTATCAAGATTGGACTTATAGACTTGACGGCTAGTATGTTCAAACAACCTACGTGTCTCAGCGACTGTGATTTTAGTTTTTGACCATGTTAAGTTCGTCGTTGAATCTTCTTTTCCATTCCCCTGCAATACACACAGTACCAATAATTACTCGACGAATCTTTCTCTCAAAGCACCCAAGTTAAATAAATTAAATCATCTTAGTTCTACAACAAAAGACTTTATTTAAACAACGTTACAGTAGCTACATTTTTAAAATCAATTATGAAACTATTCGCTTCGATAAAGAATTTCCTTGTTATAAAAAAAGTAGATGGGCTTTACCCATCTAACTCCTTGCATTAAATAACAGAAAAAGTTTAAATAGTTTGTTATGTTATTGAACTTTTAATATTCTATGTGGAAAAAACAGTATATTGATATCAAATTAAAGATTTACTGATTTGATAAATTATTTCGTTGTGATAACAAACGATTTTATTAAAACATTAACTCTATTTTATTATTGTTGTTATATTGTACTATTCGTCGTACTGTAGAATGTCAGTTTTTTATTACTGACCATTCTTCTAATTTTCATTTGAATGTTTGAACAACAACAACAACTTAAGACGCTACCACCAATTTTGAAACGAATTTTATTTACTCGTTTACGAATTTTTATTATTCGTTTTTTTCTATCTTTGGCTGGAGATATAGCTATTTCAAGGATTGCCAATTCCTTTCATCAGTCTTCTTTTAGTGGTATTGAGCTTAATCCAATTTTATTATGAAAAACTTTTTCATATGTACATCGTGAGATTCGAACCCACGCTTTCAGATTTACTCAGTCTTCGAAGTCGTATGCACTACGCATTCCACCGCTTATGACCACTGATGACACAGGTCGAGATGTTATGTTCCTTTCTTTTTTCAAACGCATTTGGAGCTTCAACGTTTTTCTAAGCGCCTCTAAGTATGTTGTTTTGTTCCGCCTCCATTTTTAGGTTAATGAAAGAGATAACTACTTAATTAGAAAACTTTATTAGTGCAATTAATTTGTTTTATTAAATCAACCAAAAATTAATTAATAATTAATAATTAGATTTATTATTTTAATAAATTTATTCGTTACAAAAGAAACAAAAAAAAAAAAAAAAAAAATAATAATTAACTCTTGCTTTCGTATGTTCAAAAAGTTCCTTGTTTTAATAAATGTTTACAAAATTCACAAATTATGAAATTCATTGTCCCTATTCACTGTTTCGTTGGACGATAATTGAACAAAAATCATTTGTCGAAAAGAAATTTATAATAATTGTATTTACACGTACCTTTTTGGTTCAGTGCAAAAAAGAGAATAATGGTCACTTTGAATTTTGTGATTGATCTGTTAAAATTTTCCTTACCCTTTCTTTTTTAGTTCGTAAGTTTAACAGCTCCAAGACTTTTTTCTATGAAAACAATTATACAGCATCCAATGATCGATAATTGTGAAATCTATTCTAAGTATGTTCAGTAAGTCCTAAGGCCAGATCGAAAAAAGTTCTTCGGTACAAAAACTCCATCATATTTGACATTTTAGTTGAATCAAAATCGTTAGAGCTATGCCTTTAAAAGAAATTCATACTATATACACAGTGGTATTACTGCTGAAAATTTCAACTCACATTGCATGCTTACCCTTTCCAAACATTCAAGATCTCTATAGTAATGCCATATTTCAATCAAAATTGCAAGTTCCCATCCACTTTAGTGATATGACATCTTCCATTCGCCCAAAAGCTCACATCCCAGCTGATCCTTGCATATATTCTTTCCAAAACACACTGAAACCGAAAAAAACAAGACCTTTCCATTCGCCATCAGAGATAATATAAATAATAAATAAATTTAGCAGATATAATAAGCAAACACATCCGCATCCCTTTCTAAGGAGAAAATATTACTAAGGTTATATTTTGTGTTTTTTTTTCCTCTTCGGCAGGGCAAAAGGTTCGTTTTCCATTTCAGGAAGTGCTTCCTAGTTCTGATGGTAGCACAAGGCACCAAGAAGAAAAAAAAATATATAAGTTTACTTTTTAATATTCATCCCGAATGCTCTTCTGGTGCTGTTGTTGTTGGTGGTATGGTACTGCTGCTGCTGCTGGGCTCACAGATAAGAGAATTGCCCTGTCAACCCGGATGATATATTCGAGGGAATTTAAATTGGGCCAACAGAATTTCAGAATGTCGGCGAAACGAGAACGAGAAATTGTAGGGCACAGACACACTTTCTATTCTATTGGGTTTTGGTGGGGTATGAGGGCGGGACGTCTAATGGAACGTTTGTATATAGAGGGATGAGGATGCTGGAAGAGAAACGCAAAGTGTCAAACGGAGATGTGTGAATGTACCTTTTTTTATTCTCATTATTTCGCACATCCAATCTCGCAGTAATAATTCATTTCATATTTTTCTTTATACTGGGATCATAACAGGGTGTTCCAAAAGATTGTTTGATGAAACATTAAGTAAAATAATAAACATTGTTTTAAGATCTATTTAAAATGAAGTAAGACCAGAATCAATATCGTTACACCAGTTTTTCTAAAATTCGTTTTTATTTTGTGTTTTCAAGTTTTAGGCATTTTCGCTCATTTTTCAACATCTGCATTACTTTATAAAGTTGACTCTTCAACGTTTAAAATCAAATTTAAGGCAAATGCCGAGAAAATCGCGTCTTCCCGTGAAATTGAACAGGAAAACCGCTAAGGCAGTGCATTTCTCGCTGCCCACAAGAACTCGGAAGTTACAAACTTCAACTTGGCGACATTTGCATCGGGACATGGATCTGGACCCGTAGAACAATTTGAAATTTAAACAACAACGTCATTAACTCGTTGATTGAACTTTGTAGATTATAAAGCTTTTTCGTACGAGGCGCAGGTTAGCTCGCCAGTCGGTTCTAAGGTCGATTTCAAAGAGAGCAAACAAAAAAAAAAAAAATACGGAGTTGTGAAAGATCGAACTCCGATCCCTTACCAGTCTTAATATAAACTATAAACACGGTATTTTATATAAATTATTGTAAATTATTTATACGGTTACATAAAATTAATCCCAAATCCAATACAGTGCCCTCCAAATTTAGAATTTCAACTAATTATTTCATATATTGGCTCCTTATACGAATAGCGGTTAGAGGGCGATATTTCGCATCAAACGAACTTAGAAGGATATGCGGTCGGCGGCGGTATCAAATACATATATATATCTCAGACATATATTGTACATGAATTCAGAGAAATAAGACATAAACAATTATACATGAGGTTGGTGGCTGACTTGCGATGAGGTCGGCTGATGCAACAAGAAGCGGTGGGAATCTTCCCTGTCTCTGACATATTAGAGAATGAAGAGGATCACTTTTCACAATTCAGAACTTACGGTAGTGGCTTGGCTGACATCCCCGCAGCAAATAGCCGTGTAAAGTGGTATCTGCATCTATAAACCCGAGGAAGATGTGATATCTTGGAGCAGCTTATCAACAAAACTGTGGTTATTTCCTTGGAAAAAGGCTATAGGAAAAATATTTGAACTCAGATGTTGGTTAAGTTTTACCCATATACAGGCCAACAACTTGACTGTATACACGTATAGAAACGTAAAGGAAGCACAGCTTAATTTCATGCCGATTTTCACATCTGCTCATAAAATTTATTGACGTAAGTTACTGTGAAGTGAAAGGCAGAAATAATATCATGCATTCGCTTGCATCATGGCTTGCAGCCGAAATCTTGGGGAATTTATTCATTTGTTCGGGAATTCCATGTACGATTGTATTCAGATAGCTTATGAGGCGTGATACTGCTCTTCACAGCTCCCCAGCGGAATTAGATCTTGCTTTAGTATTTTGCTGCATGCTTCTTTATGGATTGAAAGGTGTTTGAAAAACGCTTGCGAAGTTCGGAAGCCGGAAAATATGTTTAATGTGTAGGAAAAAACCCCGCCCCAACAACACACTCCATCTTTGACTCTTTAGTAAAAATAATAATTTCGAAAATGTTCGTTATCATCGACCTTCCACTCCTTTCGGGTAGGGAATGCTACCCTGAAACGTTTGTAAGAGAAGGAGTGTGGTAATCGCTATAGGTGTCAAAATAACGCCCAGGAGGAGTAGTTTCGCAACTTTATAAATAAACTAAAAAAAATAATTTTGTTTATATTCTAACTAAAAGAAACACCCTGTATATAAATGCAAGTTATACGACAAAGATGAAGACATGTCATATGATTGCACGACAATTGCTTTGCCCATCTCTATTCTTTTCTACTGTTCATGTATTCAATTCATCCCTTCCACCCTGTGAGTAATTGTTTCACTATCAATCAAAACAAGCACTCTTCAACAAAGGGAAACATATTATATAAAGGGTGAGAAAAAGTTGCAGAAGCTCCCAATGCAAGAAGCAGTTATTCCAAGCTGTCGATGTCATTATAACTCAATTGCTCATATGGTGTCCTCTCATAGAGGATTCGTTGCGACCCATTTTCTTCACGATAAAGAGATGTTGTAGTTGTTGTCACCATCTTTATGGAATTCTTAGTTTCTATATAATATATAATATAACCCCTTATGCTATGCTATGTTTATAATATACGATTTTCGAATTGCTTTATGATTTTTGCGTGAGAGGTTGAATTCACCCTTAGATACGTCATATGAAATCACTTTGACCCTCGATCCTATGAATGGTAACAACAATTGCTCACCAGGATGTTGCAACCGGCTGAGTGAGCTATTAGCAGTTTTGGCGTCATATTGAGCTATGGAAAATTAGAAAATTGTTTCAGGGTGATTCAAATTGATGGAGAAGAGTTTTTTTTGTCAAAATAAAGTTATCTTTTAAGAGAGGTCGGAGTCAGAAGTAAGTTATTGGATTTTTTGATAGTTTTAATAAAAGTCTTAAGAAAATTACACAGCAATATAATGAACTTAAGGGAGATGCAGAATTTAATCCGTTTAAGGTCTATTTTTTTTAACTATGAGAATTTTATTAGAGCATGAATGGAAAAACGGGGTCTTAAAGTCTTTAGTTATATAATAATTATAAAAGCGAACGTCGTATATGACCATATCCGCATAAAAGCTAAAATTGCTTACATAAGCTTGATTTGCGCAGGCGCTTCAACGTGCTATTCAAGGAAACATATACCTACCTGCCGCATAAGTGCTCGATGAAAGGCGTTTGTGCTTTCCAAAATTATGCAAACAAAAGAAAAATAAATAAAATTGCTAGAACACAAAAGAAGTCCTTGCAGAAATGCAAAGGTCAAGAGATAGAATAGTATTTCTGGGCCGGAAATCTGATTGAATTCAGATTATGGAAATATAATTTCTGTATTCTATAGGCACGTGATGATTGGGTCGGGATTTAAAACACAATGTTTAAGACGAAATACATTTATGTAGCTTCGAGGTCGTCTGTAAATGTGTCTGACTGACATAGGAAGAGTAAAATCTAATCGCAGATTTATACGAAAGCAATTTTTGGCATAAATTATCATAAAAAGAAACAAAGAAAAAACATACAACCATTGAATTTGTATATAGAAAAATCAAAATGGTTTCAAATACCCGAAGTAGGTGTGGCTAAATGAGCATATCGAGTAATTATTATTGCTCTAATTCCCAGTTAGAAAAAAATTTAAACCGAACCGAACAAAATTCTTCTGCATACATTTGTATTTGTTTTTCTTTATTTCTCTTTTCTTTTAACTCGAGAATAATTGCTACAAGAGTTAAAAAACACAAGTCGATAGTAACGACATCCTACGCGAAGTATTTGAAACTTACTTTTGAAAAAGATGATTTCTCTATGTGTATAAACTCAATGATACAACCTATTGGCCCTTATTGCGAGTGTCGTTTAACTTTCGATGCGATTAAAGTCGAAAGTATCGATAAATTTTCGTTTTGGTATTGTGTAACTTGATCGACAGAGATATCTATTACTGTGCATAACGAAAACGCTTATTGTGAATAAACCTTATATTTTGGCATTTGGGGTAGTGCCAGTGATAGTACATGTAGGAAAAAAATACTTTTTAGTCTTAAATTGAGTCAAGAAGTATTTCCAATTAAGAGAAAAATTAAAACAGAAAACTTTAGAAATCTTGGAAATGTGACGGAAATCATCTAAAAACACAGTAACACTGGCTGAATTTTCTTATGATGCAATTATAACGCAATCCTATCACATGCAATGCTTAAAAATAAGCGTTGAGTATCTATACTACACTAACTATCAGCTACAAGGCACCTTGTTTGCTGTATGTCTTTTTAATGACACGAAGATTTTCCTTTGTTCTCTTGCAATATTTTATCGTTGGGAATTTTGTTGGGACATTTCTTACAAACGTATGGGCTTTTTTGTTTTGCAGTTTTATCACTGTCATATGTTTCAGTCATTCCTATATTTTGGCATTTGACAGATAGCAAACAAATTTTCATCAGTCGAAGTAATAGTTTTTTCTTACAAAAAATAAATATTTTAATACTTGTTTTCTTCAAAAAAAAATTATTTCATGTTATTTGTTATTAATTTACATCTTTTCTTTGTTTGAAATAGTTATAGGAGTAATACTATAATGTTAGGTAAATAAAGATTATCTTGGTGCGTTTCAGTGATTGTTAATCCAACCCAAATGTTGTGTTTTATTTTCCTTTATTTATTATTATATTGCTCTGTGTTAAAACAATTGTTATTTTAGAAACAATAAAACCATATTTAAAAGGAAATCAACATACATTTGGTGAGAAAATTAAACTCGTTGTAAGCAGTCGATCAGAAAAATGTGAACGACAAAGATCGATAGCTTATACGAAATTTTTCGTTCACAATTTAGATTCACAATACCAAATTAAATTTTCGATGTTCGACTATCGACAAAAATCGTTTATCGATACAAAAACGACACTCGCAATAAGGCTCATTTTCTTATCAAAGCTTCCTAAAACTATGTAATGAAATCTTTTGCAAAAGCAACAGAACTTTAAGCACAATTTCTATACCTAATTTCACTTTAATGCTTCAAAAGTCAGCCGTTTAAAACATCTCTGGAGTGAATAAAATTTTAATACATTAATAAACAACAAAAACAGGATAAATCTCATACACAATATGTATAAGTGTAAGTATCTTGTTACAAATAAAAGGGTTGAAAACTATTAATACGATTGCTTAAAAACTTCAGCAAACAATGATCAAAAAGAAAATAACATTGCAGCAGCATAATCCTCGTCAGAGGAAGCTTATTAGTTCTCCCGTGGGACTAATCAAAATGAAAACACCATATGCAGTCGCTCCACTTATGTGTGTTCATTCTATTCTTCTTCTATTACTCCAAATGACTAATGTAATGGAATCACAATTCCCTGGAAGGGGGTCAGAAACGTCTGGATGTAAAGTTTGTAATGAATCAGAGGACTTCTAGACAAAAACATACATAGGGAGAAGGAGGCAACAACTGTGGAGTTAGAAAACAAATCCTCAGCATTAACAAGGACAACAACACAAAATAATATAAGCAAACAAACAAAATATCCTATAGCAATCTTTTAAGGCTACTTTTGAGGGCGCTGGGAATCATTGGTACAGCGCAGGAGATGAAATTTACTACGCAGAATGATTAATTGTTCATGAGTTTTGGTCGAATTTATGGCTTTTGTTGTACTTACAACTGTTCTGTCTGGGCCAAGAGTGAAATACATCAGATGAAGAATGATTCTTGAATTGATTTCCGTACCTACTCGAAAAGTCTTAAGGAATATTGAGACGAATTAATTAATATACTAATTGGAGATTCATTACTTTAAATTAATATTGTTGCGATATTAGAAATGTTGGAACTAATTTTTTGAAATCAGAAACATTAATACTCCTCGTTCACTCTTTGCATTGTTGGGGATCCAAAACAACTGTTGCTCTAGATGCTGCGGAATTATCTAATATCATAGCTTTGCTATACAATACTTATACACTATAAGGAAAAATTTCTAAGGTTATACGATGGAGCAATTTTACATGTTTCATAAATATTGTATATCAATCAACTATAGGCCATTGAAGAGACTCTTTGTTAAGGCATTGTTAATTCTTTGAAATCAGAAAACGGCTAAGCTTCCTCGTCGTCATCGATAAACATGACGTGTACTTCACAGTATTAAGTTTTAATAGAGATTTGACGAAGCAAATACAGAATCATCTATTACACTTGAACCTCGTTAAAATTTCGTAA